>CM062817.1:559786051-560342572 GCA_031772625.1 Pinus tabuliformis
ACAATCAAACTAGCCATATGCTCTCAACACCAAAGAACTTGAGAACCACTAATTTAATTATATTCCTTTGTTCATTAATTGGTCTTTTACACACTAATTATTCTGGGATGGGTGACCTCCCGGGAAGTCCTGGTTACCAGGTGCAAGCCCTGGAAGTGATGATTGACATTATGTAATTGATTTCACTAGTTTCAATCCCACTTCTTCACCCCTGTGAGCATCACCCGATGCAATGAGTGCTAAGTGAACTATTCAAAAATCATGAAAAATTAATCAGTTATGACTACCTCTCATGGAAATGGTCATACGTGAATGACTTAACGCAGTTGAATCCCAAAAATGATATCTAATATAATGCACTGCATAAAACCCCCTAATACTTGAATTCAAAAAAAGTGAAGGGATCTCTACTTGAATGGTTCATGAGGCACAATACTTGCTAAGGTTTTGCAAATGGGGTAGCAAGCTAAGTGGACTTGATTGTGGTGAAAACTCCACAGTGAAGTGCGTTTGAGCCAAAGGCGATCTAGGATTGATGACCTCCCAGCAAGCCCTGGTTACAAGGTGCAAGCCCGAAAGTGATGATTGACACTATGTGATTCATTTCACTAGTTTCAATCCCACTTCACCCCTGTGAGCATACGTGAATGACTTACTTAACGCAGTTAAATCCCAAAAATAATATCTAACATAATGCACTTCGTAAAACCCCTTAATACTCATATTATTAAATTTCAAAAATAAATTCAAGATATTTAAATTTTATATATACAAAATTCCAAAAAAATCTCAAATAAAAACCACCTTTTTATTAATCATCATAATAATAAATTTATTTAACAAAGAAAAAAAACGCTTAATAATAATAATAATAACTATAATAATAATAACCTATAAAAATATCCCCAAAGAATTAACTATGAAATGTTTTGTCCCTTTGTTCATCATACATTATTAATAAACTAATTTTTAATACTATCACTCTTACTTAACTATTTTTCAATACTATCACTCCTATGAATTACATACATTATTAATAAACTAATTTTTAATACTATCACTCTTACTTAACTATTTTTCAATACTATCACTCCTATGAATTACTAAGAGCGTTATTACTACTACATTGGCGTGGGGTAGAGATCCAATTCCTACTTACCTTTGTCTAGTAATCTTTATGCAAGTTGTGTAATGTGGATAAAGGTCGCTTTGAAGGTAGAGATCCAATTCCTAGTTACTTCTGTTTTGTAATCTTTATGCAAGTTGTGTAATGTGGATAAAGGTCAAATTCATGTTTTGTAATCTTTATGCAAGTTGGGTAATGCGGATAAAGGTCGATTTCAATCTTTATGCAAGTTGTGTAATGTGGATAAAGGTCAAATTCAAGGTAGAGATGTGTAATGTGGATAAAGGTCAAATTCAAGGTACAGATCCAATTCCTACTTGCCTTTGTCTTGTAATCTTTACGCGAGTTGTGTAATTCCTACTTGCCTTTGTCTTCTGTCTTGTAATCTTTATGAAAGTTGTGTAATATATTGTAATCTTTATGCAAGTTGTGTAATATATTGTGAAGATATCACTAGGAATTTAGTAAACTTATATGTGGATAAAAGTCGATTTCAAAAACAATTATATAAATTAAAAATAAAAATAAAAATAAAAATCAAGTATTATAATCTAATGTAATGTATTTTATAATTTAATAAAAGGAAAATGTGTATTTTTTCATATTCAAATTTTATTTCAAACATAACCTTTTCAAAAAAAACATCAATTATAATTTAAATGTAATATTAAAAAAAATGAATATACTATTTGGTTAATTTTAATTTATTTTTTAAAACAAAATGTATATGAAAATTTTATTCAAAAAAGTTAGGATCCTGTCCAAAACAATTACACTTATAGATTTCTTCAAAACCACCTTGTGAATTTGAAATTGAGCATGGAGACTCAATCCAAACCCTCACTTTTTTAATAAAAAACACTATTTCCTTTCCAACTTGAGATTTTCCAAAATACCCTCAATTTCACTCGATCCAAACCCTCAAGCAAGAACTCTTTAATACAAAAAAATCATTTCCTTTCCGAGTAGAGATTTTTCAAATTACCCCCAAGATCCAAATACATTTGCTTCACATTTCTCGCTGCCTAATGATTTGAGTTGACTTTCTCTGGCTTCTCATTTGCTTCACATTTCTCGCTGCCTAATAATTTGAGTTGACTTTCTCTGGCTTCTCATTTTCCTTGACAAGATGTTTTTGCCCTTTTTCCCAACTTGAATCCAAGTCACATTTTTTTATCAATCCAAGGAGCTCTTTTGAAAATGGACTTTATTCTCACATGTTTTTATCAATCCAAGGAGCTCTTTTGAAAATGGACTTTATTCTCTTTAATCTGTTTTTTCATATCTGATCAATCTCTAGCCTTGTTTTTGCTAGATCTAGAATTCACAAGAGTTTGTTAGGCTTGGTCCTCCTCTGTTTCGGGATCCTCTTTAACATGCATTTCTTACTAATTGTATTTTACTTTATTCATGAATCCTCTTTGACATGCACTTCTACTTGACTTTTTTTTGCTTCGTCCTTTGCTTGGGTCTCTTCTTCCTTGTATATAGTATAATGTTCTATCTAAGCACCTTCCCACCATTTGGGGCATCTAACTATTTTTCCGGACTCCATTATTTTGCAATTGCTCGAGGCAATTCTTGATTATATGCCTTGTTTCATAACAAGGCTCGACATCGGAGTGGAAACAATTTCAAAGTCAAGTTTCTCAACCCATACATAATCTAGAGCCATTGAGTTCTCAGCAAGAAAACCTTTACTAAAATCCATCTCCACGCATATTCGAGTATAGGTCTTGAGGAAATGCTTAGTTTTTGAACTAGGACAATAAAATTTCCCTATAGCATTTCCAATAGAAGTTAACAAAGGGAGATTCCAAAGATATAGAGAATATTCAAGAGCCTTACCTAAACTGGAGCTAAGGAGATTGTTGTCGTGACCAAATCAAAATTAGAAAACCAACACTACATGAAGAGGTCAACACTTCCCCAAAATCCCAAATAATCTTATTATGCTCAGGGTTGTCAAAGACAACAACAACAAAACCCCAAGTCAAAGGGCAAATATTTAGATCATCAAACAATAGATATTTCACAAATCAGATATTCACTTGTGGAGATCAATTAGTCGCGGCGAAAATCCATTGAATCTACATACTAAACCTTGATCTAGACCAAAGAAGAAAAAAAAAATCACAGCCAAAGGCTTTATCCCTCGAGGGAACATCAAAGGCACATCTAAGCATAAGCAAATGCCCATTATATAAGAAGGCCACAATTTCCCAGGACGGCAAATTTATTGTTGGAATCCAGCAAAAAAATCTTCAAGAAATCTATATATGAAAGTGTTCAAATCATTTTTTGATGGTGGAAATGGATTCAACACCATCGGGCACCCAAAATCCACAAGTTTGACAGCTGTAACCTAGATTTTCAATATTTTCCGCCAGATGTTCTATATTGTCTTCTAGACAAAATTGTAATTTAACAGAAAACGTTATGCTCATTCTATATGAATATTCTGGAATGTTTCATACGAATACTCCGGAATGGTTCAGTAAATGGCAACAATTGGACATGGCCATGAAGAATGTAAAAACTATGTTGGGGCACATGCTTCACTAATGTACGATATGAAAAAGGGTCAAGAAATTATGTATCCCCGTTTTGCTGGCATTGTCCATAGGAACCTTAAACAAGTTCCTACATCTTTTATGCGTTTGAACAACCAAAGATTGTCATGTTCTTTTTAAGAATCCTAATCCTTAAATTGTCGTAACCACTACGATATGAGAAGGGGTCAAGAAATTACGTGTCCCCGTTTTGCTGGCATTGTCAATAGGAACCTTAAACAAGTTCCTACATCTTTTATGCGTTTGAACAACCAAAGATTGTCATGTTCATTTTCAGAATCCTAATCCTTAAATAGTCCCAACCACTACGATATGAGAAGGGGTCAAGAAATTATGTATCCCCGTTTTGCTGGCATGGTCAATAGGAACCTTGAACAAGTTCCTACATCTTTTATGTAGTTTGAACAACCAAAGATTGTCATGTTCTTTTTAAGAATCCTAATCCGTAAATAGTCCCAACCACTATCAAATTTATTCTGGCACGAACAGATATTCCAGACTAGATTAATTTAGCATAAATGGATCTAAGTAAATTAAAATGCATGGGAATAAATTAGGTCAATAACCTCCCAAAAGCATTTCACACAGAATTCAAATGTCCAACTTGTGCTGATATTCATTCTCACATAATTCAAATGTGCAGCCTGTGCTGATAAAGTTATCTCAATATAATTTAGGAAATGAGTCAGTGACCTTTGTTCAAGTATTAAGATGAGCTATTGTATATTACACTGATGGTCTTTTGTTTTGTCACTGGCCTAGTTTTCCGTGAAACAGACCATTGACGAACAACCATCTTTGGACTAAGTAATTTTGTGGATTTGGTAATGGGAAATGTTTTTACCTTTTGAAACAGGTACCAATCCTACCTCACAGACGATTCTTTCTCGAATTTAAAATATAAAAACTACGAGACTGTCTGTTTGACCTGGCAAATCAAACCTTGGATCACAACAGATGCATTATCTGTATAATCACTCAGATTCTAAACTTGAAGACGTGTTGATCACAAACTAGTTCTCCCGGGTACTGGATAACTGATAAACAATACAGCCTGCTATGTTCTATTTTAGCTTTGAAACTGCATTACACTGATGGTGTTTTGTTTCGTCACTGGTCTAGTTTTCCGTGAAAACAGACCATTGTCGAACAACCATCTTTGGACTAAGTAATTTTATGGATTTGGTAATGGGTAATGTTTTTACCTTTGGAAACAGGTACCAATTCTACCTCACAGACGATTCTTTCTCGAATTTGAAATATAGAAACTACGAGACTGTCTGTTTGACCTGGAAAATCAAGCCTTGGATCACAACAGATGCATTATATGTATAATCACAAGATTCTAAACCTGAAGACGTGGGTGGTGGTACAGTAAATACTATCTATGTTTGAAAATATATGATAAAGGCTTGGATCACAACAGATGCATTATCTGTATAATCACACAGATTCTAAACTTGAAGACGTGGGTGGTGGTACAGTGAATGTTATCTATGTTTGAAAATATATGATAAAGGCTTGGATCACAACAGATGCATTATCTGTATAATCACACAGATTCTAAACTTGAAGACGTGCGTGTGGTACAGTGAATGCTATCTATGTTTGAAAATATATGATAAAGGCTAGGCCAACCTAGCTACCTCACAGACGATTCCTTCTAGACTTTTAAACACACAAACTAGAAGAGTGTGTCTGTTTGACCCAGCAAATCAAGCCATGGATCACAAAAGATGCATTATCTGTAAAATAAACACTCCAGAGGAGCTTTCAAAGGGAGGAGAATAATCACACAGAATCTAAACTTGAAGATATGGGTGGTGGTGCAGTGAATGCCGTCTATGTTTAAAAATATATGATAAATGCTAGGGCAAGCTAGCTATCCCAAAGTTAGACACACAAATAAAAGGATATTTAAGTGATAAGAAGTAAAGTGTGCCGAACTTTAAGTTTTATTGGTAAAACAGACAATAGATGAACGGAAACTAGCCTAATGTATTTATTCACTTCTACAGCTTCTAAAGTAGAGCCATTAACGGAACAAATAATTTATAATGGGACTCTAAAAGGTCATTATCATGGGAAAAAGATTAAAAAGTACAGAGTTCAATATTGCACCGATGGAATCTTTTATTATTGTCCTATTTGGAAATAGACAATGATTGAAAAGTTGCATTCAATAATGATATACATTAAACAGAAAGTGACCATCATTTCACTGTGAATAAAGATCATCCATGCCTTGAACTCTTACCAAAATCATCATGTCCGGCCAGCTGTTTAGCCAGTTCTCTAAACATCTTAAGACTTAAAGCCTCAAACACCATTTAAAAATAAGTCATACGACTTAATGCCTATAAATAATAAACAGTCCATTCCCCAGACATAACTAACAAGGTAAGCTAGACAGCATATATTACATTACAAGATTATGCTTCCACAATTTTCAAAAAGAAAAATGATTACAGATGCAACAATATTAAACCTAACAATATTGTTTAAGGGCTACATTTATCTAAACCTAATCATGTCCGACCAGCTATTTAGCCAGTTCTCTAAATATCTCAAGACTTACTGCCTCAACCACCATCTAAAAATAAGTCACGTGAATTAATGCCTAAAAATAACAAACATAGTCCATTCCACAGACATACCTAACAAGGTAAGCTAGAAAGCATATATTACATGACAAGACAAGCTAGACAGCGATTTTACATGACAAGAATATGCTGCTGCAATTTTCAAAAAGAAAAATAATTACAGATGCAACAATAGTAAACCTAGCAATATTGTTTAAAGGCTACCCTTATCTAAACCTCAGACAACCCGTCAATACCATTTGATCAAAAACTCTTATCAAGATAATCATGTCCGGCCAGCTATTTAGCCAGTTCTCTAAACATCTTATGACTCAATGACTCAAACACCATCTAAAAATAAGTCACATGAATTAACTACAAGATTATGCTCACACAATTTTCAAAAAGAAAAATGATTACAGATGCAACAATATTAAACCTAACAATATTGTTTAAAGGCTACATTTATCTAAACCTGATCATGTCCGACCAGCTATTTAGCCAGTTCTAGTCCATTCCACGGGCATACCTAACAAGGAAAGCTAGACAGCATATATTACATGACAAGACAAGCTAGACAGCAATTTTACATGACAAGAATATGCTCCTGCAATTTTCAAAAAGAAAATTGATTACAGATGTAACCATATTAAACCTAGCAATATTGTTTAAAGGCTACCCTTATCTAAACCTCAGACAACCCGTCAATACCATTTGATCAAAAACTCTTATCAAGATAATCATGTCCGGCCAGCTATTTAGCCAGTTCTCTAAACATATTATGACTCAATGACTCAAACACCATCTAAAAATAAGTCACATGAAGTAATGCCTACAAATAACAAACATGGTCCATTCCCCGGAAATACCTAACAATGTAAGCTAGACAGCATATATTACAAGACAAGATTATGCTCCTGCAACTTTCAAAAAGAAAAATAGTTACAGATGCAAAAATATTAAACCTAACAATATTGTTTAAAGGTTACATTCATCTAAACCTAAGATAACCCATCAATACCATTTGACCAGTAATAGAAACAAAGGTATAAGAAAATTATGGTAACTACAACCCAAGAGAATCAAGTCAGAACTCAAAGGCTTGCAACTAAATATATAAAAGAGACTTAAAACGCCGATCAAAAACACATAACATGATTCTACAAACACCTTTATCTTTTCTTGCTCCATAGCTCTCAAAAATATCACAGTCTAGAAGTTAAACTTCTATGTGCAATAAAACATGCAGTGAAAAGATCTGTCAAGGCATACCACACCTTTTAAAATTCTTTTGAAACAAACTACTTAATGCCTAGATCTCGACGCTGCACGACTACCTTCTTCCTGACTTGAAGGGAAAAGTTCTACATATCTGGTGCCAATCGTCATTTTCTTCTTTCCTCATAGCGTCCTTTGAATCAGCGGCACTTAGAAATTCCACAAAGGCTTCGCCTGTGGCTCTCCCATCGGAATGAGTTACAATGTGTACATTTTTCTCTTTTAGATCATATTCCTTGAAAAACTCAACGATGTCCCTCTTCGACACCGAGAAAGGAAGGCCTCTGAGCTTCAGAAAGCCAGTATGCTCCATATGATCCTTCTCTGAAGAACCCTTCGAGTAGCTAGGCGGTGGAGCAGCATCATCCCCCACTTTGGCTTCACCAACTTCGACTGCAACAGCATTATAGTAGTCCTGCTTTTTGCAGCGAAAGACCTCAATGTACCTGCGCCCCATGTTCTGTCTATCCCGCTGCAAAGCAAAATCAACTTGCATCGGATTGCGGAAAACAACAAAACCTTCACCGGAGAAACGGCCCTGTTTTTGCACTAGCAAGGCATCCACGACATCCAATCCCGCAAAGAACTCACAAATGTCGCTCTCGCTGCAATTGAAAGGAAGACCCCGCAAACGAACCACCGGAAAAACTCGAGGCTGGCCTGCGTGATAGGGCATCGGCATGGCCGTGCCAAGACCACTGTAGGGACCGAACCCACTCGAACCTGAGAAGTACGGTTCCTGGTCTATCATCCGCTGTCTCTTTGAGCTGACCTCGAACCCTTCAGACATACCCCCGCCTCCCAACATAGTCCTTCAATGATGGGACAAGACCCCAACAAAAACAAAAACACCCCCCACTCAGCCCGTAAATAAACCAAAACCCAAACCCACCCTACCATTTTCATTTTCTACGCTATTCACCATCTTTACTACCTTTGCCATTAAATGCATAATAACAAATTCCATTCTAAATGCCACAAATCAAAGAACCCACTATGCCCAAAATTATGAAAACACACAAAATGCAAATGCAGAAGCAAATGGATGCACAAATAGAGGATGAATCATGACCTGCTACACTTCTACAGCTTCAATACTTTATTTCAGACCAACAAAATAAAAAAACTACCAGTGGTTTCTAAACCCTAAAGGTACCAAAGCATTATACTAAAATTATTTTAATATATTATCTGTATGTGTATAGCAGCTGAGGACTTTACTACTTACCCTCTGGAAAACATGTTTTCCAAGTGCTGCCCAGGTGATTGACTTGATTTCCCTTTCCCCGCCCGCTACTCGGCCCAGCCTAACGAACGATTTGATTGAAAATGGCTCCCAAATTCCACCAGAAATAAGAGGGAGGGTTGCTTCCAGGACTTCAGAGCGTTTCGTGTTGTGTTGAGATTAATGGCGGCCGTCTAAATTTATTTCTTCTACCTTTACCTTACTTCTTTGGGAGCGCCCGCCTCCATCCAAACCCTCATGCATACCCTAACCCGGGAATCGTCCTCTCCTCTAATCATAATTTGATTGATTGTGGTGGATTTATCTCAACGGGAGAATGGTTAATCATAAATTGATTGATTGTGGTGGATTTATCACAACGAAAAGGATGGTTAATAGTAAAAAAAATCAAAAATAAACCATCAAATGGTTTTCTTGGGAAAGGGATGGTTTTATAATTAAAAATGGAGAGATGTGTTTTTTTAAATATGGTAAAATTTATTTTAATTTAGTTGTAAAATTGTATTTGTAAATAGGTACCTGTAATTATTCGTGAGTGGTCAGTGAGTGATACGCTTTCACTCCTATCAGATATTTTTAGTTTTAGGTGGTAAACCTATTTCCTTAAAATTAAGAAAAACAAATTCTTAGCCAAACAAAAATAATTTTAAAAAATAAAGAAATATTATGATATAATATATAAACTAATTGTTTTACCATTCATGTTGTTTTTTTTCAACTATAAACACTTCATATTGCATGAGAAAATGAGGTTTAAATAATGATATTTACAATGTCTATGACTTTACTAATCTCGTGAACATCAAAAAATTAGGTTTACATAATGATATTTGCAATGTCCATGACATTATTGATCTGGTGACCCAAAAGCAAAACAACCATATCAACATCCCTAACAACAGTGACACCATAAGTAACTAGACTCGACCAGATTTACATAATGACCATATCAATATCCCTAACAACAGTGACACCATAAGTAACTAGACTCGACCTGGTTTACATAATGACCATATCAACATCCCAAACAGTAGTAACACCATAAGTAACTACCATTCAACCAAGTTTACATAATGATATTTACAATGTTACTGATCCGATAAACCGAAAGCAAAAAAATCATATCAACATCCCCAACAACATTAACACCACTTGTAGCAAATAGCATAGCAAAGTTATACAACAGGAAGATATCACTAGCATAGATCCATCTTAACCACAGATCTAACATGAGTCGAGAGAGATTCCTTCATGTGCAAACTTATTTTAGAATGCATAAACCAATGTGTAATATTTTTTATATAAATTGTATTTTTAATATTAAAGTGATTGCATAACATGTGCATTGAGTAGTATTATGGGTGTTTTTATTAATATAAGGTCCTGATAATGAACCACACTAGCTTGTTAGCAAAATTTTCTCCTATGTGATTTCTACTGAAAAGGTTCTTCTTAATGTAATATGGATCACAGAAGCTTGAATTAAAATATATTTTTAAGTATAGGTCCATATTAATTCATATTAAAATATTTTATTCATAATTCACATTGGATATTTTATTCTATACAACATTGAAATATTTTCTCTTAACATTTTTTAGTTGATATAAGGTGTTAGAATATTTTTGAAAAGTATAAGGTTTCTAATTATTTTACATTAATTATATTAGGTTATATGGACAACTACGTAAATATGCATAGCATACCACATTGTTTTTCTATTTTGAGATTGTTTTATTTTTTATTTTAAGAGGGACAGACATACTTACATATCCACTCCGCTGTAGAATGAGCCTCTCTGACTCTATAAACCGCCATTCAAAAACCAGGCAAGATTATATGGACAACTATGTAAATATGCATAGCATACCACATTGTTTTTCTATTTTGAGATTGTTTTATTTTTTATTTTAAGAGGGACAGACATACTTACATATCCACTAGGCTATAGAATGAGCCTCTCGACTCTATAAACCGTCATTCAAAAACCAGGCAAGAAGGAATGAAAAACATAGTGATCCAGAAAAATATATTTTTAAGTATAGGTCCATATTAATTCATATTAAAATATTTTATTCATAATTCACATTGGATATTTTATTCTATACAACATTGAAATATTTTCTCTTAACATTTTTTAGTTGATATAACGTGTTAGAATATTTTTGAAAAGTATAAGGTTTCTAATTATTTTACATTAATTATATTAGGTTATATGGACAACTATGTAAATATGCATAGGATACCACATCGTTTTTCTATTTTGAGATTGTTTTATTTTTTATTTTAAGAGGGACAGACATACTTACATATCCACTCGACTGTAGAATGAGCCTCTCTGACTCTATAAACCGCCATTCAAAAACCAGGCAAGATTATATGGACAACTAAGTAAATATGCATAGCATACCACATTGTTTTTCTATTTTGAGATTGTTTTATTTTTTATTTTAAGAGGGACAGACATACTTACATATCCACCTCTCGACTCTATAAACCGTCATTCAAAAACCAGGCAAGAAGGAATGAAAAACATAGTGATCTCTCTCAAAGCTTGATATATATATATATATAGAGAGAGAGAGAGATATATATATATATATATAGAGATATATAGATATATATCACCTATAATTTTTCATTGTTTAAACTTTTCCAAAATTTCATTATTTAAATTGGATACAGTGTCTTCAAGATTTACTTGGAACTTGGATTGTGTACACTACACATCTTAAACATTATTATTATTATCCAATTTTAAGGTCACCACCAAGCCAGACACCAAATTGGTGTATGAGGCCCCTTGTTTGTGTGACAAGGAACCCACCTTCCTGCAACGATTTGACTACCAAGTCTACGAAGGCATACATACTCTACCCCCCTCTAGTTTTGAACCTGTGACCTTTTAGGGGGGAACATGTGTTCTTAAGCATTAGTCATGTACTGAACTATTTAAAAAAAAAAAAAAAAAAAAAAATTGCATTGAAATATTTTTAGAAAGTATAAGAATTATACAACTTTCTCTTACTCAAAAGTAAAACTAAAAGTATTTTTTTAGTTACTTTATTTTTCTATGAAGTTGGTATAAGATTATGATATTTCATATGGATTTTAAGTATTTTATGTATGATTTAGAGTGAGAATAAAACATCTATATTCATTTTTTTATTATAATCAGTGGAACTAAAAAGAATATATTATTTTTAAAAGATACGTGTCAATTTGAGGTTGAACAGGGACGAAATTTTACATCTCCTTTGTATTATAAAATGAATATCAGCTCAATAATAAAAAATAAAAAATAAATACTACATATGTATGAGAATTTTATTTATACATTATAGTTGTGAAGAGAATATGAAATCAAATTGCCAACTTATATCATTAACTATTGAAATTTTTTATTTTAGATTAATAATAAATTATTATGAATAAAGATGATTAATAAGTTTTTAATTATTTTTATTTTTTAAAGAGAAACTATTGATGGTTTGTGGGGGAGTGGATCATGGGAGGTTTTTGGGTATAACCATTGTGAGGTGTAATGAGAGTCAAATTGGTAATAAACTTTTATGGTTGTTATTTGACTATAATCTATATTCTAATTAGTAGTAGTTAATAAAGAGTATTGAGGAGAGTATATAAGGTAGATCATTTTTGCATCGAGAGTAATGGGTTATCTTATAGTTTAATATTGAAAAGATGATGTTATATTAGTATAGATTCATCTTAAATTTGGATCTGCCAAGCTTAAATATCTTAAGGTACAAACTTATTTTAGAGTGCAAAACTTGAGAAAAGGTTCGCGCCTAGAGAGCTTTGATACCTCTCCACCTTTGATAGATGTGAGTTTAAGATGGATATATTCCATGTGCCATCTCCTTGCTAAGCATAAAAAAAATCTACATCTCTTTTATTTTGAACAACAAACCAATAAAACGCTTTAACCATAAGAAATTTTTATTTTTAGTTATTTTATATAATATATACATAGTTTAGATAGAGTTATCCAATATGGATTACAAAGCATGTATTTATGGAATGGGAAGACATGCATCATCTCTCTCTTTGTGTGTGTATTACATGTCAACTCCATATTAAGCATTAAAGGATTTATATATTTCCTTCATACTTTGAATTAGAAACCACTTATTAAATTGATAAAAATTTATTTTACAAAAGACCGGTATTGGGATATTTTATTTATGATGAATATTAAAATATTTGTTTTACTTTCTATATATGTAAGTAATGAAATTGTTATTGAAATATTAGTTAACAAGGATGATCAAATATTTTATTTAAATTACATATTAGAGGAGTTACATAGCTAACTCGTTTTATATATATATTCTTTATCTCTATATATAAATTTATGTTAATATAGAAATTGAAATATTATTGCAAAAGTAAAAATACAAAGAATTTTTTTACATTCAATTTATTTACCTCTATATATAAAGGTCATATAGAATTATGTTACTTAATATCTAAAATTAAATATCATATGTAATTTAATATCCAAATTAAATATTGTATGTATGGTTGATATTAAATGATTTGCTGGTATTAAGCTAAGAGGCTCATTCTACAATCCAATATGAGAGTGATGTGTCATTATGTAATAAAAACATAAACGATTATACATATTTGGTTGGTATTTCACTTTCAATCTTCGAATGTGAAATACAATATTTCAATGTCTATATTAAATAATATAATTTTATATAACTTTACAGGGATAAAGTAATTAAAGTAATTAAAATAAATAAATAAAATAAAATATACTTGTATTTCTATTATAAATATTTCTATATAGAACTTAACAAAATTGTTTGAATAACCATATTGACTATGAAATATATAGAGAGAAAGTATATATATATATATATATATATATATGTGTGTTAATGTTTACTTTAGTAAAATATTTCAATGCTCAAAAGGAAAAAGTAAATAAAGGTAAAATAGTTTAGTTACTTCTTGATAAGAGAAAAATGTGTAACTCATTCAATTTTAATGTAAAATATTAGTAATAACGTATTATTCAAAATTACAATTTAAACAATGAAAAATTACACATGGTTTTAATCATGGATTTATCAAACACTAAAAGGGATTAAATCACTTGCCGTGTAAATCTTTTTTCAAGTTTTGCATTCTAAAAAAGTTATAAAAAGAGGTTTGCATATAATGAGATTTGATCCTTCTCAACTCTTGGTAGATTGGTGGTTAAGATGGATCTACACTAGTTAATATTTCATTTTTAAATATTGCATGTCAACTTTATGTTGAGTATGTAATGGATTTCACATATCCTCAATAGTGGGTTGTAATATCAATTTTATTTTAGATATCATATGTAATTTCCATGTTGAGTGGTAAAGGAATTACAAATCTCCTTGATATTAAAATGTAGCAAACAACACTTATAGAAGAAAAACAGATTACTATAAATTACTTTATCTATGTTATTTATGGTGGACATCGAATTGTTTTATTTATGGCCAACATTTAAATATTTCTTTGTTATCAATATTTATGTTCAACATTGATTTTTAATTTTTTTTTTGTAATGTAATGTTACGTGACAACATCTCTCCCATACCAAGCTATAGAGAGTTTGTCAACACAATAATATTAGTTTACACTACTTAATAATAAATAATTATTTCCCCCCTTTGAATCCACCATTCTATCCACCCTCTCTCTCCTTCCTCCTTATTCTCTTGCCTCCTCTCTGTTAAGAGGCCCCTTGTCCTCGATGTTTTGGTCTCTGCCTCCACAAAAATTTCTCAAATTTAATTTTGATGGCACGTTAAAAGGAAATTGTAGAACATCAAGCTATGGAGGGATATTTCATAATCACCAAGGAGATGCCCTCTTCATCATTGTTGGTTCAATGGGAATCAACAGTAATAATGCAACTAAACTTTTTGCTCTAGAAAAAGGACTCGGATTGGCAAAATCCCAAGGTTTTCACAAAATTTTCGGTGGAGGGGGATTCTCATATTATTATCACTATTCTCAAGTGTCTTCAAAATGGTACCAAGCAAAACAAATTATCCTCTTGTTGGAGATTAGAAAAATTACATTTCCAGAATAGTAGAGCTACTAACACACATCCAGGTAGTCATTCTAATTCATGTTCAGTGCTCTGGTAATAAAGTGGCAGATTTTTTAGCCGATTTGGTTGCACTCTTCTCAGCCTCTCTTTGTCTGCTCCTTGGGAATCAATTCATTCCTCTGCACTAGTCAAAGACTGGAGTGCCATTATACTCAAGGATAAGGAGCAATCAAATAGAGACTCATTTGAACACACAAATATGGTTACGAGGCTCGCTAAAATTGAAGCTCTACTTCACAAGGGGAAGGGTAAAACCTTCCAGGGCACTCTTGATCTCCTATATATGTATCAACTTTAGTCTAGACATCACTATTATATCTTTCACAGTGGACAATGACATCTTTTTATGGTTTTCATTCCTGCAACTATTGTTGATCATAGGTAGAGTACCTACCATTTTTCTTTACTAAACATTGCATATATTTTTATCATAATTGTATTTCATGAAGAAACTCTATCAAACTTTAGTTTTTGCAATGTATATGTACTTCTTTGGACAAAGGAATTATTTTTCCATCACTAGTCTAGTTTCCCTAGCGGCACACCACAACAAAAAAGTTTTTGATGTATGCTTTTCCTAGCTAATCAATAGAAATTTCGACTTACAAAATCGTTATTATTATTATTATATTTAAACATATGTAATTTGTATTTGGAATAGTAAGATGCTTTAAAGTTCAATTTGAGATATATTGTCACTTACATTATCATTATGTTATGTGACAACAAAAAAGTAGAGAATTATAGACATTGTGGTTGTGGAGAGAATATAGAAAAAAAAAAATTATAAACACATAAGTTTTAAGGGGTAAAAATTAACTACACATATGTTTCTTGCCAAGGGTTAATGATCCTTTGTGATGGACTTATAAAGATGGTTAATAAGTTTATTATTTTCTTTTATCGAGAAACGGCTTAGTGGTTCTTAGGGAGTGTATTAAAACACCATGTAGTTTCGGAGGCTTTTAGGTATTTTTTTCAAAAAAGAAAAAACCAGCAACTTTCTATTAAATAAAAAAATGTTTACATATAACATGCATATATGAGGTTTTTGGGTATAACTATTATGAGGTGTATTGAGAGTCAAATTGGTAATAATCATTCACTCAAGTTTCAACTAATAAAAATTATTAAAATGAATATTTTATATTACATGACAATTAAAAAATAAATAACTATATAGATTTGTATTTAAAATAGTGAAATGTTTTACAAAGGAGAGATGTTCTTATTTAACATTATAAATTTGGGCAACTATATAAATTAAATGGTTAAAAAATGTCCATAAGCATCAATACATGATAAAACATCAAAACACTTACTTCATTATACAACTCACATTGCTAAAATCATAAAAAGCTAACTAAATTATAAGTTAATCTTAAATTATTTAGTATTAATTATAAAAATAATTAATATATAAGCTTAACATATATACATTTAAAAAAGTTTGAAACAACATTCTTAACCATGGAGATTCTTAAATCTGTAAATAGACTTTGTTATAATACAATGACTTATCAATATCACATGCCCAAAAACCCATAACTCACACTTCATATGACACTTGTTCGTATGGTTTTTTTTAATTAATCAATTTAATTAAAAGGGCAAAAAGAGCATAACTACTTTGGAGATATATCTCAACATTTGATTTGTGGATACTACTATGAATATTCTAGAATATTATGTAGAGGGTAAATCGTTACCATCCACTTAATAATTATTAATAATTAAATTAAAACTCTATAAGCCCTATTAAAAAATAGACATGCCTATCCATGTAAAAATAAATAACTATACACAATCTGATTGTGAAAAGACAATGGAGTAAAATTGTCAACTCATAAAAAATTCTAGAAATTAAAAAAAATAATTATTCAATATCTTTTTCTTATAAGATAATTTTTTGATTTTCTAGCTCCGCAAAGTTGTCACTCCCGACCTCCTTAGAAACCCTAGATAAACCCTACTATGACATCCTGGAAGAGGGCTTCTCCCCCTCCACTAGACAAGGTCGTGACCTTTCAAGCTCTTGTGGCTACTTTATAAAAAAATCCTAGAAGCAGAGAAGTGCAGGAAAAGTTTGTGAAGAAGGCGAAAGTTATTCATTTAGTGGCTCTCCCTACATGATTTCAAAGAACAACCTTGGCCTTATAAGATTGAGCTCTCATTGGAAAGTTCAAATGAATGTGGTCATCTCCTCGATCCATGGAAATATGGCTAAATAAAACTTGGAAGCCAACAATGAAGGGCAATCTTGGATTGTACGCATGCAAAAACAACTTCTTTGCTTTTTTGTTTGAATATAAGGAGAACAAAGATCTGATCTTCTGAAATAGCCCCTATTTTTTTGGAACTTGAGGTATGTATTTGAATAAATGGTCACTAAACTCCAACCCATACGAAGATATCCCGAATGCAGTCCATGTATGGGTTAAACTTCTTCGACTCCCTCTCTCCTGTTGGAGTGACAACTATTTGCGAGCTATAGGAAATGGGTTGGAAAATACTTGGATAGGGATGAACCTAAAGGAACCCAAATTGCATGTGCCAAGATCTGTCTGGAGGTAAACATGGAGAACGGGTTACCTATAGAAATCAACCTCACCTTGGGGGGGATGGACTCATTGCTAGAGTCTAGATCATGGGCAGTTACCATTTAAATGTTGATTTTTCCATGAATATGGCCATTTTACAAGAGATTGCAAGAAGGACCAAGCAAGTAAAGGGGCGGATCCCCTTGTAGGGCAAGAAGAGAAATGGTAGATCCAAAAGCGAGGAGGGATAAATTTTTAATATAAAATATTAATAATAACATATTATTCAAAAATACAATTTAAACATGAAAAATTGCACATGGTCTATAGAGAGAGACAAGAAACCATTATAGATCTATCTTAATCATGGATTTATCAAGCACTAAAAGGGGTTAAATCTTTTGACGTGTAAATCTTTTTCCAAGTTTTGCATTCTAATAAAAGGTTTGCATATAATGAAATTTGATCATTCTCAACTCTTGGTAGATCTGTGGTTAAAATGGATCTACTGGTTAATATTTCCTTTTTAAATATTGCATGTCAACTCTATGTTGAGTATGTAATGGATTTCACATCTTCTTAATGGTGGGTTGTAATATTAATGTTATTTTATATATCATTTGTAATCTCCATGTTGAGTGGTGAAGGAATTACAGATCTCCATCATATTAAAATGTAGCAAGCAACACTTATGGAAGAAATTAAAAAAAATTACTATATATTACTTTAAGTGTGTTATTTATGGTGGACATTGAATTATTTTGTCTATGGCCAACATTGAAATATTTTTTTTGTTATCAATATTTATGTTCAATATTGAAAGATATTTTTGTTATTAACCTTTTTTTAATTTTATTTTATTTTTATTTTATTTCTTATAATGTAATGTTACGTGACAACATCTCTCCCATACTAGGTTGTAGAGCGTTTGTCAACACAATACTATTATATTACACTACTTAATAATAAATATTTATTTACCCCCTTCGAAATCCACAGTTCTATCCACCCTCTCTCTCCTTCCCCCTTATTCCCTCCCTTCGCCTCCTCTATGTTATATAGGCCCCTCATGTTGAAATGTGTAACTAGGTTTGGTCTTCATAATGTCTAATGTAATCGCGATTTTATTTTATGTAAATAGAAAAAGAAATTTTATTATTATTATTTTGAAGCATGGGTTTCATGCTCAAGGTCTTTTTATCTCTAGGTCAAGCACCCATTATGTGCTTCTAGGGCTTTGTCATAAATTCTAGGAGTCATAGAAGTCATTGATATATGTAAATACCCTATTGGGCATATTGTATCATGTAAAAGAAAAATATTGCAAATTCAAAATGTCAAAAGACACCCTCCAAGACAAGTCAACCTTCAAGAAGAGATGTCAGTTGACAAGCAGGGACAAGTCGGCCTACAGAGATGTCAAGTCAACATAATTAGGGCTCCAAAGAAAGTATATATATATATAGGAGGTATTCGACCTCATCTGGTAAACATCCAACAAGTTTGTTGAAGCACAAGAAACACAAGAATAACCAGCGTTGGAGACAAGAATAAAAGGAGGAAGAACTGAATTGTTTTTAGGGCTACTTCACCTCACACATGCGAAATTATTAGGGCATCAATTTGTTGCAGCAAGACCGCATTACAATCACATCAAGAGGAGCTGAGTTAGGTGTCAAGAAGACTGGTTTGCAAAGTCAAATTACAAAGGAAAAAGGATCACCCAAGCAAAGGAGAAAAAACTCATAATTCTACTCTAATCTACTCACATGTGTGAAACTGCAAGGATTGCAAGCAGGATAAAGGTTGCAGACCTGTAAGATAAGTTGAATTCTGAAGTGAAGTTGAAATTTAGAGCGTTGAAGCAAGTTTGACTAGTGTTGAATTTGTGGAAGACAAGTTGATTAAAAGGAGAGGTTTGACTTAGCCTTGGAGGGGTCTTGTTCTTGGTCATAGGTCTTGGAATTCATCATCTGAACATTCTATAAGAAGAGAAGAATTCTTTTGGATATTCCTCTCAACAGGAAAAATTTTGGCCCTGGTTAGCGGCCTACATTTTTTGTCCTCTTGTCTCATTGATATTTATTGTTTGGTAGTTTTTTAATGATAAATAACACAATAATAATCAAGTGAAAGAAAAATCTTATAGCAAGTACATCAAGTTAATTAAAAGTAAATCACAAGTAGATATCAAAGTAAGAGAAATCACCTAATCTAACTGCCCCTAAATTTCTCAACATGGTATCAGAGCTAAGGTGGCAACATCAAGAAGAAGATCTCAAAGACCCTACCTCCATTCAAAAGGGACTTAACACATTTAAAACATCTTGAAGTCTCTGCCTACATTTCTACATCTAAAGGAAGCAAGAAGAAGCATTGTCGTCATCATTGAAGAGATCAAGGTAATCTCCTTCTCATTGAAGAAAGGATCTAATCTCAAGTATACTTGAAGAAATACATATCTTATTGTTTAGAAGAAGAAGTATTGTCATCTTTGAAGAAGGAAGACATCATCAAGGAAGCAATCATCTTCAAGAAGGTATCTTTAATTGTCAACATCATCAAGAAGGCATCGAGTTGAAGATATCATCTTCAAAGGAGCATCTTTGCTTGAAAAGTAATTACTCTATATTTTTATGTCTCAATCTACAAACCAAATGACTTCATTCTACAAGGAGAACAATAAATTGGTTGGGACCTCGAACTACCATGCATGGAAGAAGAGAATTGTTATGAAACCAGCTCACAAAATAGAAGAAGAGATCTATCAACGACTTCAAAATAAGCCTCTTCGAGGGGGCAACCTCCTTTACATTACACAAGTGAACAATTCTTGGATGATACAAATGACAATACCTCCTTTCTATATATAGGAGTATAAGGGGCCACAACACAATCAAAACCGACATAACAATAATAATGTAAGGGCACAACAATAACAATAGTGGGATTCTATGGGGCACAATAATAACAATATGGGGACTACGTGGGGCACAACAATACAATATGGGGGTCACACTAATAGCAATAAGGGCTACACTAGTAGTATATGGACATAACATGCCCTCCCCTTCAAAAGTGTTGTCCTCAATGCTTGAGTAGTTCTGGATGCGTCTGTATAAAATTCTTGTCCTCCCATGTGGAATCTTCAGCGGGTAATTTCTTCCACTTGATGAGATACTTTGAAATTGATCGATTTTGTAGTTGTCGGGTTCTTTATTCTGTGACTACTTCAAGTCTCAATATGATTTTTCCTTCCTCGTCAAGTTCAGGCAATATTGTTTGAAATGGGAGCTTGCCACCTATAACCTTATTTAAGCATGAAACATGGAGAACTGGGTGCATTCGGGAAGATGGATGAAGCTCCAATTTGTATGCCATAGTACCAATCTTTTGCAACACCTTGTAAGGACCATAGTACTTTAGTGATAATTTACTATCATTCTCAGCTTGTTTGAGGGACATTTGTTTGTATGGTTGTAGTCGTAAAAATACCCATTTGCCTACATCAAAACTTCTTTCATTGTGATGTTGATATGCCTGTTGTTTCATTTGATTCTATGCCAAAGTGAGGTTATTCGTTAAAAGTTGGAGAACTTGTTGTTGATGCTCGATGTGATCTTTCACTACTTGAACCTTTTTCTTCTTGATATGTCCTTCTATCTTGAGAGTTTGAGGAGTGGTAATTCCTGTCAATGCATTACAAGATATGGTCAGATTCATTTCTTCTTTTTCTGGGGTTGGTTCCTAGTGTATATCCTCTTCTTTTGATGTTTCTTGATCCTTTTCTTCCTCCTCTTCACAATCTATGTAAAATAATTTATTCTTAGCATACTTATGACCTTTAGTGTATTTTCTATCACAAATGTAACAAAGCCCTTTTTCTCTTTTTTCTTCCAATTGTTGTGGTGTCAACCTTGTAGGTTATGGAAGGCTATGAGCAACAACACTTCCACCTTTATAGTTGTGAGTGGTAGGATTCCTTGTTGCCATAATTTTGCTTTCAATTTTTCTTTAGAACTTGAATGCCTTCTCCAATGAATTAGGTTCCTAAAGACGAGCCTTGTGTTGAATGTTATCCTTTAAAGTCCCTATGAAGACATCAATCCTCTGCTTCTCTAGAATATCATTTACCCTTATATTCAATTTTTAGAAGTCCTCAATGTGCTCTTCCATTGAACTCTTTTGTTTGATATTTATCAATTGGCTAAAGAAGGTGTTGCTCTGTGTATCCTCATAATGTGATATCATTTCCTCCGTGAAAATTGACCAAGCGACAAGTGATTTACGAGAAAAAAGCCCTCTATACCATAAAAATTGATTTGTTTCTAAATATAAAGATGCAATACACACCTTTTGTAACAGTTTCACATCATGTAGATCAAAATATTGCTCCATCTATAGTATCCAAGTTACCGATCATTTCCATCCAACTTCCTCATATCTCTTTTTCTTTCTTTTAGGGGCTTGATCTTGAAATGTTTGTAACTCTGTAATTTTGGATCTCCAAGTTTTGAAATTTCATCCGATGGTATCCCTCTGAGTCCTATTTCCAACCCCGTATGTCTGATCGAGATTTGATTCTTCAAGGAAGAGTTATTCCCAATCTCTCATGATGTCCTAATTATAGACTAGTTCAGTAGAGTGAACTTGTACGCAGTGTCACGTTTTCAACCTTCGGCCCTAAAAACAACAGCTAAAAAGCTACAGCCTATCCTCTTTCTGTCACTTTTTATGAAATTTGAATATGGATCTCAGAGAGACAGTTATGATGATTTTCCCAAGGTCACATGTTTGAGATGGAACTCAGGAGCTTGCAAAAACCCTGACTTCCTTGGATCTTATCTCCGAAACTATAGCAAACCAAGATCTGAAATTTGTAGTCAAGGTTCAGTAATATTTCATCTCAAATGGGTTTTAATAAGCTTTTGAAGTTTCGTAGAAAAAAAGTTATAGTGAAAATTCCATGATGACCTATTTGAGATGGAATTCTAGAGCCTACAAAAACCCTAATTTCCTCAGCTCATATCTCCAAAAATGTAGCGAGAAAAGATATGAAATTCAGACACGAGGTTCAACAAGATTTTGGCTCAAATGGGTTTTAATTTCAATGTCTGAAACTTCGTATAAAAAAAATTATAGTGAAAATTCCATTATGACATATTTGAAGCAGCGAAACCCTAGATTCCAAAGTTCTTATACCAAATGTTATGAAACCAACTCACAAAATCTAAGAAGAGTTAGATCAACGACTTCAAAATACGATTCTTGGAGGGGGAAACCTCTTTTAAATTACACAAATGAACAATTCTTGGATGATACAAATGACAAGACATTCTTTTTATATATAGGAATCTAAGGGGCCACAATATAATCATAGTCGACATAACAATAATAATGTAAGGGCACAACAATAACAATAGTGGGCTTTATGGGCCACAATAATAACAATATGGGGACTACATGGGCACAACAATACAATACGGGGGTTTCACTAATAATAATAAGCGGCTACACTAGTAGTATAGGGACCTAACATAATCGATTTAATTCTCATGGAGAGTGAAGTTATTGAATATGTAAAGGGCTCCATCACCAAACCATCTCAAGAGAAATATTAAGCACTATCAAAGTACATGAAAGGAGAAATAAGGGCATAAAGGATCCGCATAGAGTCAATCAAGGATTCTGTCATCCCTTATGTTACAAAATTGAAGACAATGAAGGAGATCTATGGCAAATTGGTGGAGTTGTTTTCTGTAAGCACTACAGGTGAAATCATATCTTTAAGAACCAAACTATACAAGATGAAAGTCTCAAGGGAAGAAGGTAGCTTCATACACCATGAAAGTATCTCAAATCAAATTCCAACTACAAGAACTTGGAGAAATAATGTTTGATCCATAGATGAGAACCCTAGTACTCAATGCATTACCTGATGAATGGGGGAATTTTGTATCAAGCATCTATGGGAAGAAGGAAACCACTCCATTCAATGATTTGTGGTCATTATGCAAGATTGAAAAATCTAGATTTAAGGTGAAGAATGATGTTGGGTCAAATGAAAAAACTCAAGCATATGCAACAATGACAAGGAAGAAAGGGAAATTTGGAAAGTTTGAGCCTCGAAAGAAGTTTCAAAGAAAATTGATATGTCAAAGACCCAATGTTATGAATGCACTGAATATGGGCATTTCAACAGGAATTGTCCTAAACTCAAGAAGGACAACAAAAAGAGAAAGGAAAAAAATTAAGCGTCACCGAAGAAGTGGAAGAAGCTGAAAAGAAGAAGTCAAACAAGGGAGAAGTGATAGACCTCCACTATTAGAAGGTCTCTCACACATTTTCATGAACATAAAATTTAGAAAGTATCACAAGTATAGGATGAAATGTAGCAAATATAGAGATGACATCATCATAGAGGCATGAAAGGATAGTCAAAGTAGAAGTTTGTGTGGTTGAATCCATCATAGTGCATGACATCTTCATTGGAAGCATATAAGGATAACCAAAGTAATAGGTTGAGTGGTTGGAGAGAGTCATCTAGCAAGATAAGGAATCATCACACCTCGTCATCATTATAAGGAAGCATTTGCAAAATGAGGATCATCAAGATCCTTCATTGGAATCTTTTTTAGAAGGTTCACCTCTACTTAGAAGAAGCAAGTGTCTCACGGATAGTCTACATTCCATCTTGCGTGGGACCCACTGGTTAGAAGGATGAAGTTATGGTGACAAGGAAGTGCAGCATGTCTAATTGGTTGAAGTACTTTCATCTTCAAGCAAGGAAAGGAAGTTGCTAAAAGGAAGTCTAGATGACCAAAAGAAGGAAGAGGCATGCAAACAATGTGCCTTGAATTCTTCTACATAATGACAAGATGAAATCAACATACTATGACCTCATGAATAATATTGGGTGGTTAGCAGTTATGGTTCCCATAATGAAGGAACTGTGTATAGACGATCCTAAGAAAGAAATATGTGAAGAAAGGTGAAAGAAAAGTTCGTGAGAAGATGCATCTACTAAGATAAGATAAGTGATCAACATCTGATAACTAGAAGGATTAGTTATGATATCTCTATGGAGAAAGATATGAAGACCATGATATGTTGGAAAACTAAAACCTTGGTAATGTATGTCTTGGAGATGGATTCATGCATGTACAAGATGTTGATATTATAAGAAGTTGATGTCATGACAAGCCATAATAAAGAGGTAATGTTGATTTGATGTTCATTTTTTATTTTTGAGAAAATATCTAGTTGGATTGTAATAGGGCTATCAAAAGAAGGTTGTAGAAGTCACCTACAAATAGTACTCATGAGATTGGATGGAAGATCCCGAAAGTAACATGACTTAGAAAATGTAGTTCTATGAAGTATAGTGAAATGTCGGCTAGAAGATCACTTTCCAATGAAGAGAAGGATGATATAACTATTGGTCCAACACTATGTTTCATTGAAGGGAAGTGATGGAGAAGATGGTTGATGCCCTACGAAGAAGAAGAAGGCTACATGATGAAAAAGTTGAAGTTCATGACATGATGTAGAAAGGAGGAGACCTACAAGCAATTGATAGTACCATGATCTCCATCAAAGAGAGTTGATGTCGGTAACAAGTCCCTTGTTAAGTGGGAGATTCGGTATATTCCTTTTATAGGAATGAGTAGATCCTCCCTAGTTGAGAAGGAGAGATAGACACATCACTCTTGTCTTCATGTTATGAATAAATAATGGAGGATTGGGTAAGCATTTGAGATTGATTCTGATACTCTTTGAGGATGAGGTAGAGCATCTGTTACACAAAAATATCATCACCATGATTATTTGCAGTCAGTATGGGTCTATCATCACTTGTACTGTCCTCCTAAGCAAGTCTCAGACCTCAGCTCTTCAAGTCAAGCTTTGAAAATGGGAGAAAGACATTAAAAATCAATGAAACTCTGGTTCCGCACTTTCTCTCACTGTCACCTGTGGTCCCGCACCTTCTGTTTACAAAAACTGCGGACCTGCCCGCTCTGTCCCTAAAGGTGTGGGTGCGGACCCCTGTGAAAGTCAAAAGGCGCAAGTTTTATCTTAAAAAACTCACTTTGGGTTAATTCTAGAGGATTCTAGAAGGAATTTTGACGTGGATTGTTCGCTCTGAGGTGGTTCATGCATCCCAAAAGAGAAGGAGCTAATCCCTTGATGAGAGGAGCTATCCCTTTGAAGGAGGGCTTTATCCCTTTGAAGGAGGACCTAGTAACCTCCCTCCATTGCACTATAAATTCAGGCATTGGGCTGGTTGCTAGGGAGGTTAGAAGCTGAACATTTTTGAGGGTAAATGCTGGTGAAATCAAGACTTCCTAGTTGAGCTTAAGAGGAGAGATCACATACCTTTTTGGCTTCATTGGGGAGTGAGTGAAACTTGTCAAAGTAGAGGAGACTTCTTGCTGGACCTTGGGAGGAGCTTGTACAACATCAAGGCACAGGTTGTAAAGTTCTTCTTCTTTTGAATTAATACAATCAAACTCATTTTTCTCAACAAGTATCTCATGTTATTTGTTTCATGGACTCCTTGATTTTCATGTTAAATATGTTTTATGATATTGGCTTTTCAGGTGCTATTTAATTTGTTTGCCTTGTTTGTGTTTGCAGATTTGCGACAAAGGAGCTCATTTGGATCGAAGGAGCGAGGGCATCCACAAACTTGCGTTGGACCTAAGGTAGGCCCTAAAAACACTTGTTTGCCATTGTTTATAAAAGCATATTTAGAGAAAGATAGTGTCTGGTTGGTTTGCTTGTCATTAGGTCTTCTTTAGATTCTAGGAAGGTCTATCTTGTCCGCAAGATCGACTTATTCCGTGTGACAAAATGGCGACTCCGCTGGGGACTTGATTGTTTTCCTTGTTTTTACTTTGACCTGAGAAACTGTGTTTTTGTTTCTGTTTTTGGCTTGTTGTGTGTAAAATTGGGTAGAGTTTGTAGATCCAGGGTTATTTTTTATTTTTCATAGCTTTGGGAGAGGACCGCACCCTAGCCGTTTGACACAGTGTGTACCTATCCGCACCTTTGATTTTAGCATAGAGCGAGACCGCACCTGTGTTAACTGTAGGCCTGCGGACCCTGTCAAAATTTTGAAAAACCTAAGATTTCCTCTGTTAGTCGGCTTAGTTTTTGTTTAGAAATTGTTATCCACTGCCCAGACCTGCATATAACTTGTCAGAAGCTTTCCTTAGGTTGATTTCATTAGTGTTAGGGTTTTAGGTGAAATTCCTAGGAGTTTTGCTTGTTGGGCTTGTTTTTCATTTTGGTTGTGTAGTGGCTCTGAGCTTAGAAGCTGTAGGGACTTCAGATCACCTTAGTGTCTACTAGCCTTCTTATGAGTCTGACCATTTATGAAATCTCCCCTTGTTGAGGAATCCGCTTTGAGTTTTCTCTTTACAAAATTTCGAAAAGCTTGTGTTTAAAAGTTTGGATTTTCATTTTCAAAAAGAAAACAAAATTTGTTGTTCTTGACTGATTTGTGATTCTGCATAAATTGGTCCTTAGCTCACATCTAGCCAAGTAAAACATCCTTAAAAAAGACATCTACTAGGCTTTGACTTCAAATAGGTTTTTATAATTTATAGATCTCAAAGTTAGTCATTTCCATAGTTTTGAGTGTTTTATAAAAAATATAAAAAAATCTCTTTTGAAAAAAGTTTGTTTTTGTAGTGGTTGAGTGCTTTGAAACGAAAAAGGGAATTTTTTGTGAAATAAATAGTTGTCTCGTTTTGAGTGCATTGGAAAGGACAAAAGCTCTTCTTTTAATTTGTTTCTTAAGAAGGATTTGTGTTTACAAAGTATTTGCATTCTCAAACTCTTTCTTAGTTTAGAAGTTCATCGAAGAGAAAAAGATTGTTTAAATCATCTTAGGTGCATTTTTATTGATTTTGAATCGAGTCTTCATACCACGAGTTTCATCTCTGCACCTTTTGACTTAAACAAAAAACCAATAAAATTAATGCTTAAAGTAAAATTCATCTAGTAACATTTTTATTTCTAGGGCTCTGATACACCAACTTAGCTTAGGCTAGTGTCTTGGAGTAGGAGAGTAATT
This sequence comes from Pinus tabuliformis, assembly GCA_031772625.1. NCBI lineage: Eukaryota > Viridiplantae > Streptophyta > Pinopsida > Pinales > Pinaceae > Pinus > Pinus tabuliformis. Next base: position 559,813,605 of record CM062817.1, read on the forward strand.
AACTCTCCAAGACAGTAAAAACAAACAAGTAGCTGTATCTTGTGGTAGGGAAGAAATCCAATTGTTGCATTTATGCTCTGGGAAAGCTCCTCTTAAAGGAGAAGCACGAGATCGTGTCCGAACCAGTGTGGAAATCAATCCTTCCTCATTGGGAACGACGCTAGATATTCACGTATTAAAAACAGTAAACCTCGGATTAACCATTGTCGAGGAGCCTGGGGTCACTTGTTGGTAAACCTTGGATTATGTCAAGGAGCCTTCAAGGGGATTGAGCTTGCTACTCTGCCCTTGCGTGCGTATCGGATCGTAGACTGTTCCCCCAGGTATATTTGTTTCATTTGGTAACCTTAGTGGCCATATTCTTTAGGATTCTTCCTAAGGTGATAGTGGTGGGAAGATCCCACTGTACCTGGAGCAGACGTCGGCTAGACTCACTTGGATTTTCTGGGGGGTTCTCTTCACTCGAGACGGTTAAGTGGAGGAACTTGTGCCAGTCTATTCATTAAGCAGGTTGTCGAGGTAACTGTTCCAACCGCCATTTCTGTATTGAACTCTGCGACGTTGGATTTCATCACCAACTAGTGTTTTTAGTACGGAAAGTTACTGTTTGTGTGTGTTTGATCTCCTAGATTCTTTAGGCGTGTGATTCAAATTTGTTTGGTTCTTTAGAGGCTTTAGGTGGTTTTTATTGAGATTTTACTTTGTTTGCGTGTGAAGTAGTTAAAAGTTTTTAACTGTGGTTGAATTACCAAGGCAGTCCCGTAGACTTCGGGGCCAATCTCCTGAGTTTTTAAACGTGGCTGAATTACTGAGGAAGTCCCGTAGACTTCGGGGCCAACCTCCTGAGGAAGTCCCGAGCCAGCTTGAAGGCTTGAAAGTCCTCGTAACTCCTAGAGACAGTAGATTTGGGTCACCTGAAGAAGGAGAATCTTCTTTGATAGTACATCCTGATTTTCAAACGTTAGTGGCAGATTATAATCCACAGTCAGTGTCTGTTTCCGAAGTTACTGGTAGCTTTTCATCTACTAGTGATATAGGTGAGGAACCTGAAATATTCGAGCCTGAAAGTGAATTTGCTGCTACTCTGACATCGGGGTTTGTTTCTCCAACTTTTAGTGGTCCTGGTTCACCTAGGGTAGAAAGAGTAATCACCCAAGATCTTCCTTCTGGACTTATTGCTATTGAAGAACTTGCTACTCCGGAAGAAGAAGTAGGCATCCCTATCCCTGAAAATCAACCTGTTATTGAGCTAAGGGAGCGTGAATCAATTTTTTACAGTCCACCTAGGAGCAGTACTTGGTATCTTTCTTTGACTAATTTTTTAGAAAACCCAGGGTTAAGTTTTTCACCACCTCGCGCTCCTTATCACCCAACACCTAGAGGTTATTATCCTCCGTTAAATATGTCGAGTCAGTCGTCCATGTTTACTCAATCGCCCGAATCCTTTTTGTACGGCGGTCCTTCTGTTCCCTCTGGGTATCAGTCCCTTTCTGGTACTTTTTCGGGAGCATCTCCTCAACCCATTGAGCAAGGGTTATTAACTGGAAGCAATGGTACTAAGCCGTTGAGCGTAGAAGACATTCTTATGATGTCAGGTTCTATTCCCAATCCTCAACCTTAAGGTGGCCAGTTACCGCCTGGGGGGCAGCCTCAATTATCGCCTGGGGGCAACCTCAAGGTACCCAATTTGCATCTGGGGGGCAACCTCAAGGACAGTACATACCTACGGGACAGTACGTTCCTCAAGGTCAACCCCAGACTCAATATGTACCCCAAGGTCAACCCCAGTATCAGTTTATACCTCAAGGTCAACCCCAGTATCAGTACGTGCCTCAAGGGTATCAACCCCAAGGTCAGTACTCGAACCAAGGTTTCCAACCACCCTCCGGTCAAACGTATGTTCAAGAAACGAGAAATGTACCTTTCAATTATCAATCCTACCCTCAACCCGGTTATGGTCCTCAATATTCTCAACCTGTTATGGGTCAGTACCCCGGAATGAATATAGTGTGGGATCCATCGCAAACTCAACAGGTGTTGCAGCCAAATGTACAGTTGTCATCTCAAACTGGACAACCCTTAGTTTCTGGTACACCCCAGCAACCTGTTCAGTCTAACATTCAAACTTCTGTACCTTCGGTAGTTTCTCAGTCTGGGCCTAGTACACCTCGTACTCTGCCTCAAACGACTGCTACAACTGCCGCAACATCTGTTCAATCTACCCCACCTACTTCTCGAGTATCGACAGCTCCGGTTTCTATTGTTCTTGTATCTACTCCTCAGACATCTTTACCACTGTCCGGATCTACGATTCAAACTTCAGTTCAGATGCCTGTAGGACAACCTGGTTCAAGTACGGTTGTCACAAGTCAACCACAATTTACTTATCAACCATACCAGGGACAGTACCAATTCGGTCCTGCTGTGCAGCAGCCAGTCTATCAGTATCAACCGTACCCTGGGTACACTTATCAACAACCTCAACAACCCCAGTATGGTCCGGTTAATCCTGGTTTTCCGGGAGGATACAATATCCCAAATGCAATTCCTATTCCTAGTTATCCTGGATATCCTCCTCCTAGGGCTGGTCTCATGACCCAGAGTTTTAGGGACCCTAATCGTCAGTTACCGTTTATCGCAACTTTGGACTTACCTGACTTGTCGCGCCTAATGAACGATCCCATTAATTATCTTCCGTTTTGGCTGCCAATGCCGAATAAGTTGCCCAGTGACATTCCTAAGTTCGAAGGTAAATCAGGAGAGGACCCATCGAACCGATCCCATTAATTATCTTCCGTTTTGGCCGCCAATGCCGAATAAGTTGCCCAGTGACATTCCTAAGTTCGAAGGTAAATCAGGAGAGGACTCGTCGAACCATGTGATGACTTACCACCTCTGGTGTGCGTCTAACTCCATTTCAGACGATTCAATCCATCTTAGACTTTTCCAGCGCACTCTAATTGGTCTCGCGGCCAAGTGGTACATTGAGTTACCGCGAGGCACTTTTTATAATTTTAGTCAGTTAGCCACCTCGTTTTTAACTCATTTTCAGTTGCCAGTCCGATATGACAATGGCACGGAATTGTTAACTTCGTTAAAACAATCGACATCCACTTACATTTCAGATCATATTCATGAGTGGAGACGTCGACGACGTTTAGTGAAGGTGTTTATTCCGGATCAAATCTTGGCCGAGTGGTTTGTAAAATCTTTGTTGCCGAAGATCACTGAAGATGTAGCTAAAGCCAGAGTTGTTACTGAAGAGAAAGTAATTGCTCAAGCACAGTACCTTGACTTGGTCTATACTCAGTCAGGTACGTTACACGAGAAAATCCCCGATCTTCCCAAGCAAAATCAAATCGCTGCAGCTCCTTCGGGATCTCATGCCGCCGATGGTATGATCGGTATGGTTAACACTAAAGGTAAGAAGAAATCTTCCAAGAATTCTTCTCCTATCATAACCTTGCCTGATTCCCCAACAGGAGATTCTTCTGCAGAGATTTCCGCTGATATTCACGTTGTAGAGTCATCTACAGCCAAATCAAAATCCAGTGGGAAGAAGAAAGGAAAGAAGAAGAATAAAACGGAAAAAAATTCAAAGGAGAAACCTGAAAAATCGGAATCCAATGATGAAAAGCGCAAACCTCGTTATCCTTGTCTCATTTGTGACGATGAACATTTTACAAGAGACTGCCCTCATCGTGCAGAGGTTGTGAAGATTGTCAAAGGTTCCCAAACTCCTGCTGTTTTGAAGGATCCTTTTCCAGCTCAAGACAGTAAGATGATAGGTTCATCCTCAAGTGATAATGAAGAACCCATACTGATGATGTCCCATGTTAGGATTGCAACTCGATCGTAAGATTATGGTAGTAAAAGTCCTGTTGATGGTAAAGAAGTAGAATCTTCTCATTCTAATCCATCAACCTCAGTTCCCGGTTCCGATCCACTACAGATCGAGAAACCTAATCCAGACTTGGTAATCAAACCGCCCGCCAAGGGTATACTTCGAAAGTCAGCTTTCAATCCACATGCGAGAGCGACTCAGAATTATAACATTGTTGAGGATTTAGCTGTTTCACCCTCAGCAATGTCAGCTTTGGAAGTGTTGCAATCATGTCCAGCACAACGTAAATTGCTTTTGTCGGCTATAGGAGCTGTTGACGTTCAGGACTCGAACCTAATAATTTTCAATCTAGAAAATAGTACACCGCGTTTGCCTCATCAAATGGCTTTCCAGATTCCAGTGATAGTAAAAAACAGGCCTATTCATCGGACTGTAATTGATGAGGGAGCCTCAACGTGTATTATGTCGATACAGTGTTGGAGATCGCTTGGTTCTCCTTCGCTAAACCAATCCCCGACGATTCTAAAGGCCTTTGACGGCCGTGGGATTCATCCTTTTGGCATTCTACAGGATCTGCCTATAGGGGTTGAAGGAAAAACCGTTAGTCTAGATGTGGAGGTGGTTGATGCCCCTCTAGATTACAACCTTCTCTTGGGTCGAAGTTGGTCTTACGCTATGACAATGGTTGTTTCATCGGTCTTTCGAGCAATAAAGTTTCCACATAATGGAAAGATCGTAACAATAGACCAGCTGGCTTACTTTTCATCCGACCCAGCCTCTTCTGAGAGTATTCAGCATGTCGGTAAAACGACTATCCCATATAAGGATGTTAGAGTAGGACTAGTTAAAGATGCCGGTTTACTGGGAACTTTTCCTTTTCCTCCGATCAACGCATCGTCTTCATTTGCAACCATTCATATGATCACATCAGACACCATTATTTATGATGATCCTTGGATCATTCCTTCTGAATCTGAGATAGACTCATTTGGTGATGTCATGCCTTTGAGTCCATATGAAATTGCATATGAGGCCGTGCAATCGTTTACCGACCCATCTTCAACCGAAAATGACTTCATGAATGTGGTCCGTGAGGAATCACTTTTCACATCAAGCTCGGATTTAATCACGTTTTCTGAACTTGTTCATTCTGATGAGCAAATTCGTGAAATCCTATGTGTAGATGATTTACCATGGGAAGATCTCCATCATAGATCTTCGTTTTTACCCGAGAATGATCGTTTTGAAAATGATTTCTCATCAATTTTTACAACTGAATATGTCAAGGAACCTCAGAATCCAATGAAACATCCTGATTCAGAGCTAAATTTGGGAAACATCTCTCGAACTATTCCTATTGACATTTCGGTTAAGCCCGGAATTGTTGAGAACATTCATATAGGTGCCTCGTGTACAGATGATGAAATTCAACTATATAAGGCCCTATTTCAAGAATTCCGCGACGTGTTTGCCTGGTCCTATGAGGAAATTCCAGGAATTGATCCCGCGATTGTTGTTCATGAGATCAAGACTTACCCGGACGCTAAACCCGTCCGGCAACGTTTGCGTCAGATTCACCCACGAAAAGCTGCTGCAATTAAAGCAGAAGTTGAAAAATTACTCAAAGCAGGTTTCATTTATCCGATCCCGTTAACGGATTGGGTATCGAATATTGTTCCGGTTAACAAAAAGCAGGGAACAATAAGAATATGCATCGATTATAGGGACATTAATCGAGCCTGTCCAAAGGACAATTACCCAACTCCCTATATCGATCAAATCATTGATGATTGTGCCGGGAGCGAAATATTCTCCTTCATGGATGGTTTTTCGGGATACAATCAAAACAATATTCTACCTGCCGATCAACCAAAAACGGCTTTCATTTGTCCATGGGGGACATTTGCTTATTGCAAGTTACCTTTTGGGCTTAAGAATGCCGGAGCAACTTTTCAAAAGGCCATGTCTTATGCGTTTCATGACATCAAGCACATTGTGCAACCGTATCTCGATGACTTGCCTGCTCATTCATTACATCGAGCTGATCACCTCGTCCATTTACGAGCAATCTTTATGAGGTGTAGGCATTATCGGATTCGGTTGAACCCACACAAATGTGTCTTCTATATAGAAACGGGTCGATTGCTGGGATTTGTAGTTTCGAAAGCCGGCATTCGCGTCGATCCCTCGAAGGTCGAAGCTATCGTCAAATTGCCTCCTCCTTCAAGTCTTCGCCAACTCCAAAGTTTGCAAGGGAAAGCAAACTTTTTACGACGATTCATTCCTAACTACGCCGAGGTTACAAAGGGTTTTACCCGGTTGTTGAAACAGAATACTCCATTCTATTGGGATGAGATAGCTCAGAAATCTTTTGATGCACTTAAACACGCGTTGACCCATGCACCGTTATTGCATCCTCCCAACTACAACCAGGATTACTTCTTGTATCTCGCCGCCTCTCATTCCACCATTGGAATGGTCTTAGTTCAGGAAGATGAATTCAGAACTGAACATGTGATATATTACCTTAGTTGAACTTTAAATCCAACTGAGCTAAAATACTCACATGTGGAGAAATTGGCATTGGCAGCCGTTCAAGCTGTCCAACGTTTTCGTCACTACATTTTACTACGTAAAACTACAGTAATTTCAGATTGCAACCCTATGATCTACATTTTGACCAAGCAATTGCTAGGGAGAAAGTACTCTAAATGGATTGTTATCTTGCAGGAGTTCGACTTGGAATTTGAGAAATCCAAGTCTAAGAAATCTTTAGTTTTTGCGGAGTTAATGTGCGACTTCCCGCGTGCTGACACAGAAACTGTGGCGGAGGAGCCCATTGCGGACGAATCCTTGTTTCTAATCAGCACTTTAGATCCGTGGTATGGGAATATCATCGTTTATCTCCAGACCCAATCCTTTCGGCCAGAAATTTCAAGGTCAGAACGTCGAAAAATTCGATTCCAGTCCCAACAATTCAGGATTATTGGAGATACTCTTTATCACCGCGGGGCGGACTCTGTGTTTCGACGTTGCTTAACTCACGAGGAAGCTGAAAGGGTTCTAAATGACTGTCACTCTGGAGCGTGTGGCGGTCATATGTCTGGGTATGCCACAGCCCAAAAGATATTGCGCGCTGGCTACTTCTGGCCGTCTTTATTTAAATATTGTATTACGGCGGTTCGAAAATGCCACAACTGCCAAATTTTTGATCGAAAGATGCACGCTCCACCTGCTCCTCTCCACCCTATAATTGCCGTTGGTCCTTTTTCCAAATGGGGTATTGATTTTATTACATGTAACCCTCACTCGGCCGGGGGGCATGCGTATATCATCCTTGCGGTAGATTATTTTACCAAGTGGGCCGAGGCGATGCCTACATTTGAGGCAGACGGCAAGACAGCTGCAATTTTCGTGTTCAAACATATAATTGCTAGGTTTGGTGTCCCGCAAGTGATAATCACTGATCATGGGCATCATTTTCGAAACGTTATGATGACCGAACTTATAGGCCAGCTTGGTTTACGTCACGATAGTTCAACCCCTTATTATCCACAAGCTAATGGTCTGGTTGAATCCATCAACAAAGTTTTAGTTCATGATCCGACGAATCATTGGGATTCATTGGTCGAATTGGCACAACATACTATTTTCAGCGCTTTGGGCGTACCAAACTTCAGTAAAAACATCAACAGGGTTCACTCCTTTCCAACTAGTCTATGGTTTGGAAGCTGTGTTACCCATTGAATGCGAAATCCCGTCACTGCAAATGGCCATCGAGTTACTTCCAGCCACTTCCGAAGAGGAAAAGCGTTTGTTATACTTGGCTCAATTAGATGAGAATCGACGTGATGCTGTATTGGCAATCGAGACTCACGCAAAACGCATGAAAGCTCAGTATGATCGAAATGTGACCCCTCGAAATTTTTCGGAAGGAGATCTAGTCTTAGTTTACGATCAAGCTAATGATAAATTAGGCGTTGGAAAATTCGTTCCTATGTGGCATGGTCCCTATGTTGTCAAGCGAAAGCTAGCAAAAGGGGCCTATGAATTGGTAGACTTTGACGGGGACTCTTTGGGTAAACCCAGAAATGGTCTTTACTTGAAGAGGTATTATGCTTAAAGAATGGGTATGGAGATTTTTAGTTATGATAGTTTTTCTTTCTAGTTGGCGTGTTTTAGTTTAAACAGAGTGCTTAGCTTAGAGAGTGTTTTTTCGTCATTATTCCTGCTTATCTTGGTTTTACTCTTGATATTGCAGATGTCGATGCCTCTCCAAACATACATTGGTTTCGCTGATGGTGCTTGTCGTAATACACGGAACATTTCTTCTGCAGCATGGGTTATCTATTCGCCCTCTGATGAGTTAGTATCTATGCATGGGGTAAGCCTCGGTCAAACAACGAACAACATTGCCGAGTATAGTGCAGTGATTGAGTTATTATCTGAATCTATTTCATTTGGGATTTGAAGTTTGATAGTGAGGTTAGATTCTGAACTCATTGTATTACAACTTAATAGAGTGTATGCCATTAGAAATCCAGTGTTATTAAGATTATTTTTGAGAGTGCGTCTCTTGGAACGTGAATTTGATTATATTGAATATCAACATATTCCAAGATCTTTAAATACATTAGCAGATGCAATTGCTTCTCGAATGTTAAACAGACATTTGCAATAATCATACATGTAAATTTAAAACCATTCCATAACATGATTTACAATATAAGCTGGTAATAGTAATATATATATAGGAGTGTGTCAAAAAATACATCGTCCTCGATCATAGGTTTAAAAACACCTTATGATCGGCAAAAATGATAAGTACAAAAAACAAAAATGTCATATGTGCCCACAATAGGCGATCATCCTATCACTGGTGATGATCTCTATAAGAAACCACTGCACGGGCCACCTTGCAAAGGAACCTCCTAAAAGGTCACGGGACCCAAATCACATAGCGCTAAAGCCGACGAGGAATGTCATCTATAGTGGTCTCGAGAATATCTCCTGTCAAGCGCTCGAGATGACCCTCCAACTCGGCCAAAACCTCTGCTGATTCGTCCTGTGGAGCTGGCGCGACTGCAACTGGTTGTTTCCTCTCGTAAGGCCGGAGAGCGGCTGGTCGCTGTGGACCCACATCTGCATTTGAAACTTTTGCTATCAGTTTTGAGACGATGGAAAAATAATAAAAAAAAATTAAAATAGGAAAAACGTTGAAAATGATTTTACCTGAGTCATCCCACTGCTCTCCTGGTGGAAGAACCATGTCTGGGTCACCACGAAAATCTATCCCAGCGTAAGGGAAGTCCTGAATAGAAAAGACCTGGTTTTCCACCCATTGGAAATACTCAGGTTTGAATCGAGCAACCTCTGTCCTCTTGTTCGGGTGACGGGCCATAACTGCGACCCATCGCATCAGTTTGGGCTCTCGAGGAAGCCCAGCTCCAATAGTAAGGTGCTGCGGGATCAACATGGGAACCCTCTGCAGGCCAAAACTCACAACCAAAGCCCCATAACCAAAGGTCTTTAGTTGTTCGTTTTTGGCCCTGGTCAGTTGGCCTTTCAGATTGGCCAACACGGCATCGCACCAGTTAAAGATGGTGCCTCGAAAGCAATCAACTACCATACGCATCTGGGATCCGGTGGCAATATGTAATGCGGCAGCCCCGCAAAGTCTGGTGACAGTAAACGCAATCACCATGAGTTCAGGATGGGATATGGTCTTTATGTCTATCCCTTTGTCTCTAGCCTGGCTGTTGCAGTACTCTAGCCGGAGGCTATCGACAGACTGGCCACCTGGCCTAGTCCCAAACAGAGTCAAGTCTTCGCCTGTATTAGGCAAACCAGTCAAGAAATATATGTCCGCCGGCTCGATTTCGAGTTGGTGGCCACCAATGAAGAAGCACTGGTCCTGTATGCTCCATCTGTCAACCAACCACTGTAAGAAATCCACCTGAGCCCTCATGCCAGGAATGGCCCAGAATTTGTACAAGCGCACGCCCTCAAAGCATCAAGTGAAGGTTGATGATTCCATGCGGCAGCATCCACGTCCTCATGCTCTCGTTCGCGCCAATCTAGCATGATGTACTCTCTGCATCAAGTATAAAGATAAATTAAATTGCTAGAAATTATTTTGTTTGGTCCATTTTTGAGAATTTTTGGGTTAAAAACCCTTGCGACGGGGACCGCACCCTCCTGGTTAGACATAGTGCATGGGACCGCACTTTGTCTACATGGAAGGTGCGAACCCCTGGCTTTTTCCCAATGGAGAAAAAGTCGGGGTCCGCAGGCCAGCAGTGGTAAACCTGCGGGCCCCCGCGCGCGGGTTTTAAGCCTAAAAACCCTCGAAAAAATAAAATGAATGACTAAAACAAGAAATGAAACGGTTAAAAATGAAGAGTAGGATGATGTGGATTACCTGGAGAAGACGGCGTTCGATTCCGACGGTTGGATTTTCCGCAATCTTCACGGGAAGTTTTCTAAACGAAAGCACTATTTTCTCACCCAAAACTCAAACGGTAAAAATGAATTGACGAAAGCCCTTTTTATAAGTTTTTTGAGTAAATAAATTGCAAATTTGTTTATGTTTCACTTTGGAAAGGTATTTTTGCGACATTTTTATCCATTTCAAACAGGTATGAGTAATGTTTGTGTTTTTGTGCAAGATAACAGATTATTCAGGCGAAATCTATCGTTTTCGACGAAAAAAACATTTAGAGTCACCTTTAAGCTCTTTTCTGACTCCTAAAACATGAAAAGATCGCCGAGTTTTTCTTTTAAACTCGTTAAAATGGAATTAAAAGACGGTCCACTTACAGCTCTTTTCCGACCGTAAAAACATGAAAAGATTGCCGGATTTTTTGTCGTTTCAAATTCGATGTTGGTTATAAAACGACGTGTCGTTGATCGCTTTTTTACTTTTTCGGATCAAGGGCACTAATGACGAAAAGTACTCCTTGGTCATAAAAGATCAAGCGGTTCTCTCAAGTATTATTTTATACTTTTTCGGGCTTGGGAGACACAAACTTACGAAAAATGTCAACCCTGGAGTTTTCTTAAGTTTTTTCAGACTCTCTAAAATTGAAAAACGCCGAGTTTCTCCTATACTGGACTTGTTAAAATTTCACAGTAAAGGACCTATTCAATTACAAACAGGAACGAACCACTCCTTCTTAGGGTTCGAATTTAAACTAAGTTGGACTCATCCGAAGGATGAGCTTATAATCAAGCAAATGTTATCCTCCTCAAGCTTGTCAAAAATAAAGAGGTACTTGCCAGAAATGGTGGGGGAAAAGAGAGAAAAATGAGCCTGTTTGTCATACTTTGTAACCGTTCTTGAACACGACACTTTTATTCACCTGGGTTGGGAAATCCTTTGCCTAACAGCTGATCAAACCACATTGAAAGTCTTCAGCCGGTTTTTGGGTATTAACTTTGGGTCAATTGTCACCAAACCATCTGTCGTGTCGTTATGTGTTCAAGAGGTCACTGCCAATAAGCCATTCATCTGCAAAATATTTGTGATCCATCTTGACCATCCCTGAGTCAGTCCTTGCAACTAAATTTCTTCGACTTGATCTATGATTTCGTGTTGTTGGCTTGCCTACGACGGATCGCTTTCTATCGACTTCAGCTCATTATCTAGAAAGATGATCTAGAAATCGTCAGTACCTTGAGATCTGCATGCCTCAATGGCAGGTTTCTCGCCTTTGACGACAGGTTGCATCATTAACCTTCGATCAAAGGATTCCGTGACATGTTCGACATCAACACATTTATTCGCATCTCATGGATTGTACTGGGTACTTTGAGAGCCATTGACATCACTGGTGGTTTCTCTCACACTTGTTAACACTTTACATCATTGACTGGTAATCAAGTGGTTTCTACCATGTTCGACATCAACACATTCATTCGCATGGATAGAATCGTACTGTTTTGGGAAGTAGAAATGAAGACCCTGGATCTAGTTTCCACAATCCAGGCTGCGAGGAATTTTGTATTCATTATATAATGGACTATTCATAAACAGATGGTTGCGTCCATACTGTGTCCACATGAGTCTATACTTGTGATGTTTTACAAGATCATTCCTGTATCAGAGCAGTAGTTAGTTTTCTAGTCAGTTTTGATCTACGTATGGGAATGCCTACCTCAACGATGATATGATCTCATATATATATCTTGCATTGAATGTTTTTACAGGTTCCAACCGGGCTCTCCACAAGATGATCCTCGAAATGATAAAGTACTTCACTCTTCCTAAATGATAAATGAAATCCTCATCTATTACAGACTTCGCACTTTAGGGGGCAATCTATTACACAAAAATATCGTCACCATGATTATTTGCAGTCAGTATGGGTCTATCATCACTTGTACTGTCCTCCTAAGCAAGTCTCAAACCTCAGCTCTTCAAGTCAAGATTTGAAAATGGGAGAAAGACATTAAAAATCAATGAAACTCTGGTTTTGCACTTTCTCTCACTGTCACCTGCGGTCCCGCACCTTCTGTTTACAAAAACTGCGGACCTGCCCGCTTTGTCCCTAAAGGTGTGGGTGCGAACCCCTGTGAAAGTCAAAAGGCACAAGTTTTATCTTAAAAAACTCACTTTGGGTTAATTCTAGAGGATTCTAGAAGGAATTTTGATGTGGATTGTTCGCTCTGAGGTGGTTCATGCATCCCAAAGAGAAGGAGCTAATCCCTTGATGAGAGGAGTTATCCCTTTGAAGGAGGGCTTTATCCCTTTGAAGGAGGACCTAGTAACCTCCCTCCATTGCACTATAAATTCAGGCATTGGGATGGTTGCTAGGGAGGTTAGAAGCTGAACATTTTTGAGGGTAAATGCTGGTGAAATCAAGAACTTCCTAGTTGAGCTTAAGAGGAGAGATCACATACCTTTTTGGCTTCATTGGGGAGTGAGTGAAACTTGTCAAAGTAGAGGAGACTTCTTGCTGGACCCTGGGAGGAGCTTGTACAACGTCAAGGCACAGGTTGTAAAGTTCTTCTTCTTTTGAATTAATACAATCAAACTCATTTTTCTCAACAAGTATCTCATGTTATTTGTTTCATGGACTCCTTGACTTTCATGTTAAATATGTTTTATGATATTGGCTTTTCAGGTGCTATTTAATTTGTTTGCCTTGTTTGTGTTTGCAGATTCGCGACAAAGGAGCTCATTTGGATCGAAGGAGCAAGGGCATCCACAAATTTGCGTTGGACCTAAGGTAGGCCCTAAAAACACTTGTTTACCATTGTTTATAAAAGCATATTTAGAGAAAGATAGTGTCTGGTTGGTTTGCTTGTCATTAGGTCTTCTTTAGATTCTAGGAAGGTCTATCTTGTCCGCAAGATCGACTTATTCCGTGTGACAGCATCCAATAGGCAAGAGTATTCAAAGAGGAAACTCCATGAGGATGTGTTAATCCAAGATGGGAATGGTCCTAGAAGGACATACCTTGTGAACATTTGGATGGGGTATGTGCCTTGAGAGACGACGAAGAAGGTGTCTATTAGTCATTGTCTCCCCAACATTATGCTCTATTCTTTTAGAGAGATAGAGTGTTAGTCAAGGCCTTGCTATATGAAAATGTTGGTTGATATGATGATATGCACTTATATAAGTTGAATAAATAGCTTATGAGATGGCTAACCAAATTGAATCTTCTTATGAGAATTCTTCAGTATGAGAATGTCCAAGTACCTTGTATGGATTATGAACACCTCCCTAGTTAAGAGGGAGTGTTGAAATGTGTGACTAGGTTTGGTCTTCATAATGTCTAATGTAATAATGATTTTATTTGATCTAAAGAGAAAAAGAAAACTTATTATTATTATTTTGAAGCATGGGTTTTATGCTCATGGTCTTTTTATTTGTAGGTCAAGCACCCATTAAGTGCTTCTACGGCTTTGTATAAAGTCTAAGAGTCATAAAATTCATTGTCATATGTAAAGACCCTATTGGGAATATTGTATCATGTAAAAGAAATTTATTGTAAAGTCAAAATGTCAAAAGACACCCTCCAAGACAAGCCAACCTTCAAGAAGAGATGTTGGCCTACATGCAAGGAAAATTCAGCCTACAGAGGTGTCAGGTTGGCCTAATTAGGGCTCCAAAGAAAGCATATATATAGGAGGTATTCAACCTCATTTGGGAGACATCCAACAACTTTGTTGAAGCACAATAATAACCAGTGTTGGAGAGAAGAATAAAAAGAGGAAGAATCGAACTGTTTTTAGGGATGCTTCACCTCAACAGGTACAAAATTATTAGGGCATCAATTTGTTGCAGTTGGACCAAATTACAATCACATTAAGAGGAGCTGAGTTAGGTGTCAAGAAGATTGGTTTGCAAAGTTGAATTACCAAGGAAAAAGGATCAGCCCAAGCAAAGGAGAGAAAAAACATAATTTTTCCCTAATCTACTCACACGTGCAAAACTGCAGAGACTGAAAGCAGACCAAAAGTTGTAGACCTATAATATAAGCCAAATTCTGAAGTGAAGCAGAAATTTAGAGCATTGCAACAAGTTTGACTAGCGTTGACTTTGTGGAAGACAATATGATCAAAAGGAGAGGTTTGAATTGGTATTAGAGGAGCCTTGTTCATGGGTCATAGGTCTTGGAATTCGTCATTTGAACATTCTATAAGAAGAGAATAATTCTTGTGGGTTTTCCTCTCAAGAGGAGAGGTTTTGGCCCTGGCTAGCAAACTACATTTTGTATCCTCTTGTCTCATTGATCTTTATTGTTTGGAAGTTGTTTGATGATAAAGAACACAATAATAATAAAGGGAAAGAAGATTATTATAACAAGTACATCAAGTTAAGTGAAAGTACATCACAAGCAGTTATCAAAGTAAGATAAATCACCTAATCTAACTACCCCTAGATTTCTCAACACCTCATCCCTGATGCTTTGGTCTCGACCTCCACAAAATTTCCTCAAATATAATTTTGATGGCACGTCAAAAGGAAATTCTAGAACATCACACTATGGAGGCATATTTCATAATCACCAAGGAGATTTCCTTTTCAACATTGTTGGTTTAATGGGAATCAATAGTAATAATGCAATGAAACTTTTTTATCTAGAAAAAGGACTTAGCTTGGAAAAATCCCAAGGTTTTCACAAAATTTCTAGTGGAGGGGGATTCTCATATTGTTATCAATATTCACAAGCATCTTCAAAATGGTACCAATCTAAACAAAGTATCCTCTTGTTAGAGATTGGAAAATTACATTTCCAGAATAGCAGAGCTACTAACACAAATCTAGGCAGTCATTCTAATTCATGTTCAATGCTATGGTAATAAAGTGGCAAGTTAATCCCTGTTGATCAGAGGATCCTTAATCTCCTAGAGTTACATTCCCCCCCCCCCAGAACACTCTAACTCTAGCAACATCAAACTAGTAAGCACCCTACCACTGGCACCCACCTGACAAAGATATCCTCAAACTGAATGACAATGGAGTTGCCAAAGGAAATCTGGGGGTTGTAGGTTTTGGGGGTGTCTTTAAAAACTCTCAAGGGGAGATAATATGGATATACACCGACAACTTGGGTACACCCACCAATAATGTTGTTGAACTCCAAGCTTTGGAGCATGGTCTGGAAATTGCAAAAGCCTAGAGATTTTGGCCGCTCATAGTGGAAGCAGCTTCAACTCCCGCCACCCAAGCCTGTAGGAAGCTTCAATAAGGAATGATGATCACGAAGCTAATGGACAATTGGCGGCTCAACAAAACCTTACACCACATCATCTGACACATTGGTAAGCTAAGTGGGCTCCACTTCCAGGCCGTAAGAAAGAAGGCAAACAACTTGGCAGACATACTAGAAAATGAATGAACAACTGGCAACTCAAGAATCGCTCCCTTGGATGGAGGGACCTGGAGGAGGGTCTTCTCCATCGAGACTGCAAAACAATAAATAACATTGATACCAGGAGTACGGGTCTCTCTCAATAATGAGATCGACTATCACTCTCCAGAAAAGGAATGGTACAACTCCCGCATCAACTCATTATGATTTCCTCAGACTATAATCGTCCCAATTACTCGCATGAAGTAGGAATTGACCTGCTTACAACGTCCCCTCAAAGTCGCTGCCATTTGGCCCCTTTGATCAGTATCGATACATGCTCCCTCATGACAATGTTGCACCTCCTTCTGGCAGCATTCAATGGCTTTCTCACGCCAGCTCGCTCCACCTATGAATACCCCATCCAACTCGCTCTTCCCCACCATTGTTTTCACCCTAGCACAATCGTTCTCATCTCCTTTAACCAGAGATCCTCCCCCCCCAAAAAAAACCCATTTCCTTCTGAATCATGGCCTCTCGGCACAGCTCTGACCCTGCTCCCAGATGCAGCCGCAACAAATCCAAGTGAGATAAACCAAGTAGGCAACCTTGCACCAAGGTGGAGACTTCTGCAAGACGAGCTGCTCTTAATTAGGTTATCTCAGTCAACCCTGAAACCTAGGATCGAATCCATAACATGGAACAATAGGGGTGTAACATAAGATGCCGAGTGACCTTTGAAGCAGTTGATGCTGAATTTGAATGAATTCCTGACATGGACCTCACCCAGGCCAGGGAAAATTTGTACAGCCGCACCATTTAACTTTCTTAGCAGCTCAAGACAATTCTTGAGCTAGCATTACAAGAACAATAATAAAACACGAAATCTGTGGAGAAGAAGTTAGATATTTTAAGTGATAAATTTACGATCTACGTCTAATCAATCCATCATCGTCACTTTGTCATGCGGAACTCGCTGCACTATGCACTGCTCAAGAAGCACATGGCTACCATGCGGGGTAGCGGAGGAGTATCTCTGAGCATCAAAAAAGAAACTAAAGGAGCCTCCACCAGTCAACAGGAAGCGACAAGCGCTCTAGCAAGAATCACGCCGGAGAAACCCATCAGTCTGGAGGATGAGCCCTTCTATAACACTGTGTAATGGTAAATTCTCTGTTATTTTTCCAAGTTTCTAGAAGGTTCCTTTTGTCTACGACACCCCCGACATCAATGCCACTCTCGGCGTTTTAGTTTTTCCAATCATTCTCAGTTATCGCCCTCTCGAATCAAGGATTTTTTTGAAAAATTTTGCAACCCTCCTTCTATCCTCTATCTATTTTCTCTATCTTCTCAGTTCAGAAGAAGGAGGTTTTTTGTAAGTCACTATAAGAGATATTTCAGAAAATCTTCACAGCTAAGAAGAAAGATTTTCTGTATATCACTGTAAAAGATACTCCAGGAGATGTAAGAGAGACCTTTTATGTAATCATTGTGAAAGAAAAGACCGGTTATGGTGCTTGAGCATCCTGCTCGCGCCACCTCACTCAGATTGTAAATACCAAATTTTGAATTAATATAAACTATCTTATTTACAAAAAAAATAAAGTGGCAAGTTATTTAGCTAATTTGGGTTGCACAGATGTCAAATTCTCTTTATCAGCCCCTTGGGAATCAATCCATTCCTCTGCACTAATCAAAGATTGGAGCACCATTATACTAAAGGATAAGGAGCAATCAAATAGAGACTCGTTTGAACACATAAATGTGGCTATGAGGCTCGCTAAAATTGAAGCTCTACTTCACAAGGGGAAGGGTACAACCTTCTAGGGAACTTTTGATCTCCTATATATGTATCAACTTTAGTCTAGACATCGCTATTATTTCTTTCACAGTGGATAACAACATCTTTTTATTGTTTGCATTCCTACAACTATTACTGATCATAGGAAGATTACCTACCATTTTGCTCTGGTAAACTTTGCATATACTTTTGTTATAATTGTATTTCATGAAGAAACTTTGCCAAACTTTAGTTTTTGCAGTTTATATGTACTCTTTTGTACAAAGGATTTATTTTTCCATCACTAGTCTAGTTTCCCTAGTGGCACACCGCAACAAAAAATTGTTTAATGTATGCTTTCCCTAGCTAATCAATAGAAATTTCGGCTTGCAAAATAATAATAATAATAATAAAATTTAAACATATACAATTTGTATTTAGAACAGTAAGATGTGTTAAAGTTCAATTTGAGATATATTGTCACTTACATTATCATTATGTTATGTGACAACAAAAAATAAATAATTATAAACATTGTGGTTGTGGAGAGAATATAGAAAAAAAATTATAGAGTCGTAAGTTTTTAAGGGTTAAAAATTAACTACATGTATGTTTCTCGCCAAGAGTTAATGATCATTTGTGATGAATTTGTAAACATGGTTAATAAGTTTTTTATTTTTTTATTATTGAGAAACGACCTAGTGGTTCTTATGGAGTGTATTAAAACACCATGTAGTTTTGAAGGTTTTTAGGTATTTTTTTTTCGGGGAAAAAAAAACCAACAACTTTCTATTAAATAAAAATATGTTTACATATAACATGCATATATGAGGTTTTCAAATATAACCATTATGAGGTGTATTGAGAATCAAATTGGTGATAATCTTTCACTCAAGCTTCAACTAATAAAAATGATTAAAATGAATATTTTATATTACATGACAATTAAAAAATAAATAACTATATAGATTTGTATTTAAAATAGTGAAATGTTTTATAAAGGAGAGATTTTCTTATTTAACATTATAAACTAACAATTGCCCCTAAAGGTGCAAAGGTACACCAAAAGAATAGAAGATTTAAGAAATTTATTTTGAAAAAACCTAATCATTAAATATAAAAATTCTTATTTCTAATAATAAAAAAATATACATTGTTTGATTGAATACAAATAATTAAAATGTCCAATCTCACTACGAATGTGCATTTCCTACAATGTAAAATATATATACTACTATTATTATTGTTGTGTTGGCTATTGCAATGTCGGTAGAAACTACAAGTCGACACCTTTTTTGTTTTGGGAGAGCTTATTGTATCATTATAGCACTATGTGCTTCGTGTTGGCCATTTCACAATAATGGGCAGGTAATGTGAGTGGAATATTATGCTTCTGATTTCATATTTCATTGTGCTTGGTTTCAATTTGGGGTTATGTCAGTAATAAACATTACATTTGAAATATTTTAGAATTGTTACTTTGGGATTGTTGTGCAACTGATTATTATTGTGCTCTAGAGTTATCTTTGCCACTTTAATGTGTTGTATACAATGTTTTTTTCGCTGCATTGGGTAATATGGTTCATACCATTTCATCCCACAACATACAATCCTACAGGCTAGTCATTCATGCTATCTTGGAAAACCATCTTTATCTTTCTCGCAACCCTTATACAAATCCAAGTCAAGAATACCTAGAATTGGAGATTACAAGCCTCGGTCGCTTTGGAACTACGTTTTCAGTTGTTTGACTTGCATTTGTTCGACCCTGTATGTAGATATATGTGTATTAGACCAACTTAATGACATAAATGAGAATGAAAATTCCCACAGCTATGTCAATGTCGTATCGAAGCCCCGCTCTACTCATGTTAGATAGTGTCGAGGTCGAGTTCCCTCCCATTGTGAAAAATTCTTGTCATCTTATTCTTTCAATTTGTTTGTTGACGAAGTCTATTATAGATGTATTAACAACTTAAATATATTTAGAAAGATGTCGTCATTAGTTCCTTCAGTATAGTCCAGTGTTGGATCAAGAGGATTGGGAATGACAACAAATGAGGTAGAATTGGAGGAGGGACGCTCTTCTAGAGGTGGAAAGAAGGACACTCTTCTAGAAAAACCAATCTAAATCCATCAATCACCACACATATAAACCACATGATCAACGGTCAATACCCCCCATGTAAGAACCCAACAACTCAACTATTCCTTCCCTGACTATATGGCTATATAATGAATTCCTTGATGATTTTCTCAGCAGAGGTCCACATAGATCTTTGCAGTTCTCTCTTTGAAACTTTCTTTTCTTTCCTTGCCCCCAAGTTATTTTTTTATCTAGTGAACTTGTTTTGCAGGGTGGAATTAACATAAACTAGAACCATATATACAATTACAAACACATGCGTTGAAGCCAGACGGTATTAGATTAGCTTGAACAAATTTATATGCACAGGATTTTCAGCTCTAATGGCGATAGCAACGATGTATTATTCAGGCTAATCAATGTGGTGAATACTTTTATGTTTTTTGTTTTGTGTTTTTTAATTATGGATTAGCAATGTGAGATCATATTTTATTTATAAAATTGTTATTTAATTTTTTTTAAAAATAAAAAAATTATGAAAAAAATCTTTCTGAATTATGCATTATTGTATTTAAATTATTTATGTTAAAATGAAAATATGATATATTATAAACATCACTTCGAATAAAAAAAAATAACGTATATTTCAAAATGCAAAAAAATATAAAAATTAACATTAAGAATCATTATTTCTCTCTATATTCTTTATTCTTCATTATTTGTCCATATATTCTTTATTTTGCCCAAGAAAAAAAATTTCTAAAATGGATGGTCAATTACTTTACTTACATGGATTACATTGTTATACATTCGCACCTCATTAAAAATATGTAATCCATTCTCACCACATTAAAAAGAAACATAGGTATGTCATACAAGTTGTTGTCTTCCTCCCTATAATGTTTCCATATGACACCGTACACATATTTCTTTATCATAAGCATGTTTTTCTCCATAGCTTTCAAATGTCATTTGTTCATTCATGAAAGTAATTCTTAAAACCCTTTGGATATGGATGGCGAAATTCCTTTCTCTAAATTTTATGTAATAAAATTTAGTATCAAATTTATAACAAAAAAAGTTATATAAAAACAACATATGAGGTAATATTCAAGTCAAATACAATTACACTAAGTACAGTAAAAAATTAAGAAACCATAACCTTTGTTCTCATTTTCGTATCTCTCAAAACTAACATAACAAGATTGAGATCTAAATAGAGAATCAAATTCACGTGCCAATGGTGATCAAATCTGTCCACACACTTATCACAACTTGTCAGGCCAGGAGGTAACTCCTCAAATGAGTTTTATTTAGTCATTAAGATTACTCATGGTTATATACACGAGGGAGTGACACTTGGACTTCACCACCCAATGATTCTTCATTTTCCATTATTTACTATTTACATTATTTACAAGTGTTCACCCAATCCCAATGATTAGGTGTATAACATACCCCCCTCCCCTTAATCTGAAGGGATGTTGGTGAGTCCAAGCATCGTTCTGAATCTTTCAAACTTTTCTCTTCCAAGCGCTTTGGTGAAGATGTCTGCAATCTCCTCATTAGTGGAACAATGGTGTAGATGGATTGTCTTGGCCTCAACATGATGTCGAATCAGATGGTATTTTGTATTGATGTGCTTCGTTCAATCATGGAACTTTGGTTTCTTAGCCAACTTTATTGTAGAGGTGTTGTTAATCACGAGTGGAGTTGAATGTATTTGTTTTACTTGCAAATCTTCCAGAATTTTCCTGAGCCACACAACTTTTTTTGTTGCCTCAACTGTTGCCACATATTCTGCCTCTGTTGTGGAATCTACTGGAATTGTGTGTCATCTCTAGCAGACAACTCCTAATCCAAGACTCATAGCATAACCTGAAGTAGATACCCCATTTTCTTTGTCTCCATCGAAGTTTGAATCAGAGTATCCAATCAAGCTGAATTCGCCCACCTATGTATACTTGAGTCCAAAGTCTTGGGTTCCCTTCAAGTACTTTAGAACTCTTTTTGCAGCAGACCAATGTCCCTCACAAGGCTTTTGCATAAACCTGGAGCGGATTCCAACATCAAATGAAATGTCTGGTCTTGTAGTAGTCAAGTAGTTGAGACTTCCTACAAGCTGCCTATACTTTGTTGCATCCTCAAATTATTTTCCTTCAATGGATGTGAGCTTTAAGTTTTGTTCCATTGGAGTAGTCAGAGGATTGTACTCAGCCATGCCAAACCTGTTCAATAGATCTCAAATGTACTTCTTTTGAGAGAGGAATATAACCCTCAGATGTTGAGTTACTTCAATACCAAGATAGTAGTGAACATAGCCCAAGTCATTCATTTTAAAACCTTTCCTCAATTCCTTCTTTATGGATGCAATGTAGCTCTCATTTTCCATGTCATCAAAAGATCATCTACATATACCACAAGATATACAACTATTTTACCAACTTTCTTGACAAACAAAGTTGCATCATCAACATCATAATGTTTGAAGTTGAGTTTCAGAAGATGCTCAGTTAACTTTTCATACCAGGCTTGTGGTGCTTGCTTGAGGCCATACAAGGATTTCACAAGTTTGCATACTTTATGTTCATGTCCCTTCACAACAAATCCTTCAGGATGGGACATAAAAACATTCTCTTTCAGATATCCATTCAAGAAAGCAGTTTTTACATCCATTTGATAGACTTTCCAACCGTTCTGAGCTGTTAAGGCAAAGAGTATCTGGATGGTAGCCCATTTTGCTGTGGGGGCAAAAGTCTCCTCATAATCGGCCCCTTCCTTCTGTGCAAAACCTTTTGCCACAAGCCTGGCTTTGTGCTTGTTAAGTGAGCCATCAACTTTATACTTGTTCTTGTAGACCCACTTGCATCCAATTGGTTTGGTTCCCAATGGAGAATCAACCAGCTTTCAAGTGCCATTCTTTATCAAGGCATCATACTCCTTTTGCATCGCTTCTTTCCATTCATCATGAGAAGCAACTTCTTTGAAGGAAGTTGGTTCAGAATCTATAGACAAATTCAATTCACAATCATAAGAAACATCCATATTAAGAGGTGAATCAGAATCATCTACATCACCTCCATTTTGCCTGGTTGAATTTCTTGTTCCTGCCTTTCCAACCTCATCAGGATGAACACTTTCAAGTGTTATTGTCAGCCACTTTGGGGGATTTTCCTGAGATGGTCTAGGCTTCTTAGTTGACTGAGTTGGGATTGAATCAAGATTGAGTCTCCCAATTCTGTCAATCACATCACTCAAAGTATCATCAGTGGTTTGAGTTTCATGTGGGGGAGAGAATGCTTCAAAACAAGATTCCACAGATTGATCTAGTATAGGAATCCCCCCTTCAAGATGTGGAATTTGATTATCAAATTCTTGAAATGATTTTGCATGTCCGAATCTATCTAAGTGACAAAGTTGTCGCTCAACAACACTGTCATCTTTGGAAGATTCAAGAAATATTACATCTCTAGATACAACAAAGTTTTTATTAACTTCATCATAAAGACAATATGCTTTGGAGGTATTTGGATACCCCAAGAAGATACATTTACGACTCCTTGCACCAAGTTTGTTTCTATGTACCTTTGGTATCAAGGCATAACAGGTGGAACCAAAGACCCTGAGATGCTTTATCGAAGGAATGTGGCCATACCACATTTCGTAAGGAGTCTTGTTTCTAATAGCATTAGATGGACATCTATTGTTTACATATACAACACATAGAACTGCATCAGCCCAACACATCAATTTTACATTCTTGAAAAACATCATGGAATGTACCATATTTAAGATTGTCATATTCATTCTTTCAGCTACTCTATTCTATTGGGGATTACAAGGCACAATTGTTTGATGTTTGATCCCATGCTGGCGAGGATAGTTTTCAAATTCATTTGAAGTGTATTATTTTCCATTATCAATGCGAATAGAGCCAATATGAGATTGTGCATCATTTTAAATCCATGTATGAAAGTTCTTGAATGTTTGAAAAGCATCAAATTTGTTCTTTAATAAATAAACCCAACACATTCTGGTGTAGTCATCAATAAATGTCATCATATATTTATTTCCATTTGCAAAAGGAACATGCATTGGACCGCATAAATTTGAATGAATGAGTTCAAGTTTTCTATGTGCTCTGGAATGTGAATCATGAAAAGACTGTTTGCTATGCTTTCCTAGAATGCAAGCATCACATTGCTTAAGTTTCCTAGGAATTGTAGGCAAACCAGTAACACCATTTTTCTTCAACAAGAGAAGGTTGTCATAGTTCAAGTGTCCAAATCTAGCATGCCATAATAGACTTGATGGAAATGTACCTTCATCATAATGAGAATTGTATGAGAAATTTTGTGCATGAGAAGAGGTACCTTGCAGCTTGAGAAGTCTTTTTTCTTCTATCCCCGTCATGACAAGTGAGTGATATGATGTTTTTCTCACCTCAGCCTTTCCATCAAACATATGAATGGAGTGTCCTTGTTTGCAAATGTGGACCAAGGACAAAAAGTTTCTCCTCAGTTGTGGAAGATATAAAACATCATGCAGAAGAAAGTCTGGAAGACCAAGCAATTTGAGCTTGATTGTGCTAAGCCCTGATGGCTTGAGTTTTGCTTTTTCTGCAAAGTATACTGCTCCATCAACATTGTCAGTCAATTCTTCAAAAATATATCTTCTAAAAGTCATGTGGCAAGTTGATCCTGAATCAAGCAACCAATCATTTTCCCAAGAAGCAAATGAATCATTAAACAACTCTTCAATTACTCCAATATTATAATGTACCACAACATAGTGAGCGGATTAAGGTGCTGTACCTTTCTCTTTGTCATTGGTTTTACCATTGGCTTGATTTTTTTCCTGCTCAATTTTGTCCCAAGGAAACTTGCATGTGGATGCATCATGTGATCCATCTCTATTACAACGTATGCAATGAAGACCAGACTTTTCTCCTTGAGAGTGCCTGCCCCCCGCCTCTGAAATTTCTTCTTCCTCTTCCTCTTCGACCACCTCTTCCTCTGGAAGAATCTTGAGCATGATTCTTCTCTCTATGTGCAAGACACACAGCTTCTTCAGAAGACTGAGGAGTTGTCTTCTTCCCAAAATCTTTCTCTCTCTCAGAAAATTTATTCACAAGGGAGTTAAAGGTAATCTCTTTGAGGTTTCCATTTGCTTGCAATGACTCAAGATAATTTGAATAAGTGGGATAAAGTGCCTTGACGAAAGCTATCAGAGGAATGTCTAGTTCAACCTTAGTGACTTTGATATCATGCATAATAGATTTTACTTCTAATGCGAGAGAAAGAGGATCATCATTTTGTAATTCAAGACTCAATAATTTAATCATCAATTGGACAAATTCAAGCATAGAGTGTGAGTTGTAGAGTTCCTTCGACTTCTGTAAGGCTTCAAAAGCATTTGAAAATGGTGAAATATGGTATCTCTTCATTTACATATGTTGCAATCAAGGCACAAGTCTTGCTGTTCTTGTTTTCCCAAATGGCGAATTTCTTGTCTGAGGTAGGCTTTGCAGGTTCATTATCTTCTTCTCCTACACAAACTCCTTTCCTCAGCTCATTGAAAATGAGAGTGTGTTTGATCTTCCGAGACCACTCAGGATAGTTCTCCTTCCCTGTGAGAACCACTCCCACAATAGGTATCAATGAATGCATTTTAAAATTTGTGTATTGTGAAAAAAAATATACTTTGCTGCCATTATATAAAATTAGCACTCCTAGGGATAAAAAAGTAAATTCTAGTGAAAAATAATAATAAAAATTACTCTCATATGTAGGACATAGGTAATACTTGGGGGAGTGGTTACTTGGGGAAGGTGGATGTGGGGTAGGGGAGATATGGGGAGGGCATACACAGAGTCGAGGTATGGCAGCAACATCATTTGCAAGAGGTAATAACAGCGAGGGAGGGTCATGTATGGCAGTTAAAGCGACAACATAAACTGTCTATGGAGGAGGGGTTGCAGTGCAGTTATCAAAGTGATGCCCTGACTTTCATCTTCATCAACATTTCCTACTTTCCACGAGCTTCCACTTGGTAAAAATGCTAGAACTATTGTGAATTCAGCGTTATTAGACAAAATCAACTTTCTACGAAAGGAGGAGCTGGAATATTTGAGTAAATTGCTTCACAATGGAAACCTTGTTGCATAGAGGTATTGACCCTGGGACCTGTGGGTTATGGTGGATGCGGTTTGGAGGGCCATGAAGGGTGGCATAATATATATATATATATATATATATACCCGACATAATAACAGTTGTCACCACTGTCACATTAACACATAAATAATAGTTGTTTGAGAGATGCGGGGGTATGTGGAGCAGATTGTATTGGTTTTCCAACCTAGTGGGTAGCATATGGGAGGCGCACCAACATTTTAAAGCAGCGTGCGACACTAATATAAGAGTAAAAAAACTGGAGTGCCATGATACCTTCAATGTAATATAGGTCACTAAGCACAAGATTGTGGACCGAATGCAGGACTATGGACCAATCCTTGCACAACCGATGCTCTACAGATCCGGCTCCAATCTCCCACAATAGTGTTTCTTAAATGCACAAAATCCATGCCAAAGCATTATATACCATAGGTGTAGGCCGATTGTGAATTTATGAGGAGACAATATTAATCTCTGGGTAAATGCACAGTGGGGACAGTGAGGAGTGAAACCTGAATGGAATATGCATTCAACACTAATATACAAAAGGACAGAGAATATGGTAGACTGCAGAAATGTCGTTTTATACTCCTATAGTAATAGGTGTCATATTTCATGATTGATTGGTTGAGCTCTGTAATATGTTCATCACTTTCGCAAAGGTTTTCCATATTATCAAAAAAAAAAAAAAAAAAAAAGTTTAAAAAATGTAAAGAGGGTATACCCTAAAAGAAAAATCAAAGGGTAAAAAGAACAAAATGGTCAAAAAGAAAAAGTGAAAGAAATGAACCCCAAAAAAGAAAGACCTGGAAAGTGTGCAAGTCCAAAATGCCACTACTTTTCATTTTCTGCAAATAAGAATTGTGTATAGCTTGTTGAACTTCATGTCACAAGTGATGAATGGCCAAACAGCTCAATCTTGGCTAGTTCATGTTTGAATTTCATGTTTTAGAGATAGAGAATAAAATCTGTCCAAACTGTTTAATCTCGGCAGATAAGTAGATAGGTAGAGAAGCAAAGGAGCTCAACAATCTAATCTGAGCCCTTGGATGTAATAAGTGCAGACTTAGGTAGGCTTACCATGAAAAGAAAAGAAAAGTTGAAAAGGGTTTGCTGGTCCAAGCGCACCCTAAGAAAGAAGAAAAAATGCTAGGCAAAGTAGGCAGGGTAGGAAAATGGTGTTGTAGAAACATACTTGTGATTGATTTTGTCTCCAAAAAATGTGTTAATCTTATCTCTATCACAGAGTGCTATGGCAGACATTTCACTAAGGAGCAGCCCAAGCGAGGCAGATTTCATGTCGAACTCCCCTTCAAGTTTTTCCTTGAATCATTTACTAATTTCCCAAAAGATATTAAGATCTGCTTAATATCACTCATAAGCCATCCGTCTCATTTCATAAAATGCCTACGTAAAACCCCTTTTACTTAGGAAATTGTACAAATATCCCTCAAAACCCCTTTTTTCTCCTTTAGCCTAAGTTTCCTAACATTAGCTTAGCGCTTTCATTTTTTCATATTAACTGTTAACTCTTATTATATAATTCCCACTTTATTTCCCTCCCCGTATTAAAAATATAATAAAAATCCCCATATAAATATATATCCTTGCCTGGTTGAAATATAACCGTTTATATGTTTTTTGGGATTTGATAGATTTATTTGAAACCTATTAAGAACCCTACTCGTGCACAAATAATGGAATTAATTAACCCCACGTTAATTAATAACCAACCCCGAACCAATGAAATCGCGCCCGAATACCATTAAAAAACATTATATTATGTCGGGCTCGCATACGTTAACTTCCTGCCAAAATTCATTTTTGTTAAATAAAGGGAAAAAAGTGATATTTGCTACGTTTTTGTTTGCGAAAAGTGCTCCAAGCATGATATCTATCAAGGTCGCATTTCCAGTGTTTCAACCGCCTCCGAACCAGAAAAGCTCCATCGACGAGCTCGCAGACTCTGTCGACCCGCCATTTCACAATTTTCTTCCTCTTTAAAACAGTTCAAAGCAAACAGAGGGACTTCCAGGTTCGCATAAAAGAGAAACAGAGATATAAAGGGAAATTTTCAAGGCTCAATGGCAGTCAGATATGAACAAAGGAAACAGGGTACAAAATAAGTCAAAGAGTATTAGATCAAGCATTAAAGAGTATCAGTGCAGAATTAAAGGCAAGTCAAGTCAGAATTAAGAGTATCAGAGCCGACAAAGAGAAGTAGATCAGAATTTAAGAGTGTAGTTAAGACAAGCAGGTGTGCAGAGCTACAACAGGACAAATGCAAGCCGAACCCTAAAGGCCTGCATCCAGCACAACAACAGTTAGCTGTTCCTATTTTACTTGTAAACTGATTTAGGTTAAAAATCTAGATATTATCTCACAGATGTGATGATATATTTTATTGTACATATTTGTTGTATAAATACCCCCTCAATTACAATTTGAGGAGGTTGGGTGCTGTGTAGATTTCTTAGACTGTGTTGTAATATTGAAACTTTTGGAATAAAGAGCTGTTGGAAACATCTGTTGTCTGGCCTATTGGATGAGGAATTGATGCAGAAGACTTGTCACAGAATTCTTGAATCAACCTACGAATCAATAAGTCCCCTATATCTCATGTTTTACAGTTTTCTGGTTTACTATATCATCTGTGTTTCATAATCTAAATGGTAAAGAAAAAGGTTAATTCAGAATTTGCTAAACTGCACTCTGTTTTCAGATTTTATTATTCTCTGTTTTTTCTTTAGAATTAGTATAAGCAGTGAATTCTTAATTGCTCCTGTTTCCTGATTCTTTCATGTTGAGTATTTGCTAAAGAATTCTTAAGTGCTCCTTATCGGTAATCATCCACTTTCCCTCTTTCAATATGTTGAAGGATTCTTAACTGCCCTTCATCCATTTGAGCCCATTCCATCTGATTCTAGCCTTTATTTTGTTTCCTGTTTGACTACCTTGCTTTGTGAAACCATCCTCTATTAAGAAACCTAATCCAGAAATCCATCTTCTTTGACTCCATCATGCCCAATGGACTGAAAATGTTCTGTTTACCTCACTGTTCTATTGAATCTCACCACCCAAACTCAAAACAAAACCCTTGAACTTCATAACTTGCCTAATACCTTTAAAAACAAAGCTAAATCATAAAGAGAGAGCCCTCTCTGGATACAGATTGGCTAGATTCTGTATCTAAAAGATTGGTCTGTGGTTACCTCGGCAGTATTCCCTTTTCTTACAAATTTTGGGGAAAAACCTGAGTGATAACATCATTGGCGACTCTGCTGGGGACCTAAATAATTGTTTGTTACTATAGTTTATTTCATAAAGCTACAAATGGAGCCTGAAGTTAGCCAGGTAGCCTTTGAAACCGCTTTTGCTTTGCAATTGCAGAAGTAAATAAATGTTGCTTCAGTCTATCTGCAATGTAGTTTATGTATTGAACAGTTGGTTTCAAATACTTGATCAGTTCCTCTTTTTTAATAAATCTTTAGGAAAGCTCAAAATTCCCACATCCAAAACTTCCTAGAAGAGACTGTTAAAAGTTGTATTGTCAAAAATATTTCAAGAAAAAACCAAAAAACACACCTAGAAACTGACTTCAGAAAAGATTCAATACACTAGATCAAATCATGATCCTAATCCCCCACCTGTGTTTGAAAATCCTAATCTGATTTCTAGGATTCTTAGAAGACAAGAGAGCCAAGAAAATTCTGCTAGTTCACACCTTGACAAACATTTGCAGAATCCCATTCAATCTGAGCTTACCTCTGGAACAGTCCCAAACCTTTCTGTGATTACTACAGCTTCTCCAAGTTCACCATCAGCACCTCAAACCACCCTTTCCACTCCTCCATCTACAACATACATTCCCATTGTTATCCCTACTCCTCCAATTGTTACATCTATTTCTGCAATCATGGCAAATCGATATACTCCCCTGATATTGCCTGCTAATCCAGGGGCCATGCCCCAAGACTATCAAAGCAAAATCCCTTCTTTTGATGCTATTGGCACTTACACAGCTCAGCAACATACCAAGAAAATCACCGACTATTTTGAAAGTTATGAGATTGATGATGATGATGTTAGAATGAAAATATTTGTTCAAAGTTTAACTAGAGATGTTAGAACTTGGTTTAGAGCTCTCCACGCAAACAGTATCAACGACCCTCAAGCTCTTTATTAGACCTTCTTGAATAGATGGGAAAAGAAGAAATATCCTCTCCACATTTTATCAGAATATGAAAACCTAAGAAGAGGCACACAAGAAACTGTCCAAGATTACTGTACCAGATTCAATCATGTCTACAATGCTATTCCTCAAAATCTCAGACCTCCTCCAGATTTGGCCTTGATCAAATTCCCTGATGCATTTGATTCTGATATGGCTTACCAAGTTAGAGAAAGAGCTCCTAGAAACTTAGAAGAGATGCAGAGTATAGCTGTCAGCGTTGAAGCCAACCTGATATCCAAATGGTCTAGATCCAGAGCTGAAAGGAGGACACCTTTCAAAGAAGAACCTTCTGCCTTTGAGCAGAAATTAGATGCCATTATTAAAGGAATGGATAGGCTTGTAGATAGAGTTGAAACAATTGAGAGAAAATCCCCTTGGGATGGTTAACCAAACAATACTGGGAGAAATCCAAATTTCAGGAAGAACCAAAATCCTAACGCCAGAAAGACAAGGCCTGACCAAAATATTAAGCCCCCATTTCAAGAGAATTACGCTGAAGCTTCAACTTCTGATGAACCAATATAAAACACTCAAATTAATCTGATGGGACTCAACAATGAACAACAAGTTTTCTTGACCCAAGAGGATCAAGAAGCTCACATTCTCAAGCATTTCCAAACTCAGTCAGGTGAATCATTTGAATTTAGGGAGGGATATGATACAACCATTTATGAAGTCCACAAATAGTACAATCTGAGGAGCAGAAGAATAGATGTCCCTGAAATCAGCAAACAGAAAGATACCAACCAGCCTAACAAAGGTAAGATCAACAAACCCCCTGTACATATTCTTGCTAAAACAGATCTTCACCCAAACAGCCCAATTGTTGAAGATGTATTAGAAAATCAACCACCTAACAGACAACATTCCAATTCTACTATGGCTAAAAGAAAAGTAGAAGAGCCTCTAGAACTTGATTTGGAAAAAACTTCAGCCCATAATCCCACTCTTGAAGAGGAGAAAAATGCAGAAAATTCAGTTGTCCGAAATACAAGAACTCAGACCGAAAAACCTTTCAATCTTGAGACAGAAATAGGCAAACTAAAGATAGCTGTTCCATTATCAAAATTAGCTAAACATGATGTCTACAGAAGTCAAATCAACAGATCACTCAAAATTTCTATAAGCGAAGATTCAGTAAACATTTTTGATGACCAACCTGAATTGATATTTGGCCCTGGAGCAAATGGAAAAACAGTAGAGGGAGAAATTCCTCCTTTCTATGTGGGTTTAAACATACATGATAAGATACTCCATAATGCCATGTTTGATGCTGGTGCTTCCCATAACCTAATGCCTAAATCTGTAATGGAGAAACTTGACCTTGACATCACCAGGCCATATAAAGACCTTTTCTCTTTTGATTCAAGTCAGGTCAAGTGTTTAGGTTTAATCAAAGACTTATGTGTGTCACTAGTCCAATATCTTGCCAAAACCATCTTAATGGACATAGTAGTAGCTGATATTCCACCAAAGTATGGTATGTTATTGTCTAGATCTTGGGGTGCAAAGCTTCAAGGATCTCTACAGTTAGACATGTCTTACGCTACTATTTCAGTGTTTGGTCAACCCAAGAGATTATACAGAGAAACATTAATGAAGTATGTAGTAAGTAGTCAAGATATGGATTATTTTATCCTTTACAACGCTGAAATTGATCCCCCACATGAAATAAAAGTTTTGGCAGATGAAACAGAAAAAATTGCAAATAAGAAGTCTAATGTCCGAATCCGAGAAATCTCTGAAAATCATGAAACATCAGATAAACCAGAAGAAACTCAAAAACCAGATGTCCCTCTTGAACAGACCCCTGAAACTCCAGATGCTAATTATGAACATGAAACCCTATGGTACTTAGAATTTGACGGATCTGTGAACAAATTAGGAGCTGGGGTAGGAGTCTGGGTGCACAATCTTGAAAATAATCACGCTGAAGGCCATGCCTATAGGTTAAAATTTAGATGCACTAATAATATGGCTAAATATGAAGATTTACTGCTAGGTCTTAAACTGGTCAAGAAATTGGGAGCAGCTAGATTGTCAGTCCTAGGAGATTCTGATTTGATCATTCAACATATAAAAGGGAAGTTCTTGACAAATGATCCTAGATTGAGAGAATACCGAAGAACAGCTATAGAAATCCTCAATACAATTCGAGAAACTCAGCTTGCCAAAACCCAAGAAAACATAACTTGCAAGCTCATAGCCTAGCAATGTTTGCCAGCACCTGCAAATTGCCATTCGAACCAAGTCATCAATTCACAGCAGAAATTAGACACGGGCCAGCCATACCTGATCATTTGAAGAACTGGCAAGTGTTTAACAGTGATGATCAGATCAACAATTTTTTGACCCTAAAAGAGGAATTTTCCAGCACCAACATAGATGCAGATACAGTTAGTGAGTTTGACCCAAATCAGATAGAAACAAACATTTTAGTAGAAAACGCAACTCAAATGCTTCATCCAACAAAATTTACCAAAAAGGAAATACAAGATCTTAAAGAAACAGATATTGATGAGATTATCGAAGAAGAATCTAAAATTATCAATCTGAAAGACAATCATTTGCCTAAAGGATTAACTCCTTTAGAAGATCTCTTTGATTTCAATGACATTCCAAAGAAACCCCAAATGGAACCTCCAAAAGCAGACATTGAGGACTACAATATAGGAACTGCAGAAAATCCAAAAATGGTAAAATTATCCAAATCTTTGCCCCCTGATCAAAAGCCTAAGTATGTCAAACTGATCAAAGAATTCCAGGATGTTTTTGCCTAGAGCTATGAAGACCTGAAATCTTATGACACCTCTGTAATTCAGCATACAATACCCCTCAAGGAAAATAAAAAACCATTCAAACAAAAGCTCAAAAGAATCAACCCTGTACTACTCCCTTTAATTGAAAAAGAAATCAGGCAAATGCATGATGCAGGCATAATTGCTCCAATCAGATTTTCAGAGTGGGTGTCTAATTTAGTGCCTACAAGGAAGAAAACGGGGGAAATCAGATTATGTGTTGACTTAAGAAATGTAAACAAGGTTTCTTTGAAAGACAACTACCCCTTACCTAAGATGGATCATATTTTACAAAGGGTAGTAGGGGCTTCTAGGATTTCACTTTTGGATGGGTTCTCAGGTTTTAATTGATTCTAGTTCATCCTGATGACCAAGAAAAAACTGCATTTACAACACCATGGGGTACATTTAAATATGTTAAAATGCCATTCGGACTTAAGAATGCAGGTGCAACGTTTCAGCGAGCAATGGACATAGCTTTTGCCAAAGAAATTCACGATTTATTGGTTGTATACCTAGATGATCTCACTGTGTTTTCTGGATCAGATCAGCAACATTTAGATCATTTGGGACAAGTATTTTTAAAATGCAGAAAATATGGTATTTCCTTAAATCCAAAAAAATCTTTGTTTGGTCTAGAAGAAGGCAAACTCTTAGGCCACATCATCTCCAAAGATGGCATCAAAATTGATCCTGAAAGAATAAAAGCTATTCTGCAAATACCTCACCCCAGAAATGTCAAAGAGCTTCAATCTTTCCTAGGAAAGATTAACTTTTTGAGAAGATTCATACCTAATCTGGCTGAATTAATAAGATTGTTGAACAACATGTTAAAGAAGGATTCAAAGATTAACTGGACAGTAGAAGCCAAACAAGCATTTGAAGAAATTAAAATGGCTTTGACAAGAACACCAGTCCTTACAAGTCCAAAGTTTGACAGAGACTTCATAATTTTCTCATTTGCATCAGAACACACTATAGCAACTGTTTTACTGCAAAAAGATGATCAAGGATGTGAAAAACCCATAGCCTTTTTCAGTAAAACACTTAGAGATGTACCTCTAAACTACAAAATAATGGAAAAATAGGCCTTTGCACTTATGAAAGCTGTTAAAGACTTCAGATTTTATATATTGTACTCCCATGTAATAGCTTATGTGCCAAATGTTGTTGTTAAAGACATCCTAACTCAGGATGGAATTGAAGGCAAATGAGGTAAATGGATAGCGAAACTATTGGAGTATGACATTGAAATAAAACCTACAAAGCTGATAAAAGGACAGGGATTGGCTAAACTCATGATTGAAACAAAATTTCAAGCCCTGGATATTAATGAACTGGATAATGAACAAGAGATGGCGACTCCACAAATCAGCCAGGCCTTCTTGGAATCACCTTGGTATGCTGATATAATTCATGTATTATTAAACCTGCAGGCTCCTCCAGGGTTATTCAGAACAAAGAAAAGGTTTTTAAAAATGAAAGCATCAAAATTCTGTATTTTAGATAATGCTCTTTTTTGGAAAAATCATGAAGGTATTTTATTAAATTGTTTAATAAAGGAAGAAGTTGACAAAGTTCTCAAAGAATTTCATGCAGGGGACTGCGATGGACACCTCTACTGGAAATCAACCACAGACAAAATCCTAAGGGCTGGATTTTACTGGCCAACTTTGTTTGCTGATGTAAAGAAGTTTGTCACTGCTTGCCACAAATGCCAAATTTTTGAAGGCAAAAGGAAACTGTTACCCTTCCCCTTGAGACCAATTTCCACTGAGAGACCCTTTCAACAATGGGGTTTAGACTTCATTGGGGAAATTCATCTTCCATCTTCTGGCCAACATAAATGGATTCTTACTACCACATACTATTTCACCAAATGGATAGAAGCCATTCCTACTAGACAAGCCAATGATACAGTGATTATAGGATTCATAGAAACCTACATATTGTCTAGATTTGGCTGTCCTGAAAAGATCATAACCGACAATGTTGCTGCCTTCAAGTCCAAGAAATTGATTAATTTTTGCAGCAAATACCATATCACTTTAGGCCATTCCACAGCCTATTACCCTCAAGGTAATGGTCTAGCTGAGTCTTCCAATAAAAGCCGTATCAATATTATTAAGAAATTGTTGGAAGAGAACAAGAAAAACTGGCACAAGAAACTCACAAATGCACTATGGGCAGATAGACTTACTACAAAGAGATCCATTGGAACCAGCCCTTATCAGTTAGTTTATGGCATGGAGGTTGTATTTCCTTCATCTTTAGGAGTCCCTATGATGAAATTACTGCAAGAAGCTCAGGTGGAACCCAATGACATTCAAAGGAGAATAAATCAGATCATCCATTTGCACCAGACCAGAGAAGAAGTGCACCAAAGATCCAAAGTGTTACAAGAAAAACTAAAGAAAATCTTTGATAAAAGGACCAAAGTTGAAGACTTCTACATGGGAGACAAAGTTCTAAGGTGGGATTCCAAGAGAGAAGACAAATGAAAACACGGGAAGTTTGACTTCTTGTGGAAAGGGCTATTTATCATCCAGGCATTGCAACGAAACAATACTTATTTTCTGAAGAGCCTGGATGGCACAGAAACAGAAGAAGGGCCAGTGAATGGTCGAATGTTGAAACATTACTTTAATCTAGTTTTTTGATATATTCTGACTCTAACATGTACATAAGGAAATTCAGGTTCAACAACTTCAAAGAAATGATCAACTTGTTCATTACAGCAAGGAGAATAAGGGGGAAAGTGCAAAAATTTTTGAAAGCAGTAAAAGAACTTTACCATTTTGTTTTGCCTCATTTCAGTTATCAGAGATTGTAGAAGAAAACTTGGAAACATAAGAACAAATAATCCAAGTGAAAGCTATCCAAAACAAATGTACAGTTGCTTGAACAGCTCAAGAATAGTGTATATATTTTACATGATCTTTTTCTACAGTTTCTAGTTTCAGCAAAGGGAAATTTTCAGAAACAACAAAAGTTATTTAGAACGCCATCTGACCTGCTGTTCTTGACTTTCCACCAGGGAAAGCCATCCCCAAGTGGAGCCAGTGTTATACTCCTATAGTAATAGGTGTCATATTTCATGATTGACTGGTTGAGCTCTGTAATATGTTCATCCCTTTCGCAAAGGTTTTCCATATCATCAAAAAATAAAAAAAAATCAAAAAGTTTAAAAAATGTAAAGAGGGTATACCCTAAAAGAAAAATCAAAGGGTAAAAAGAACAAAATGGTCAAAAAGAAAAAGTGAAAGAAATGAACCCCAAAAAAGAAAGACTAGGAAAGTGTGCAAGTCCAAAATGCCACTACTTTTTCATTTTCTGCAAATAAGCATTGTGTATAGCTTGTTGAACTTCATGTCACGAGTGATGAATGGCCAAACAGCTCAATCTTGGCTATTTCATATTTTAGAGATAGAGAATAAAATCTGTCCAAACTGTTTAATCTCGGCAGATAAGTAGATAGGTAGAGAAGCAAAGGAGCTCAACAGTCTAATCTGAGCCCTTGGATGTAATAAGTGCAGATTTAGGTAGGCTTATCATGAAAAGAAAAGAAAAGTTGAAAAGGGTTTGCTAGTCCAAGCACACCCTAAGAAAGAAGAAAAAATGCTAGGCAAAGCAGGCAGGGTAGGAAGATGGTGTTGCAGAAACATACTTGTGATTGATTTTGTCTCCAAAAAATGTGTTAATCTTATCTCTATCACAGAGTTCTATGGCAGACATTTCACTCAAGAGCAGCTCAGGCGAGGTAGATTTCATGACTAACTCCCCTTCATGTTTTTCCCTAAATCATTTACTAATTTCCCCAAAGATATTAAGATCTGCCTAATATCACTCATAAGCCATCCGTTTCATTTCATAAAATGCATAAGTAAAACCCCTTTTACTTAGGAAATTGTACAAATATCCCTCAAAACCCTTTTTTTCTCCTTTAGCCTAAGGTTCCTAACATTAGCTTAACGCTTTCATTTTTTCATATTAATTGTTAACTCTTATTATATAATTCCCACTTTATTTTTAGCCCCAAGGGTTAGCTCAGTTGGTCAAAAATCGTGCCTCGCCATCGGGAGGTCACAGGGTCGAATCCACCCGAAGCCCTTGGGGTCAGGTCTTGTAGTAGGCCGAGGGGCGATTTAGCCTAGCTATCGCCCAGATTTTCCCGTGGACGTAGCGATCACTCACTGACCAGGGTGCTCATGAACCAAATGCAAAAAAAAAAAAAAATTCCCACTTTATTTCCTTCCTCGTATTAAAAATATAATAAAAATCCCCATATAAATATATATCCCCACCCTGGTTGAAATATAACTGTTTATATGTTTTTTAGGAATTGATAGGTTTATTTGAAACCTATTAAGAACCCTACCCGTGCGCAAATAATGGAATTAACTAACCCCACGTTAATTAATAACCAACCCTGAACCAATGAAATCGCGCCCTAATACCATTAAAAAACATTATATTATGTCGGGCCCACATACATTAACTTCCCGCCAAAATTCATTTTTGTCAAATAAAGGGAAAAAGTCATATTTTCTACGTTTTGTTAAAGTGCTCCGGGCATGATATCTATCAAGGTCGCATTTCCAGTGTTTCAACCGCCTCTGGACTAGAAAAGCTCCATCAACGAGCTCGCAGACTCTGCCAACCCACCATTTCACAGTTTTCTTCCTCTTTAAAACAATTCGAAGCAAACAGAGGGACTTCCAGGTTCGCGGAAAAGAGAAACATAGATATAAAGGGAAATTTTCGAGGCTCAATGGCAGTCAGATATGAACAAAGAAAACAGGGTACAAAACAAGTCAAAGAGTATCAGATCAAGCATTAAAGAGTATCAGTGCAGAATTAAACGCAAGTCAAGTTAGAATAAAGAGTATCGGAGCCAACAAAGAGAAGCATATCAGTATTTAAGAGCACAATTAATAGAGGCAGATGCGCAAAGCTACAACATGACAGCTGCATGCTGAACCCTAAAGGCCTGCATCCAGCACAATAGTAATCAGTTGTTCCTATTTTACTTGTAAACTGATTTAGGTTAAAAATCTAGATGTTATCTCACAGCTGTGATGAGATATTTTATTGTACATATTTGTTGTATAAATACCCCCTCAATTACAATTTAAGGAGGTTGGGTGCTGTGCAGATTTCTTAGATTGTGTTGTAATAATGAAACTTTTGGAATAAAGAGCTGTTGGAAACATCTGTTGTCTGGCCTACTGGATGAGGAATTGATGCAGAAGACTTGTTACAGAATTCTTGAATCAACCTACAGATCAATATGTCCCCTATATCTTGTGTTTTACAGTTTTTTGGTTTACTATATCATCTGTGTTTGATAATTTGAATGGTAAAGAAAAAGGTTAATTCAGAATTTGCTTAACTGCACTCTGTTTTCAGTCTTTATTATTCTCTGTATTTTCTTCAAAATTAGTATAAATAGTGAATTCTTAATTGCTCCTGTTTCTTGATTCTTTCATGTTGAGTATTTGCTAAAGAATTCTTAAGTGCTCCTTATTGGTAATCATCGACTTTCCCTCTTTCAATATGTTGAAGGATTCTTAACTGCCCTTCATCCATTTGAGCCCATTCCATCTGATTCCAGCCTTTATTTTGTTCCCTGTTTGACTACCTTGCTCTGTGAAACCATCCTCTATTAAGAAACCTAATCCAGAAATCCATCTTCTTTGACTCCATCATGCCCAATGGACTGAAACTATTCTGTTTACCTCACTGTTCTATTGAATCTCACCACCCAAACTCAAAACAAAACCCTTGAAATTCATAACTAGCCTAATACCTTTAAAAACAAAGCTAAATCATAAAGAGAGAGCCCTCTCTGGATACAGATTGGCTAGATTATGTATCTAAAAGATTGGTCTGTGGTTACCTCAGCAGTATTCCCTTTTCTTACAACTTTTGGGGAAAAACCTGAGTGATAACATGCCAGAAGGGAGTTACAAGGGTAGGAGAGCTGAAAATGGAGCTGGCTCTAATACCATGTTAGGCCAGGAGGTATCTCCTCAAATGAATTATGTTAATTCATTAATATTACTCATGGTTATATACATGAGGGAGTGACTCTTTGGCTTCAACTCCCAATGACTCTTCATTTTCAATTATTGACTATTTACATTATTTACAAGTGTTCACCCAATCCCAATGATAAGGTATCAACACAAGTTCTACAATGTTTGCTACATTTTTTTCACGTGTTTCAGCCAGGAGTTGAACTAAAGGATTCAGGATAGGAACTCAACCTAAAACCCTGGTAAAACCATAATAGTATCATTGAATACCTTATAATCTGTCCCATTTCACTAGACACAACATAACGATCAAGGGCAGATTGTTTCTCACCTTTTTGTGCAGAGAAAAAAGAATATGACATCATACTCTAGAATCTCGGGTGAAATCGCCTCATGATTGACAAGGATAGCAAGCAAATAGGATTCTCATTCAGCTGGGGTTTTCCATGGATTTGTATATCTCCTCCTTATACATGAATGGAAAATATTATTTTCCATATTCTTCAAATACCTTACAATTAATTGAACTATAAGTGCCTGAAATTTCTTCTGCCCCTAAGAATTCCTTGAAAATTTTGTTCCATAACTCTTTAACGAGATTTTTGCCTATTGTGTCTATGTTGGAACACCTTAGAAATAGAACCATCACAAAAAAATGGCTGCCAAGGAATTTAGTTAGTTCATTTGAAAAGAAAAGACAAGACAAGAATAGGATAATCCTTGGCTCTTTCCAATCTAATAAAACAAAGGTGACAGTGGGTATTGTTATCATACCACACACGAGAATATGGTAATTGCAGTGGTCTTCAAAACATTGTTGCCAAGGAATAAACCCAAAAGAAAATAGAATGGCAACACCATTGCCGAAAATATTACAATTCCCACCATTTGTCAAGCACAACAAATAACAACAACTAGAGAAGTCATTAGAATGACACAACGTTTTCAAGTTTCATTAAGCAATGACCTTTTAGGGGTTGTAATGAGGCCACCAACATGTTCTGGATTCTTGATCAAGTAAGATACATGGCTAACATATGTGAGAATTAGAGCTAGATAAACCATCATAGAAAAGGCAATCGACAATCTGCAGCAAGAAGCATAAAGTTCTTATGATTTTTTTTATAAGCATACTTACACAACAGTTCACATGCATATTAAATTTTCATTTTTAAAATGTGTAAGGCAATACCCAAATGATCAATTTGATCTTCTCATAAGAGGTCACCAGGGTCATTGGTTGTTATGCACACGACAATGGCGACATCCCAAGCCACAACAAGAATGTGGGTACCCAATTGAAATAAATTTATGACTAAAAAATATTTGAAATACCTTTTGTGCAAGGGATGGCCAAATTTGACCAGGCTTCAGGATCAAGAGTCGAGTCCAATGCAGTGCACACATAAACAACATGAGATAAATTACCTAATGCACAACCAAGGTAAGGACGACATTCACCCGTGATCTCGCATCCCACAAATGCAAACTCATTTGGATCATTGGCTTCGTCACAGTTTTGGGCAGTAAGGACGCTTACTCTTTTCAGGGTGTGCAAATGGAATTGTTGATTAAATCCTAATGTAATTGCCCATGAACATGAACAAAGATGATTAGAAATATCTCAGGATTATGAATAATAAGAAATTACAAAGGAAGGGAAGAATAAACAAACAAAAAACAAATTATTACCTCATAGAGGGGCCTCCCATTTCCAAAAATAACATCTACTGAACCTAGTATTGTGCAGCTGTGAAAAAAGTGTCTTCCCTCATGGTCATAAAGTGTTTCTTGATGACCATAAAACCCACAACTTAAACACATGGCTCTATCTCCAAATATCCTGAGTGCAATTGCCTCTCTGTACAGAGCATTTTCTGGGAACCTTGTGGCGCTCAAAGAAATAGATCAGATCTTCGTAAAAATATTTCCAATAACTTTTTTTGTTCTAGCCCAGTATGATGCCAATTCAAAAATTGCAATGAAAATCCAGAGTAGAAATACCTCAAATGACATATTGGCTGCAGAAAAGTCATCTTAATTTATAGCAATCGATATTGGAGGTCGTTATTTTATGTCAAGTTTCTGACCAAAAGTTAAACAATTTCACTAAAATTGAAACAACCAAACCATATACATGTTATCTTTGAGAAGTTATACTTCAACTTGGGCTATATCTAATTTATCCTAGATCAAGTCCCATTGCATGAATATCATTCACTCATCAT
Source organism: Pinus tabuliformis (assembly GCA_031772625.1). Classification (NCBI taxonomy): domain Eukaryota; kingdom Viridiplantae; phylum Streptophyta; class Pinopsida; order Pinales; family Pinaceae; genus Pinus; species Pinus tabuliformis. Next base: position 559,854,593 of record CM062817.1, read on the forward strand.
AATGAGGATTGAAGCCAACACAGTTGTTTTACCACTACAAAACAAAGAAAAAAATTCTCATCAAAGGAAACGATATATCATATATAAATACAAAATGTTACAAAACTTATATGAGCTATACAATTCAAGCCAAATACAGTTACACCTAGTACAATTAGAAATTAAGAAAACCCTAACCTTTGTTCTCATTTTCGTATCTCTCAAAACTAACATAACAAGATTGAGATCTGAATAGAGAATCAAATTTACCCGACAATGGTGAAAAAATCCATACACACACTTATCACAACTTCTATATTGTTTGCTATATTTTTAACCTGTTCCAACTGGGAGTTGAACTTAAGGATTCAGGATAGGAACTCAACCTAAAACCCTAGTAAAACCTTAACAGTATCGTTGAAGACCTGATAATGTATCCCATTTCACTAGACAAAACATAAGGACCAGGGAAAGATTGCTTGTCACCTTTTTGTTGCAGAGAGAACAGAATATGACATCGTCCTCCAGAATCCCGGGTGAAATCCCCTCATTATTAACAAGGATAGGAGGCAGACAGGATTCCAGTTCAGCTGGGGTTTTCCATGGATCCATATACCTCCTCCTTATACATGAATGGAGAATCTTCTTCTCCATTTTCTTCACATACCTTACAATTAACAGAGCTAAAAGTGCTAGAAATTTCTTCTTCCTAGAAGAATTTCTCGAAAATTTTGTTCCTGAATTGTTGAACAAACTTTTAACTATTGGGTATATGCTAGAACACCTTAGAAACAAAACCATCACAGAAAATTCCTTTGATGCGCTAGAGTTGGAGGCCCCAGTGTTTTTGTGCCATTTTCCTTTGCCATGTGGTAAAAAATCATTAGGCAGAGGAAGACGAAAACGAGCCTCCCTTAAAGGGCGCAACTCCAAAGTAGGCGTACTTCTTGTCATATTTCTTTTGTCCAAGGACATCTCTGAGTTCATGCCCAGATGCATCTATGTGTACATTAAAAGGAAGCCCCCAATTGGTCTCTCAACCTACCAAAAGACTCGTCTTGTCTCACACCCCATCCCCATTCTGCATCTTTCGCCAAAAGAATATATAGGGGAGTTGTTATGCTGAGAGTTGTTCACCATTTAACCTAGAGCTTGATATAATCAAAATTGAATACGTGCCCAAAGAATCATATGCCTCACAAGGCTTTTCACCCTCGGAGTGAAACCGATTCATAAAATCCCTCAACACGAATGTGCAGAGATAGGCAAAGAGCTCTCGGTGTTGTATAATAATTGAAACAAATAATTTCCATCCAGCTCAAAGTTGCCGCTTTTTTCTGGCAGATTTGCTTTGGAAGAGCGGGTGAGTGAAAACATCAAGTGGGTTCAAAGTGGTGTCTCGTCCACTTAGGCGACTAGTATGATGACAAAGAGCTCGAAGGGGGACCAAAAATTTGTCATTTAATGGATCATTTTACTTTTACACATGTCAAATTTTTACTGGACAAAGAGGACAAAAATGGGGCGTTGGGATTAACTGCGATGAATAACGTTTGCTCAAATAACTCCATAGAGGAACACCTTCGATGTAATTAGTGTATAAATTAAATGGTTAGTAAATGTACTTAAGCATCAATCCATGATAAAACGTCAAAACACTTACTTCGTTATACAACTCACATTGTTAAAAAAAAAATTCATAAAAACTAACTAAATCACAAGTTTATCTTAATATATTTATTATTAACTATAAAAATAATTAATATATAAGCTTAACATATGTACATTTTAAAAAGCTTGAAACAACATTCTTAACCATAGAGATTTACTCCCACTTTAGCATGGAGATTCTTAAATATGTAAATAGGCTTTGTTATAGTACCATGGCTTATCAATATCACATGCCAAAAAAACCATAACTCACTTCATATAACAAGTGTTCATATGACTTTTTTTATTAATCAATTTAATTAATAAGGAAAAAAGAGCATAACTACTTTGGAGATATATCTCAACCTTTGATTTGTGCATACTACTCTAAATATTCTAGAATATTATGTAGAAGTTAAATTGCTATCATCCACTTAATAATTATTATTAATTGAATTAAAATTCTATAATCCCTATTCAAAAATAGACATGCCTATCCATGTAAAAATAAACAACTATACACAATCTAATTGTGAAAAGACTATGGAGTAAAATTGTCAACTCATAAAAAATTATAGAAATTAAAAAAATAATTATTCATTATTTCCTTCTTATAAGATAATTTGTAGATTTTCGGTTCCCTAATGTTGCCACTCTCAACCTCTTTAGAAACCCTAGATCAACCTTGCTATGGCATCCCAGAAGGGGGCTTCTCCCCCTCCGCTAGACGAGGTCATGACATTTTAAGCTCATGTGGCCATTCTATCAAAAACTCTCGAAAGAAAATAAGTGCAAGAAAAGTTTGTGAAGAAGGTGGAAGCCATTCCTTCAGGGGCTCTCCCTACGAGATTTCAAAAAACAACCTTGGCCTTATAAGATTGAGCTCTAGTTGGAAAGTTCACATGAATGTGGTCGTCCCATCAATCCATGGAAATATATCTAAATAAAACTTGGAAGTCAATGATGAAGGGAAATACTGGACTGTATGCATGTAGAAACGACTTATATTCTTTTTTGTTAGAATACAAGGAGGATAAAGATCTGATCTTTCAAAATAGACCCTATTTTTTTGGAACCTGAGGTATGTACTTGAATAAATAGTCACTGGACTTCGACCCAGATGAATATATACCTAATGTAGTCCTTGTATGGGTTAAACTTCCTCTTCTCCCTCTCTCCTCCTGGAGTGACGACTGTTTGCGAGTTATAGGAAATGGGATTAGAAAATACTTGGATAGGGCTAAACCTAAAGGAGCCCAATTTGCATGTGCCAAGATCTATGTGGAGATAAATCTAGAGAAGTGGTTACCTTTAAAAATCAACCTCACCTGGGGGGGATGGACTCATTTCCAGAGTCTATATCATGATAAATTACTATTTAAATGTTGATTCTGCCATGAATTTGGCCATTTTGCAAGAGATTGCGAGAAGGACCAAGCAAGTAAAGGGGTGGATCCCCTTGTAGGGCAAGAAGAGAAATGGTATATCTAAAAGCAAGGAGGGAATAAAGGAAAATAGGTAGTAGGCAAGCCACAAACTACACAAGGCAAGAATGTGGCCTCATCATTGGCAAATCCATTTGAAGTTTTGCAGACCCAAGTAAAAAATGAACAGTATGAAACCAACCCAAGCACAAGGGAAGCGACTTCCGAGGAGGAAGTAGTGAATCTGGAGAAAGAAGATGGGCAAATAAAAGATATAGAGGAAGTACCAAACATTGAGCATAAAGCATATTCACAAACCCCGATCCAGTACTTAACAATACTCAAAATGCACCGGCAGGTAATGATTGCAACCCATCAACTAGATCTAGGAATGCTAAGGGGTTTTGTAAGACAAGGGAAAAGGAGAATCCATGAGAATAATAACTAGGAACATGGCACAAAACCCAAGTTGGGCAGATGACGTCAGTAGCCAAGAGACGAAGAGCAACAAGAAAAATAAGGGAAGGCCTCTAAAGAAGACCACTCAAGAAATAGAGGCAAAATAAAATAAAAAAATTGGCAATCAACTGGTAATCACCAAGATACTTAAGCCAATAGTGCCCAATGGGTTAGAATCATTAGAAGAAGGAGGAGGTAATCTTCAAAATCCTCCCAGAAAATCATGAAGATTTTGTCTTGGAATGTAATTTAGGAGATCATAATGTCTCAAAATTGTGTAATGAGCTTAATGTTATTTTCATTTTTCTTTCTACTCTAATTGGATTAACATTAAGCTCCCATGTTAACTCTAAAACCCCTTATTAAACACTAGATAATGAGTTATTACATTTATATTGTTCTATTGTTATGTAGGCTAGAATCGTTCAATCTACCCTTTGTCTCCTATATATATACACCAAGGAGACCTAGTCTTAGGATCATCTTATCTTGTCTTATACATTATATTCATTATAAAAGGAGGTTTCCCCCTTAAAGTGGACTACAATAATTTGGTTCTTATAATTTTAAAGTGCGTGGTTCATAACATTTGTATCCAAGCACATGAACCTAGGGTTTTACTGCTTAAATTGAGTCATCGTGGCAACTTCACTATCACATGTTTTTGTTAAAGCTCCATACCATAATTATTTTAAAAGATTGAGAAAATATCTTGAAGTGCATTTGTTGAAAAGTTTAGATTTTGGTTTGCTATAATTTTGGAGATACACCATGTGGAAGTTAGGGTTTGTAAATGGTCCTAAAGTCAATTTTAAATGGGTGGTATTGGACTTTTTTTCTATAACCTTTTTTCCTGGAGACTATGAAATTTTTAGGATACTTGAGAGAGCTTTTGAGGTACATATGGTAAAAAATTTATATTTTGGTTCACTAAATGTTTGGAGATATAACTTGTGGAAGTTAAGTTTTGTGAATATTCCTTAGATGAGTTAAAAATGAGTGATCTTGGAAGTTTTGTTGTAACGTTATCTTAGAGAAGTTTCAGAGTATGAATTTTTCAAAGCTATGAGTAGACATAATGAGGTACCTTAGGAAAATATTACAAAATCATATACAAAAAATTAGGCATGTGGCATGCTATAAAAAATTTCTCTTGGGAAGAAGCCAAAATCAACAAGATTTGGGATAGTTACCATAACTTTCACTTAGCATATCATTTTTTTGTCAAACATGTAAAATTGCAAATAAGACATATCATAGTGCTACATGTTGAAATTTCATATTCATAATGGCTCAAATTTCAAAGATATATCAAAACAAAGACTATTTGGATGGTTTTGAAAGCTATGTAATGTACAATTGGCATAATCATTGATTGAAATATTTATTTGGTGTTTCAAAATTTGTGATAGAGAGGAAAAAGAAGAAAATATTATTTACACGCATGGCTCCTAAGAGTGATTCAAAAGTTATTTCATCACTCAAACCACCAAAAGCTCATCGAAAACTCATGAAGAAAAAATATGCCCAATACTAGGAATCCAAGTTGGAAAGTCAGTTGGCACAAGTACAGATGGGACTATCATTGGAGTTGTCACAAGTGCCCACATCAATAAAAGGTATGGAACAAAAGATAGAAGAAAAGTTGAATTCCATGGAAAATAATTTATCAAATAGGCTTCCTAAAAGGAATATGGAGATCCAAGGAAATCATGAAAATAAGGAAATTGATTGCGTTGAGACTCAATCTTACGTGGGGAGTATTTTTTCGCAAATTGAGAAAACAAATATCAACCATAATCATCAAGGGTTCAAGTTAACACCAAGGAACTACTTCATTTTGAAGATCCATATGGGGACGTTTTACGGGAACGATCCTATATCATGGAAATTCTAGATGGAGTAACATTTAGATATACACCAAGTGACAACATTGCAAAATGGTAAATATTGCATCCATCTTTTTTGAACAAGACCAATTTGTATGGTGTCAATGGCTTTATGAAAGGAAAATGGATTCTAGTGATCTTCATCCATTTTTACAGAGGAATTGATAACACATTATGGGAATGTAGAGAACAATATATTCTTTAGTCAATTGGTACATTCAAAAGTTCCAATTACATAGCACATTCAACAATTATAAAAGTTTAGTCTTAAAGTAAAGAACATTTCAGAAAATAATTTGTTAGACCTCTTTATGGGAATTTTAAAGGAAAGCATCCAACATGAGGTGCATCTCTAATAACTTGATCAACATGAGGTGCATCGTTAATATCATGAAAATATCTTGATCAAGTTATGTGTATTAATTAACTCAATCGACATTGTTACCCTTTTCTTTTTTATATATCCATCTATCTTGAGGGTTTTTATAGTATTGATGCCCGCTAATACATCTATCTTGAGGTGCATCAATGACTCATGAAGAAATTTGAGATTTCCAATTCTAGATATCCAAGTTGGAAAGTAGTTAGGAAAGGTAGAGTTGAGAGTATCATTGGAATTGTCACAAGTGCAACCATCAACAAAAGATATGGAACAAAAGATGAGGGAAAAGTTGAATTCTATGAAAACCTTCTCTTAAAGAGGCTTCCTAAAAGGAAAATGGAGATCCAAGGAAATCGTGAAAATAAGGAAAATGTGTAGAAATTTCACCTGTAGAACAAACCGATATATGCAATGTCCTAAAGCATAATACTTGTTCTACTTCTACAAAACATTAAGCGGAAGCATAATCGAATTCATGAGCAACATCAAGTAGAAACATGCATAACTGATCAAGAGAAATAATCACACATAACACAAGATATATCCAGGGGAAAGCACCAGCATAAAACCCCAACCATGTATTATCAATCAAGTGGAAATCCTCTTCACAATACAAAAAGAATTATCTCTCAAGCTATTCAGTTCTGAATGAACTATGAAGATATGAAGATATGTCTCATGAACCAACCAAGCCCTGTTTATATAGGCTTTGTTAGCGCTCAAATCTGCCTCAGGCTGAGGAAGGCAAAACTCGAGGCAACATCAAACCAAGCTCAGCCTCGTAGCTAGCCCTACGAGGACAGGAGAGGGCTCTCTCCAGTCGATCTCGAGAAAATGAGCAATAGGATGCGAGATGACTTCAAACTCGAAACTGATTTTAGGCTAGTAAATTGATAGAAAGGGGTTTTTTATAAATGATTGGGTTTTCTGGGCTGCATGGGGCGAAGACAGCAAGAGCAGAGATTAAATGAAAAACGCAGATTATCTCCTGAGGCAAGATAAGCATGAAGTTTAACAATCAAATTGGAATTATATGTAGTGAAAGACCGCTGCGAGGTTGACAAGGGCAATAGTTGAATCCTTATCAAACTGAAGAAAACATAGAAAATGAATACCTCCCAAGGAAGAGCAGTAAAATGGATTCTGCCTTTATCATTTAAAAGTATTCAACAGAAAATGATTATGAAATGAAATGTAAAACATTACAAGCTACATATGAAACATAAGAAAAGACAAAATGCTAAATCCACACCACAAGAATCTCAGGAGTCAGAGCTGTATTTTGCCATTAAATCCCTGTCAAAAACTGTACAATAAAGCTCTGTCTTTTTCCTCCACCAGCTCTCAGAACTCTCTCTCTCCAAATGATTTTTAATGCATTAAATAAACTATCCTAGGAGAAAACAGATCGACCCAAAACAGGGGCGTTGTTTCACCTGAAGTTACAAAAATAGAGATAGAGTCATCTCTTTATTCTAAAACAGAAGATCGTTCCCCTTAAAATCCTCTGATGGCCAATTTAAAGACACAAACTAGAGCGCAGATCCATTTGAATCATTAACTAAAGTCTTAAATAGGAATCGAATCCTATTCTTCTGTTGTAAATATCTTCTCTCTAATTTTGGCTCTCGGACTATTTATTTCCCCTTACCAAATAAAACCAAATTTTAATAAAAATAGCAAACAGAGTTCCGCAACTACTGCACAAACTCTGATCGCTCTTTTTCAAATTTTTGTTCCTTCTTCGTTAACATTCTCATTTCTTCACCCTCACTTGGATTATGAGATGTACAGTCCCCTTCAACAGTTACTTAATTCAACCGGCTGGAACTCTTCCTTGATACTGGATTCAACTAGCTGGGAACCTTTCTATGATATTAGATTAGATTCAACTGGAGCAGCCTCCTTCGTACAGGTTGCTTGCACGCAAGGCAACTAATACAGGAAAATGAATGGGAAGTTTTAGTGAAAGGTCCCGTGACTCAAAGATTTCAAGCAACGGGTCAATATTATCCTCTCCGTTATAGCAAATAAACCTGATTTTACACAAAGCTATGAAAAATTCGACCTCACCATCTAGTTGTCATAATCAATTTTAAAACCTAGTGTGGTAGCCACAATCATTGTAGCCCTCCAAAGGAAGGAGGCTAGGCCGACTGCTGCTCTTCCTTATTTCTTGTCAAAATTCACCTCATGCTTGCTTGAGTCTTCATTCAATCAATCCGCTGGAGTTGCAAGGCAACATAACTGTGGAAACAATAGTGGTATTTATTCAAACCATTGTTGTAGCAAGCCCAAGTTTGCCTCCTGTCTGGGTACATCGTCTAATGAAGGGTCACCTAGAATCTTGATGCAAGCTCGCAACCTGGCCATATTGGCGGAAGAACTGGAAAATGCCCTAAATGAACAGAGACTCAAAGATGCTCTGAAGGGCTACGAGAATTACAAACAACTTGAAGATTTTCCAAGAAAGTCTCTTGTTAACAAGCTGATATGTGTCTTGGGCTACGCTGGAGATTTAAATGGCTCGAGAAGGCTTATGCTGTGGTCATTTCAGTCATGGAGGAGAAAAAGCAAAGACAATTGCTGGACTAGAAATAGAGATACTCGCTTTGCCTTCGAAATCATACAGTTGTGACCCAAAAACTGGACTTTGACGAAGTTCATCCACCATTGATGTACAGGACCAAAGGTACACTAGGGCACCTGGCCTTAACTGTGCTCACAATCTTTTTAATTTACGGCTTTGGACCAATGATCCTATTGATCTGGTGTTAGTTGTTCGCCCCATGAATCGAAATTTTGTACACATTGTGCACCAGAACTGACTTAAAAAACAATGTGCTCTGATATTGCTTCCGTAAGATGAGAAAGAAGAGCCCTTAATACAGCAGGTGATCTGTGGCACATTGTCTTAATTGTTGTGAGTGTTTCGAGTGGTTCCGCCTTCCACAATATATGTAACAATGGTCCACGGTGCCCCCACAAAGCCCGACACTGCTACTGTGGTGCCAACCTGTAGAAGCATTTGCTCTGCAACCCATTTTTTGAATATTTATCTTGCAGGTACCCATCCTTCAGGCGTTCGGTGCTTTCCCTTTTCTTTCTATTGCCACGCATACACCTGGTTGAATAAAAACTGTCATGAGGAATTCAAACCCATAATGTGACTTGGGGGAGCCACCAAAAATTTGAAGCATCAGGGCGAGATGTTATTTTAACGCCGCAACATGATTTGAGAATGGCCCTGATATTATACGCGTAGCGCGCTCACTAAGTGCGCTGCGCGCAGCATGTGCATAGCGCGCTTGGTATTTTGCACCGGCCGGTGAAGCCCAACGCATAGCATTGTGCGTACTGCACACCCCGTATGGGTAGCGCACACTCCAAGCACTGTCTAGGATTATGAAAACACGGCTTCAGCCTTCCAAATCTACAATTCGACCTCTGCCTTGCGGATTTCTTGCAAATGAATTTGTTTGCCATGTTTTATACATGAAGAAAATATCTCATCAAATCAAACTTAATTTCAAATTTGATAACCCACTTTCATAATGTTTCTGCACTTTGATATTTGGTCATGCATTTTGATATTTGGTCATTCAATACAATGCTTTTCCTTTGGCTTTGATAACTTTGCTGTCTTTTGCAGGGATCCGGCACTTGGCTTAAGAAAAGATAACCAAGGCTACTTCTGAAATATTTCAAGGCAGGAGACTCTAAAATATAGATTTATTACAAACATTAAAATTTGAAAATTTTCTTTTCAAAACAAAGTTTTGAAAAAGAAATATCCTCGAACATGATGAAAATATTGAAATGAAGCTTATTGGAAATCTTCCTCTGGCCCGCAGGTATTATGAAGCACCTTGAGAACAATAACTTGCACCTAGCCCTAAATACCAAATTAACTCCTTGCTGACCTAGACATCAAATAGGAATGTACATAACGAGAAATGAACTTTGATAATTTGACTCTGACAGCAAATTGGCAAGACGGAGTCTAACATTGGCTCCAATGGGGATGGCAGCTGCCGCTTCTTGGAGGTGCCAAGAACCTGTAGAGCTTTGGGAGAGCAGACAGTGCCTCCGTCCATTGGGCAATGGAGTCCATTATTTCAACAAATCGACACAATTCTTGACTCAATTTTTAAACTGAAACTAAACTCAAACTGATTCGATCTCAAGACTGAAATAACTGAAAAACTGGCTTAACTAACTTCAAACTAAAGCTGCAATGAAACTGGAACAAGATGCTACCCTTTGGCTGCTTATTTATTTACAAAATCTACCCTACTTGGCTATAAAAATAATAGATCAGGTAATACTGAAATGCCAGATCAACCATTCAAGTAAACCTGAGAATGATGCCGCTTGAGAATGTTTCCACCAGGACACAGATGTAATTGCTGGCAGCCCTTCATGCACGTAATGAGCCTGATCATGTAAAAGACAGTTTGATTTGTCAGTCAAACTGAAAAACATTTCCATGTACATCGCAATAGGATCGTGAAAGCCAGACTCCGTTTGCTGCCCCAACTCTGCAATACATATTTCCAGCTGCACACTGCCAATGCAAACATCTGTAGGCAACTCTATTATTTCTTGTTTCGAAGGAGGAAGAGTTTCCAAGAACTTTTTAGGGTCTCGGAAATCATATGACTGGATCTGCTCATTCAAATACTGAATTTCCTTCTCAATTCTTTCAACAACTAACTCACAGACACCAGTTTTAGCTTCAAGAGGTAGCTTCGGAGATTTCAAACATTGAAGCAAGGCACTGAAAAAATCTTCATTAATTTCAAAATCTGCTAACTGATTTCTTACTGATTTTACAGCTTCACACAGTGCAGGGTTTTCCACATACCCTACCATTGCATAAATGGATCAGTGAGCACTGGAATGTCTGGATCGAGTTGGAGTCGCCAGGTGAATGTTTCAGCCTTCATATGTGTCTGACTGCTGTCCACCATCAGCATCAGATCTGCAACTTGATTTCATGTACTGGGACAAGACAATCAACAAGTCGAATGTCACATCAACAGCAAACCATCTTCCCTAGTATGGTCGCCACTATGTTAGCACTCAAATCTACCTCAGGCTGAGGAAGGCAAAACTCGAGGCAACATCAAACCAAGCTCAGCCTCGTAGCTAGCCCTACGAGGACAGGAGAGGGCTCTCTCCAGTCGATCTCGAGAAAATGAGCAATAGGATGCGAGATGACTTCAAACTCGAAACTGATTTTAGGCTAGTAAATTGATAGAAAGGGGTTTTTTATAAATGATTGGGTTTTCTGGGCTGCATGGGGCAAAGATAGCAAGAGCAGAGATTAAATGAAAAACGCAGATTATCTCCTGAGGCAAGATAAGCATGAAGTTTAACAATCAAATTGGAATTATATGTAGTGAAAGACCGCTGCGAGGTTGACAAGGGCAATAGTTGAATCCTTATCAAACTGAAGAAAACATAGAAAATGAATACCTCCCAAGGCAGAGCAGTAAACTGGATTCTGCCTTTCTCATTTAAAAGTATTCAACAGAAAATGATTATGAAATGAAATGTAAAACATTACAAGCCACATATGAAACATAAGAAAAGACAAAATGCTAAATCCACACCACAAGAATCTAAGGAGTCAGAGCTGTATTTTGCCATTAAATCGCTGTCAAAAACCTGTACAATAAAGCTCTGTCTTTTTCCTCCACCGGCTCTCAGAACTCTCTCTCTCTCCAAATGATTTTTAATGCATTAAATAAACTATCCTAGGAGAAAACAGATCGACCCAAAACAGGGGCGCTGTTTCACCTGAAGTTACAAAAATAGAGATAGAGTCATCTCTTTATTCTAAAACAGAAGATCGTTCCCCTTAAAATCCTCTGATGGCCAATTTAAAGACACAAACTGGAGCGCAGATCCATTTGAATCATTAACTGAAGTCTTAAATAGGAATCGAATCCTATTCTTCTGTTGTAGATATCTTCTCTCTAATTTTGGCTCTCGGACTATTTATTTCCCCTTACCAAATAAAACCAAATTTTAATAAAAATAGCAAACAGAGTTCCGCAACTACTGCACAAACTCTGATCGCTCTTTTTCAAATTTCTGTTCCTTCTTCGTTAACATTCTCATTTCTTCACCCTCACTTGGATTATGAGATGTACAGTCCCCTTCAACAGTTACTTAATTCAACCGGCTGGAACTCTTCCTTGATACTGGATTCAACTAGCTGGGAACCTTTCTATGATATTAGATTAGATTCAACTGGAGCAGCCTCCTTCATACAGGTTGCTTGCACGCAAGGCAACTAATACAGGAAAATGAATGGGAAGTTTTAGTGAAAGGTCCCGTGACTCAAAGATTTCAAGCAACGGGTCAATATTATCCTCTCCGTTATAGCAAATAAACCTGATTTTACACAAAGCTATGAAAAATTCGACCTCACCATCTAGTTGTCATAATCAATTTTAAAACCTAGTGTGGTAGCCACGATCATTGTAGCCCTCCAAAGGAAGGAGGCTAGGCCGATTGCTGCTCTTCCTTATTTCTTGTCAAAATTCACCTCATGCTTGCTTGAGTCTTCGTTCAATCAATCCGCTGGAGTTGCAAGGCAACATAACTGTGGAAACAATAGTGGTATTTATTCAAACCATTTTTGTAGCAAGCCCAAGTTTGCCTCCTGTCTGGGTACATCGTCTAATGAAGGGTCACCTAGAATCTTGATGCAAGCTCGCAACCCGGCCATATTGGCGGAAGAACTGGAAAACGCCCTAAATGAACAGAGACTCGAAGATGCTCTGAAGGGCTACGAGAATTACAAACAACTTGAAGATTTTCCAAGAAAGTCTCTTGTTAACACGCTGATAAGTGTCTCGGCCTACGCTGGAGATTTAAATGGCTCGAGAAGGCTTATGCTGTGGTCATTTCAGTCACGGAGGAGAAAAAGCAAAGGTAATTGCTGGACTAGAAATAGAGATACTCGCTTTGCCTTCGAAATCATACAGTTGTGACCCAAAAACTGGACTTTGATGAAGTTCATCCACCATTGATGTACAGGACCAAAGGTACACTAGGGCACCTGGCCTTAACTGTGCTCACAATCTTTTTAATTTACGGCTTTGGACCAATGATCCTATTGATCTGGTGTTAGTTGTCCGCCCCATGAATCGAAATTTTGTACGCATTGTGCACCAGAACTGACTTAAAAAACAATGTTCTCTGATATTGCTTCCATAAGACTAGAAATAAGAGCCCTTAATACAACATGTGATCTGTGGCACATTGTCTTAATTGTTGTGAGTGTTTCGAGTGGTTCCGCCTTCCACAATATATGTAACAATGGTCCACGGTGCCCCCACAAAGCCCGACACCGCTGCTGTGGTGCCAACCTGTAGAAGCATTTGCTCTGCAACCCATTTTCTGAATATTTCTCTTGCAAGTACCCATCCTTCAGGCGTTCGGTGCTTTCCCTTTTCTTTCTATTGCCACGCATACACCTGGTTGAATAAAAACTGTCATGAGGAATTCGAACCCATAATGTGACTTTGGGGAGCCACCAAACATTTGAAGCATCAAGGCGAGATGTTATTTTCACGCCGCACCATGATTTGAGAATGGCCCTAATATTATACGCGTAGCGCGCTCACCAAGTGTGCTGCGCGCAGCATGTGCATAGCGCGCTTGGTATTTTGCACAGGCCGGTGAAGCCCAACGCATTGCGCGCGACTTGTGCGTAGCGCACACCCCGTATGGGTAGCGCACACTCCAAGCACTGTCCAGGATTATGAAAACACGACTTCGGCCTTCCAAATCTGCAATTCGACCTCTGCCTCGCGGATTTCTTGCAAATGAATTTGTTTGCCATGTTTTATACATGAAGAAAATATCTCATCAAATCAAACTTAATTTCAAATTTGATAACCCACTTTCATAATGTTTCTGCACTTTGATATTTGGTCATGCATTTTGATATTTGGTCATTCAATACAATGCTTTTCCTTTGGCTTTGATAACTTTGCTGTCTTTTGCAGGGATCCGGCACTTGGCTTAGGAAAAGATAACCAAGGCTGCTTCTGAAATATTTCAAGGCAGGAGACTCCAAAATATAGATTTATTACAAACATTAACATTTGAAAATTTCCTTTTCAAAACAAAGTTTTGAAAAAGAAATATCCTCGAACATGATGAAAATATTGAAATGAAGCTTATTGGAAATCTTCCTCTGGCCCGCAGGTATTATGAAGCACCTTGAGAACAATAACTTGCACCTAGCCCTAAATACCAAATTAACTCCTTGCTGACCTAGACATCAAACAGGAATGTACATAACGAGAAATGAACTTTGATAATTTGACTCTTACAGCAAACTGGCAAGACGGAGTCTAACATTGTTAGCGCTCAAATCTGCCTCAGGCTGAGGAAGGCAAAACTCAAGGCCACATCAAACCAAGCTCAGCCTCGTAGCTAGCCCTACGAGGACAGGAGAGGGCTCTCTCCGGGTCTATCTCGACAAAAGGTCTTCAAAGGGGCTTAGATGACTCAAAATTAATACTGATTTTAGGCTAGTAAAGAGATAGGAAAGTTTGATTTAAATTTTTGAGTTTTTGTTGGAGAAAAGGGAAAACCAATTTTGGGTCCGGGGATAAGGCCAGATCTTTGTAGAATTCGAGTTGGGGCGAGGTAGGTAGTAGTCTTGATGCTTTTGATCAGGTGTATGGATGGATCAGAATGACAAGGAGCTGAAGAGGGAAAAGGAGAACACAGATCCTCTCCAAACTGGCGAAAACATGTAAAACTAAACAAATTTAAAGGCAGAGCACTGTAAACAATGGATTCAACCTCATTTACTCATTCATCTAGTTTCAAAAGCATAAGAAGGGAATGGCATACATTAAACATGAATAAACTTACAATAAACTGAGAGATAACACCATCAAGAATTGAAAGCCACAAGAATCCCAACAGGTGCTGCAAAACCTCTGATCTTTCCTTAGCCAAAATATGAAAAATATGTACAATACTGTGCCAAAATCTTCCCAAGAGTCCAACCATCTACCAAAATCCAACCCCTACACTATGAAATTCATAGAATATATACATTTGCTCATCCTTGTACTAAGGGATTGAGCTCAACCATTTTCTTCAAGGTAGAATTAGTTACATTAAACTTGGGCCGAATTTCTGAAAATAGGTGTTGAAGATGAACTCGTATCTCCTAAACCATAACACATGTTGCAAAACTGAAAGAGGTTTTTTTAGATAAGATAGTGCTGGAAAAAAACATCTCTCAAATTTGGGAAATTCGTTTCCAATAGCTCGCAATCTGTTCCACAAAATCATCTCTAAAACAGAAAATCATAAAAAAGTTAATTCTGTGAAAATGAGCTGTAAAGATCTAGTCACACATCCCAATCCATGACACCTATGAATAAACTAAAAGAGGTTTTTTTTATATGGCTCGTGCTTAACAAAAACCTCCTTGGGTTTTGAAAAATTACTTTCCATCTGCTGTAAAATGGTCCCGCACTAAAATGACTAAAACAGTAAAAAATATGAAAAATTTGCTTTCTTTTAATATAAGCTCCAAATATCACTATATATCTCCCACATAGTAGCACCTGTGCATAAAATAAAGGAGGTTTTTGTTATTTGGTATGTGATGAACAAAAACCTCTTTCACGTTTAAAAAATTCCTTACCATTCTTTTAGAAACTGATTTTGAACTAAACTTTTCATTGTGTGCAGCAACTGACCTCAAAACATGCATAACCAAGAATCACTCATTCATTTCTTCTAATCCAGGAACCGGTTACGGGAATGTGATATGCCGTTGGAAAGATTTTTCCGATATCCTTCTGATAGAAACACTTGTGACATGTTTTGCGTTGAACATCATGTGCAAAACATATAACAAAACCAGACATAGTAAGAGCTCATGTTGATCCCTGGTGACAGGCTGCAAAGACTGGAACTAACATCGGCTCCAATGGGGATGGTAGCTCCTTGGAGGTGCCAAGAACTACAGATCTCTGGAAAGTAGACAGTGCCTCTTCCATTGGGCATGGATGGTCAAACAACTGCAAACCCAAAACAACTCATACCAATCCAAAAACATATACATGCTGCAACATGTACATAAACAAATACCGCAAACTGAAATGCTGCCTCGGGCAACTTATTTATGTACAAATCTAACCTACTTTGCTGCAAAATTGATAGATCAAGTAATGTTGTAATGCCATATCAACCAATCAAGTAAATCTGAGAAGAATGCTGCTTGAGAGTGCGTCAACCAGATCACAGATGCAATTGCTTGCAACCCTACATGCACATAACGAGTTTGGTTGTGTAAAAGACAATTTGATCTATTATTCAAACTGAAAAAAAATTCCATGTATGTTGCAATAGGATCAAAGTAACCAGACTCTATTTGCTGCCCTAATTCCTCAACATAGACCTCCAACTGCAAACTGTCAATGCAAACATCTACGGGCAACTCTATTGTTTCTTGTTTTGAAGGAGGAAGAGTTTCCAAGAACTTTCTGGGATCTCGGAAATCATATGATTGGATCTGATCATTTAAACACTGAATCTCCTTCTCAATTCTTTCAACAATTAACTCACAGACACCCATTTTAGCTTCAAGAGGAAACTTCAGAGATTTTAAACATTGAAGCACGACACTGAAAAATCTTTCATCAATTTCAAAATCTTCTAACTGATCTCTAATTTCTTTTACAACTTCACAAAGTGCAGGGTTTGCCACATACCCTACCATTGCATAAATACATCAGCGAGCACTAGAATGTCTGGATCGATTTGGAGTCGCCAGGTGAATGTTTCAGCCTTCATATGTGTCTGACTGTTGTCCACCATCAGCATCAGATCTGCAACTTGATTTCATGTACTGGGGAAATTCGCAAATCAAGGGGCACATTCACAAGCTAAACCGGAGATCAACTGAAGCAGCTTTTATCTACTATGCACTCGCAGAGCAAGAGCAGTTCGAAGGCTACCTGGCGTGACTTCAGACTCCGTCTATAGCAAATGACAGTAATAAGCAAATTTCTCCCCAATATGGTCGCCACTATGTTAGCGCTCAAATCTGCCTCAGGCTGAGGAAGGCAAAACTCAAGGCCACATCAAACCAAGCTCAGCCTCCTAGCTAGCCCTACGAAGACAGGAGAGGGCTCTCTCTGGGTCTATCTCGACAAAAGGTCTTTAAAGGGGCTGAGATGACTCAAAATTAATACTGATTTTAGGCTAGTAAAGAGATAGGAAAGTTTGATTTAAATTTTTGAGTTTTTTGTTGGAGAAAAGGGAAAACCAATTTTGGGTCCAGGGATAAGGCCAGATCTTTGTAGAATTCGAGTTGGGGCGAGGTAGGCAGTCTTCTTGATGCTTTTGATCAGGTGTATGGATGGATCAGAACGACAAGGAGCTGAAGAGGGCAAAGGAGAACACAGATCCTCTCCAAATTGGCGAAAACATGTAAAACTAAACAAATTTAAAGGCAGAGCACTGTAAACAATGGATTCAACCTCATTTACTCATTCATTTAGTTTCAGAAGCATAAGAAGGGAATGGCATACATTAAATGTGAATAAACTTACAATAAACTGAGAGATAACACCATCAAGAATTGAAAGCCACGAGAATCCCAACAGGTGCTGCAAAACCTCTGATCTTTCCTTAGCCAAAATATGAAAAATATGTACAATACTGTGCCAAAATCTTCCCAAGAGTCCAACCATCTACCAAAATCCAACCCTACACTATGAAATTCATAGAATATATACATTTGTTCATCCTTGTACTAAGGGATTGAGCTCAACCATTTTCTTCAAAATAGAATTAGTTACATTAAACTTGGGCCGAATTTCTGAAAATAGGTGCTCGTATCTCCTAAACCATAACACCTGTTGAAAAACTGAAAGAGGTTTATGTAGATAAGGTAGTTCTGGAGAAAAACCTCTCTCAAATTTGGGAAATTCGTTTCCAATAGCTCGCAATCTGTTCCACAAAATCATCTCTAAAACAGAAAATCATTAAAAATTTAATTATGCGAAAATGAGCTGTAAAGATCTAGTCACACATCCCAATCCATGACACCTATGAATAAACTGAAAGAGGTTTTTTTTATATGGCTCGTGCTTAACAAAAACCTCCTTGGGTTTTGAAAAATTACTTTCCATCTGCTGTAAAATGGTCCCGCACTAAAATGACTAAAACAGTAAAAAATATGAAAAATTTGCTTTCTTTTAATATAAGCTCTGAATATCACTATATATCTCTTGCATAGTAGCACCTGTGCATAAAATGAAGGAGGTTTTTGTTATTTGGTATGTGATGAACAAGAACCTCTTTCACTTTTAAAAAATTCCTTACCATTCTTTTAGAAACTGATTTTGAACTAAACTTGTCATTATGTGCAGCAACTGACCTCAAAACATGCATAACCAAGAATCACTCATTCATTTCTTCTAATCCAGGAACTAGTTACGGGAATGTGATATGCCGTTGGAAATATTTTTCCGAGATCCTTCTGATAGAAACACTTGTGACATGTTTTGTGCTAAACATCGTGTGCAAAACATATAACAAAACCAGACATAATAAGAGCTCATGTTGATCCCTCGTGACAGGCTGCGAAGACTGGAACTAACAGGCTTTACCTATGGTCCTTGCATAGTTTGCTTAGGAAATAATAGCAAAAGCATATGCTATTAATTCCAAACATACCAAATTAAGTAATGGTCCAACTACGCAATCCTTGAGGACACTAGTTCCTCAACCATGCAAAAACTACTTACTAGAAATATTCAAGCATCTGATAGTACAATGTCCCACATCTGATCTCAACTGGGTCTCTGACAGAACTGACATGCAACAATTATCCATGAGTGAATCCTTAGTTATCTAAAATAATAGTTGTCACGTGCATGCAAGCATTAACAAAGTATATTTTATTATTTTAACAACTTGTTAAAATAATCTAATTGGACTTGACTAGATAGAACTAAGTCAACCGATTCTCTCATTATAGAACTCATACTTATTCCCTCAATCAGTGGAGGGAATTAAGAATAAATTCCTCAATCAGTGGGACAACTCATGTGCATGCTCACAAAGACTTCAATTTCGAATTTCCTTAACTAATTAATTCAATTGAATTAATTAATTAATATTTCCAACTGCGGTTAAGACCAAAATTAATTTTACTTCCTATAGATAGACTAGGGACTGCTATAAATAGGAAGGGACCCAGAAATGGTATTTTTAGCAGTTTCACCTCTCACCCAATGTGGCCAATGACCTCACTGGCCAAACTGCTATTTTTAGACATGCTATTTTTTGCAGATCTATTTTTAGCACACATTCTAAATTTAGCTTTTCTTGTTGCACATTTTTCAACAAAACGATTATGTTGAAACTTAATCACATATGGGGAGTATTTTATCACAATTGGAGAACACAATTATTTAACATAACCATAATCATCAAAGCTTCAAGATAGTGCCAAGGAAAAATTTCATTCGAAGATTGATATGAGGAAGTTTGATGGTAATGATCGTATAACATGGATATTCTAGATGGAGAAATACTTTGACATACTCCAAGTGATAACATTGCAAAAGGTAAATATTGTATCCATGCTTTTAGAACAAGATCAATTTGTATGGTATCCATGGCTTTGTGAAAGAAAAATGGATTCTATTGTATCTTGGTCCATTTTTATAAAGGAATTTATAGCACATTATGGGAATATTAAGCGAAATACATTCTTTAGTCAATTGGTAAATCTTTGTTAAAAAGGTTCAATTACAAAGCACATTTAACAATTCTAAAAGCTGAGCCTCAAAGTAAAGAACATTTCAAACAATAATTTGTTGACCTCTTCGTGGGAACTATAAGGAAAAGGATCCAATACGAGGTGCATCCCTCTTAACCTAAATGCCTATAGCATTCTTTTAGTATGGAAAGAAAATTTGAAAGTAAAAATATGGCTACTAGAAGAGTACTCATTAACAACTATGAAGAATATCATGCTCCCTCTCCTAAATCGCCAAGGTTGACACCTCAAAAAATAGATGAAAGAAGAGCAAAGATATTATGTTTCAATTGTGACAACAAGTATAATAAGGGACATAAATATGGCGAGAAGAAATTACTCTACATACACTGTGGAGATGAAGAAGATTAAGAATTGGAACCATCATAAGATCTAGAGGTAGAAGAGACTACTCCAACAATATCTTATCATGTATTTCTAGGTATTAGTACTCTACAAACCCTTAAGATAGAAGGATATATCAAAAATAAAAAGGTAATAGTGTTGATTGATTGAAGTAGCATGCATAACTTGATCAATTACAAATTGGTAAAAGTTCTCAATTGCTTTATATATCCAGGACCAGAATTTCAAGTAATGGTTGTGGATGGAGGTACCATAAGTTGTTTAGGAAAAAACCATAGTATTTAGTTGAATATGGGTGAGTGTTTATCAGATAGTCCCATGATTGCAATCCAAATGGGTGGTGTTGTTGTTGTATCATAGGTCTAATGGTTACAATAATTAGGAACATGTTGTAGCTGCTACAACAACACCCTAAAATTTAGCTTACCACTCAAATGTCAGCGCCCCCTTACCTTTCAAGGCTCCAATGGTTATGTTTATGTCTTAGAATGATCAGATCTTTCAATGATCTAGGAGCCATCAATTCCTATGGTTTCTCATGTTGCCATAATGCATATTGTATATGTCCACCATTGCTTTGTCTTGGTTTATCTTCTTTATGAATGCAATTTAAATCTTTTTGTCTCCATAACATGCATTGCAATTCACAAGTCATAAATTTATATTGCATGAGTGAGCATGACATTCTTTCTTCATCTTGATTCTCATTATATTGAATGCATCAGGGTTTGTGTAGTGTTTTTTTATTCATGCACATTCAAGCCCTAGGTCTCCATGGTATGCATTACGAATGATATGCAGACATATTGTGTTGTGGCCTATTCTTTACTTTGGTTTTCATTCTCTGATTTGTATTGTCAAGCGTCAACCTTCATGAGCATTTCATGGCATTTTTAATCCATGCTAGTCGATCCATCATTGTTGGAGATTGCATTCTACATTGATACTTTTTGGTTATTAAGTTGGTTCATGTGCTTGAATATTGAATTGGTTTTCAAACTCAAGTATCTTTTGCCAAATTAATGCAACCTCCAACACTTTATTTTTTACTATTGCATATTATTTTGCTTTGAAGGAATGTGATGATGATGCAAGACCTAAATTGTCATAAGTCTTAGGTCATGAATTCAAGAGTGAATCTTCAAATACACATTATGCATTAAACTTGTTTCAAGAGAAGGCATTAGAAACATCTTTATTACTTGTATTTGCAAATCCTTTGGATGTTTCTTTTCTTTTTTCTCTTGGAGTTAATGCTAGCAACTTATTAATGAACTAGATTGGCCATTTGAAAAGCATGTATGTTTATTTTACAAAGTCCAGATGCATAGGCTTGAACAAACAAATTTGCATGCATTGCATTTCCTAATTGAACTAAAACTCAAATCTCTATCATATATGGTTTCACCTAATTTTATCAATCAAGTTTGCAAAAGATTGCATTGTGAATTAAATAATTAGTGTAGGTAAGCTTGATTTCAAGTGAATGATCTCAAGAGAAACCTTTATTATCATCTACAATTTTTCATGGGGATAATTCCACATCTTTTCCAAGTTTTATGAGAGTTATAAAAACTCAAAGAATATGCATTATTCCGTTGGAATTGATGATGCAGTTGTTGGTTCAGTGTTGTTGGTTGGCATTGATGTCAACCTGGTAGCTTAATGATAGCATGAGTTGTAGATGTTTGGATGGTAGTATGAGTTGCAATTGTTTATGCTTGATTGGTTACTGGTATTATTGGCATATGTGTAGAGAAACTTGGATTTGTTTATGCTTGATTAGTTGCTGGGATTATTGGCATGTGTGTAGAGCAGCTTGGCTTATTAATGTTGATATGACTATGTTAACAATTGTTGGGGCTTATCATAGATGTGTTGACAATTTTGCAAGTGATGAAGAATTTGTCAAGTTGTGGAGCAGGTTGGCAGAGGTTTTGTGTTGAGAAGTTTATTGTTTTTCTCTATACTTTGCCACAATTGCATGGAGTCAACCTCTTGTGTGTAGTTTTCGGCTTTTAACTACACGAGTGCAGTCTTATGAGTGTGGTTGCGGTCGAGTTTTCAATTTCTTATGCGTGCAATTGCAACTTTAATTAAGGCTTTTTTTTTCACTGGTATTGTGCATGGTTACAATAATACCTTGGTATTTACCCTTGGTACTTGTTGGGTATGTTATATTATTTCCACGACTAGCCCCACACGTAGGGGGGTCACGGGGGGGTGATAGCCCCCCCTGTTCGTTGCGCCAGGTGCAGCAGGGGGGTCACAGCGGGGCGGCAGCCCCCCCTATTGGGGGGTTACGAGGTTCAAGGTAACACGTTGGGGAAAAAAATTTGGACTCTATATTAGGTGGGCGGACCTACCTATGGTTTGGTGTGTGGTTTTAGCACATGGTTTTGGGCATGATGGTTTTCTGCCTATGGTATTTTGTAGATCCAGTCAAGGGAACTACAGTTAAGTTCTAATACACGGTTAATGGATTGGGGTTTATGGATGCTTAGGCATGTATATATATGTATTGTAACACTAAAAGGAATATAATGAAAAATCAATCTAGTAGTACTTGTTTTGGGATCCAGGGGAAAATCTATGTGTATATTTGTTTTATGTTTTATTCTCTTGCCATTATTTATTTTCTATTCTGAGAATTCGTATGCAGGTAATTTTTGTACAGAGTTAAAACCTACAATTGGTGTCAGAGTTGTTTTGGTTTCAAGGGGACGCCTTTACTGCTGAGGGGTTTTGCTCAGGCATGTGGTAGACCTTGTTCAGTGGGAGATATCTAGGATCGATTCTTATGGTGAAAGAAGATGGGGAGCAGTGGAAAGGTAGAGATCAAGAAATTTAATGGTCAAAGTTTTGAGTTGTGGAAAGTTAAGATGGAGGATCTACTGGTGGATAAAAATCATTGGATCATGGTAGATTCGGGTACTAAACCAACGACAATGTCAGTTGAAGACTGGACGAGGTTGGATTAGAAGGCAAAGAGCACAATACGGTTGTGTATCTTAGATTCAGTATTGTTGAATGTATCAGGGGAAGCTTCAGCGAAGGATTTGTGGGAAAAGTTAGAGACTTTGTACCAATCTAAGCCTCTGGTGAAAAAATTGTTCCTATGGAAAAAGTTATATAACCTGAGGATGAAGGATGGAGACTCAGTGATAGAGCATCTGAATGCCTTTAATACTATGGTAAGCCAGTTGTTATCTCTTGATATAAAAATTTTGGATCAAGATAAGTGCATCAATTTGTTGTGTTCTTGACCAGATTGGTGGAATAGTCTGTTGTTGCAATAGGTAGCAGTGTAACTACCTTACAGTTTGATGAAATAGTCTCATCCTTGTTGTCGGAGGAGATGAGGTGGAAAAAAAACGAAGGTCTAGAATGGTGATGCCTTGTCTATACGAGGACGATCCTAGAACAGAAATAAAAATAAATCCTTGAGTGGGAGATCTAAATCTCTAGGAAAACCAGTAAAGGTGTTCTAGAAATGCGGAAAGGAAGGGAACTTCAAAAAGGATTGTAGATATAAAGCTCCTGAAAAAGGAAAGGGATCTAATGATGCTCCTTCTGTAGAGGAAAAAACCACCTTAGATGAAGGTGGGGATGTGTACTTGGATTCTTCTTCAAGTACACATGTAGATCATGAGGCATGGTTGATTGACTCAGGTGCATCCTTTCACTTCACTCCCCACAGGGAGTGGTTCTGTGAGTATGATAAATATGATGATGGTGATGTCTTCTTAGGGGATGAAAAGAAGGTTAGAATCATCAGTCGTGGAAAATTCAAGTTGAAGTTGCAAGGTGGAAGCATTAGAACAATTCTGGGTGTTTTGCATATTCCTGCATTGGCTAGAAATCTGATTTCTGTAAGCAAGCTAGATGATGCAGGTGTAAAAATAATGTTAGAGAAAGATACCCGCAAGATGGTTTGGGGAGCACTGGTATTGATGTGGGGAGTTCAAATTGGAACTCTGCACAAGCTTCATGGTAGTACTGTTATTGATGGGTGCAATATTTCTGTGGTTCCTAAAAGTGGAGAAAAAAATCTAGTGGTCTCTGGACAAAAGACCATACTATAGCATCAAAGGCTTGGACATATTGGAGAGAAGGGCCTTCGAATACATCATGGTAATGGTATGGTAGAAGGTATGTCTAATTGCTCTCTGGATTTTGATTTTTGTGAAAATTGTGTATATGGGAAGCAGAATCAAGTGACTTTCCCCTCTGGTGCTAAGAGGGTGAAATATATATTAGAGCTTTTGCACAGTGATGTGTTTGGACCTGCGTCGGTTCCATCACTGAGTAAGTTTGTGTACTATGTACCATTTATAGATGACTTCTCAAGGAATACATGGATATATTTCCTCAGGAAGAAATCTAAAGTCTTTGATGGGTCTAAAGAATTTAAGGTTCTGGTGGAAAATTAGATAGAGAAGAAGATAAAGGTGATGAGGATATATAATGGCAGAGAGTTTTGCAAGAAGGAATTTGAAGAGTTATGTAAGAAGTGTGGTATAGCACGACAGAAGACTACTCCATACACACCTCGGGAAAACAGAGTTTCAGAAAGAATGAATAGGACGTTGACGGAAAAGGCAAGAAACATGCTCAATGGTGTCGGGTTAGGACAGGAATTCTGGGCAGAGGTGGTGGAGACTGCATGTTACTTGGTCAACGTATCACCTTCATCAACATTGGAGGATAAGACTCCACAAGAGGTATAGACTGGTAAGAAACCCTCTCTTTCACATTTAAGGGTATTTGGATGTGATGCATAAGTACATGTTCCAAAGGAGAAAAAAACCAAGTTGGATAGTAAATCTGAAAGGTGCATATTTATTGGGTATAAGGATGGTTTAAAAGGCTATAAGATTTGGAACCCAGAAACAAGGAAGGTTGTGTACAACCACGATGTGGTGTTTAGAGAGGTGAAAGATGTTATTAAACATGAAGTCCTACCAAAGGAACTTGAGAAGATAGAGTTTGAGCTAAAGGAGAAGGAATCAGACTCTACAGCGTAAGAGGAATCAGAAGATGAAGAGCCACAAGCTCCAGCTATGAGAAGATCAGTTCAAGAAAGAAGGCAGCTGGAAAGGTATAATCCAACTGCTTTCTATTCAAACTTTTCTTTATCTATTACTAATGATGATCCTAGAACTGTTAGGGAAACAATAGATTCAAAGGATGGAACACTGTGGAAAGAGGCCATGGTTGATGAAATGACAATTTTGCACAAAAATGAGGCTTGGGATTTGGTAGAGTTGTTGGCTGTCAGCTGGAAGGAAACCCATTGGCAGCAAATGGGTGTTTAAGAAGAAGATGAATGCAGAAGGCAACGTGGAGAAATACAAAGCTCAGTTGGTAGCAAAAGGTTATTCCCAGGTGTCGGGAATTGATTTTGGTGATATTTTTTCTCCTGTTGCCAAGGTAGCTTCTATTAGATTACTTTTATCTTTTGCTGTTGATTTTGATTTTGAGGTAGAACAGATGGATGTGAAGACAACATTTCTTCACAGGGATCTAGAAGAAGAGATCTACATGAAGCAACCTAGAGGATTTGCGATGAAGGGTAAGAAAGAACTAGTATGCAATTTAAAAAAGACTATGTATAGTTAAAACAATCACCAAGGATGTGGTATCATAATTTTGATACATATATACGAGAACTTGACTTCACCAGAAGCAAAATGGATCACTCTGTGTATTTTAAATTAATTGGTGACCGTGTTATTTATTTGGTCTTGTATGTGGATGATATGTTGTTGATTGGAATTAACAAAGAAATTATCCAGGGATTGAGAACCCAATTATCCTCCAAATTCGACATGAAAGATCTTGGTGCTGCATACTATATTTTGGGCATGGAAATTAAATGAGATCGGGCAAAAAGGAAGCTCTATTTAAACTAGAGGAAGTATGTCGAGGCAATATTGTTGAGGTTTAATATGCAATATAGTAAACTAGTGAAGGTTCATATTCCTATTAGTGTAAAGTTATCTGTTGAACAGTGTCCCAAGACACAAGAAGAGGAAGATGACATGTACCATGTTCCATACGCAAGTGTAGTCGGTAGGCTGATGTATGCAATGGTATGTACTAGACCATACATTGCACATGCAGTGGGAGTATTGAGTAGGTTTATGTCAAAACCAGGGAAGGAGCATTGGACAACAGTGAAGCGGGTTTTCTGGTTTTTGCATGGCACTAGTGATTATTGTCTTGCTACCAAGGAAGACCAGGATTAGATAGAGTTTTGGACATCCATGAATTTGTTGATGCAGACTGGTATGGATATCTGGATCAGAGAATATCTACAAGTGGGTATGTATTTAACCTGTTTGGAGGTGCAGTCAATTGGATGAACAATAGACAGTCTGTAGTGGCACTTTCAACTACAAAGATAGAATATATGGCAACCACTCATGCAAGCATGGAAACAGTTTAGTTGCAGAGATTGTGTTCAAGTATGGGGTTGGTACAACGAGCTATAATGATAGATTGTGATAGCCAAAGTGAAATTTTCTTAGAAAATAACCCTGCTTATCATTCAAAGACAAAGCACATTAATGTTCAGTATCACTTTGTGAGGGATATGGTTGAGGACAAAAAGGTGTTGTTGGACACTTTGAAGAATACTATAGATGCACTAACAAAGTCTGTGAGCACTGAGAAATTCTCTTAGTGTAGAGAAACAATGGGCATTGCAGGGCTAGACCAATGACTAAGCTCTCCTATGAAAATAAAACAACAAGCGGGAGAATGTTGGGTGTGTGTTATATTCTTTCCATGACTAGCCCCCTTGTCGGGGGGTTTGAGGGGGGGTAACACCCTAGGGAAAAAAAAATTGGACCCTATATTAGGTGGGAAGGCCTACCTATGGTTTTGTGCATGGTTTTCACATATGGTTTTCTGCCCATGGTATTTTGTAGATCCAGTCAAAGGAACTACGATTATGTTCTAATCCAGGGTTAATGGATTGGGGTTTATGGATGCTTCGACGTGTATATATATGTATTGTAACATTGAAAGGAATATAATGAAAAATCAATCTGGTAGTTCGTGTTTTGGGATCCACGGGAAAATCTTTGTGTATATATGTTTTATGATTTATGATTTCACCATTATTTATTTTCTGTTTTTAGAAATTGTATGCAAGTAATTTTTGTACAAGGTTAAAACTTATAGTACTTGATTTGAGATTGTGTATAATACCATGTTACAAGTATCCTTTCCATTGGCATACCATGGTATTGGTATGCGTGTGGAGCAGGTTGGCACATGGTATTGATATTACCTTGGTATAGGTGGTATTGGTATTAGTATTACCATGGTCTTTGTATTACCTAAGTACAGTTGTCTTGGGTATTGACATAACCATGGTATTTGCCTAAGGTATTGATTTGGAGATTGTTGAGGATAATCTGGCATATATTTGTGTTTGTGAGTATTGTGTTGTTGAATGATGTAATGAGAGTGTGAGTGTGTGCTATAGTGACTTGTATAACATATTGTATATTTGTAGTTAAGTTGGGTTCTTTATCATATTTTACTTTCATATCAGAGTGGTTATTGGGTTACTCATCTTGAGCAAATTTGAGAATCCAATCTAAAACATTTTTAAACGTGGTTCGTATGGAGGAGTTGGAGGCATAGAGACTTCATGATCACAGAGACTAGCAAACAATGATTTGATGAGGAAAATCTTAATACAATGGTAATTGGATAGTCAAATGGATGTTGGGCGAGGCTCATTGGTTGTGGAGGCTTCTAATAGATGTTTATCAACAGAGTTGTGTGAGTAAGTACTTCTCAGCTGATGGATGTCAACACACTGTTGTAGGAGTCAAGTCTTCTAGATAGTGGGCACTAGCTACTCCATGTACAAATATGTTCAGAGGGGGTTTTCCACCCGATACATTTGTGTCCTTTTATGTGCATGTTTAGATGATGTTAATGGTGTCTATTTTCATGTGTTAGATGATTGGTTATTGATTCTTGTTTGTTTTGGTAAAAAGAATAAAAATAAATAAACCCCATCACTATTGATTCAACCCCCCCCCAAGTAGTGAATTCATTTCCAACTATTGGTATCAGAACAAGGTTCTCTCAGTGATGCTTGATCACTTGAGAGAAGATCATGGGTCATGGAAAAGAATGAGAGGAAGCAATCTCACAAAAGAAATAACATCAAACAATTGAAGAATATTTCTAATTCTGAAGAACCCCTATTCTTGTTGGTAAAGAATGATGAAGGTAAATGTAATGATCATCTTATTTTTGGTTGTACATTTACTTGTGCATGTAGTGATAGTGATTTTCTTGAGATCGATGGTTTAGAAGAAGACAATCAATCAATTCAGTTTGATCTTTTGGAGAGAAATGGAGGTAACCCTTTTGCAGAGAAATCAGATTCTGAAAGAGAAGAAGATTGCAAGATAGTAGCCCTAGAAGCAGAAATTAAAAAGCTCTTAGCTGAAAACAAAAACCAATGAAAGCTACTACAAATATTTGATGAAATGAAATGTGCATACAAAGAAGAAATCATTCAATTAAAGGTTCAACTAGATGAAGGAAGGAGGTTTGAAGAAAGGATGAGGAAGCAATATGAGAAGAAAGAAGTTCAATGCAAAAGATTGGAAGTTGAAGTGTCTGCATTGAGAAGTGGTTTAGAAGAGAAAGCAACTCAACTGAAGATCAACCAAAAATCTCCATATCCTAGCCTACACAAGGGAGAAACGAGTTCAGAAGAAAAATTTAAATAGACAATAGCAAAATATGGTACCAATAATGAGATTAGCAAGGAAGGAGGACAACATCGAAATCAATAGTTAAAGGAGACAAAATTTGTACCAAGAAAATCATCTACTTCGTTAAGACTAGTAAAATTCTTTAGTTGTCAAAAGGCTAGGCATATAGCTACAAACTAAAGAAGCATGCAACAAAGAAAAAAATTAGATAGAAGGAAATATCGAGAAAGCTCTTCTTTGGTCAGGTATAAAGGTTCATTTTATGACTATTGTTTTTTATGTAATGATTTTGGGCATAAGTATGTCGATTGTTGGTTTCATGGCACAAGTAGCAAAAGGCAGTCCCACAAAAGTTTTGAGCCATTTCCATCATTTCTGGGGCACATTACATGTTTTTATCTGTAACAATCTAGGACATATGGCCAAAGATTGCATGTTGCCTAAGGTCCTTAAGGGATCTAATCAATAAAGAAGGAACTGAAAGAGAAAAGATAAGTCAGAAGAATATCTAAGGAGGAAGCGATACATTAGGTTTTGGAGAAAGAAAGAGCAAAAACAAAATTGAGGCCAGCTCAGCCTTAGGGGGAGCTTGAAGCAAGACATGTAGAAATTCAAAGGGAGATCCTTCAATAAATGTCCCATTAGCAACTAGTGTAAGTTTTTAAATTATCTCTATGTGTTTTCTGAATGGATGAGTTATTTTCGACCTCATATATTCACAATTTTTCCTGCAAAAACATTGGTTGAATTTCATAATGAAGTGAATTATCGATCTCCTATGCATTTGCAACAAACAAAGGTTGAGTTAATAATTCATATACTTTGTTTTAAGAACAATGAAAATTCACATTGTGCATGAGGAATTACCTACACAAAGAAATTAACGATTAGCTTTTGAATTAAATAGAGAAAATGCCTACTGAATAAAAGCAAAGTGATATAGAATGTGAAGAAAAATGGAGCATTAGAAATAAAAGGATAAAAAGGAATGCGTATTATTATGGAGAGATTGGTATCTTAAAAAAAACTTTGATTTTGTCATAAATCACCAGATTTGGTTAGCAACGTTGTATAGTTATGGTCCTCCTTATTGCAATGAATCAATCCACTTAATTTCCAAGCGCAAAAGTGAAATAATTAATTTATTCCAAGACATTTTGATGAGGTGATATTGTTTCATGGTTTGAGTTTAATGCATGGATCTAATCAACAACGATCAATTGATATGATCAATGTAGTTAGTTGAATTATTTCATCTCATTAGGGATAAATCAGGTCCAAAAATCATATTGTGAACGAATTAATTATCGAATGATCTTCATCGTGGATCTAGTCCAAATTTGTTTGATTGTTGCACATTAAATGTTGGTCCAATATATGCAAAATGCTTGATCTAGTCCTTTCGATTATGTGCAATGTTTTGTTTTACACCAGAACAATTAGTTTTTGTGGATCACATTTTGGTAAGATCAAGGTGTGGATTACTTGGAGAGGCGATTAATTAAAACATTAGTTATATACCAACGTTAAGTCACCATATGTTTTTGTGCCCATTCAATTGGAAAAATAAGTTTCCTATGCATAGCTCCAAAGTGAAGAACACATCCCACATATTGAGGAATTTGCATTTGCTATGTGATACTTGTATGGAAGAAGTGATTGGGAATGTTCTTATGAGAGATCAAGATCTATTTGAATGTAGTGTGTTGAGGCCAAAATATATACATCTATAGCAATTGTTATTGCAAATTAATCTGAATGATAAGAGAATGCACATATGAAATCGATGCATGGGCAATGCACAAGGCAAATTTGTTTAAATTTTTGCAGGAGTCCTAGTGCTTTACACTGAGACAAAGCATACGATATGTAGCCAGTGCTTGGTGTTCAACTTGTAGTAAGTCATCTAGAGGTAGCGCAATGCCTAGAGGTTTGTTGTAACATCTTATTGCATAAGAGAATATGATTCATGTCTTTTTCATGTAATTTAGCAGAATCCGATAGTAATCGGTTGAAAGTTGGCTTGTTTGGCATTTTTGGAGGAGGCTTAGCAGATTCCAACGTTCCTTGTCATATATTGACAAGAATGAGCTAGATATTTAAGTAAATGATTAGATTAAGAGGTTAAATCAAATGAATCAAGTTGATTTTTAGCAGCATGGGCTTCATAAAAAGGTGCACTTAGGTGCTTGTGTTGTGAAAATATCCAATCTAGTTGCATTTTGAGTAATTGAGCCGAATAAACAAGATACACCAAAGAGAAACAACTTCCTCTTTTTATGTAATGATGCTTTTTAGACCAACATTAACAAATATTTGTCAGCAATCCTATGCTCAGTGAAAGTGTTATCCAAAAACATTCCATTATTTAGAAAATATATATTGTTATCATTTTCTCTTATATTTCCAATAATATCCTTTGAATGTTCGAGAAGATGTCCTTCAATGAGCCTTGACAATGGCTGGGGGATGAATTTCAGCTTGATGTCAATTCGCCTCTTGCAATTTCACATATCTATTGGGATGATTTGACTGGAAGTAAAGAGGAGTCACAAAATTTGTTTGAATCAACTCCAGCTAAATATTGTATGGATTTTGAACTTGTTCAACTTTCATAACCAAACAAGGGTATCAAGAACCAACCTCTTTCCCCCCTGCAATGCAGAGAGATGCAGATGGTCCCCATTCAAAAAGATGCATAATGTTGCATTTTCTTGATCCTACCATATGCAATGAACGTATTGAGCCTGGATCTGTAACAATTGAGGATGGCGGAAATTCGTTTATTTGTAGATATGGAAACATACATATTTCTAATAACAATTCACCACGATTAGCAACGAATGGTGCATACAATCCTCCAAGTGAAAACATAGGACAAGTATTAGAAAGTTGGATGTAAAATTGTTTTAATGAAGGGGGATTACAATGTATGTCAAAAGAAATGAATAGAGAAGTGCCCTTTGATGATCAGATTGACTCCTTGCAATATTCATAATTAGATCTTGAGATCAAACATGAATCTATACCAAAAACTACCTCAACATCCAATAAAACACGTTGTCATTCTATAACCAAGCTAGTGACTCCAGTTGCATACCCTTTCACTCTTCGTAAGCCATGCTGTGTACAAGTGGATGTGACATTGAATTACATCAACAAACACATTATGATGCCATAATCAAGGCTTACATATTGAGATAATGACACTACATCACAGTCTGTATCTTCATCAACATTCTCAGGAAAACCTGTAGTTTCATTTACAAATACCCATACTGAAGGGAATGGAGGCATTACAATCATGAGAAAAAAAGGATGAAAGATGAGAAGAAAACAAAAAGGCAGTCTTTCAAGGATGATATTAGTATCGGGGTTTGCAAGGTTTTGCATCTCTATGTTCCGAAGAAAGTTATCTTAGTTCCCAAAATCCAGAACTATGTAAGGCTGTGAGCTAATCAAAGCATAAGTTGAGAATCCATACTTAGGAGGTAATTTGGATGTCATTGTCATGTCATGTAAGTTCATTGGTTATAATGGAAAGAGTCCCTAGATTCCATAGGATGGAGGATGTTTTGCGTAGTCATTGAAAGAGTCATGTGTCCATGGAGTTCATATTTTAGTCATTTGTAGGCTTGGATATCAGTGCCATAATTTAGCATTTTCATGATGAAGTCCTGTAAGGTGTGTGTGAATTGTCTTGTTAATTTTCATTCAACCATGTAAGCACACATTAGTGCATATCAATCCAAGGATTCTTTGATGTCAATTGATTTCTTCAGCCATGTAAGATATCTATAAAGTTTTTTAATTTATGGTCAAATCCTTTGGTCAAGAGTCAGTCTTTTGGTCCATGAGGTGTAGATTTTAACAAGGAGCCTCTCATTGCACATTAGATGTTTTTGAACTTAGGGGAAGCATGTCTAGCATGTGCTTGCTAATTAGTTGGATATTATGTTGCTGCTTGAGGAGAGATGCTTGATGGATATGATCGATGTTACGTCTGTGATGGTCGTATGAATGTTGCTATTGTTCTGAATTGAGATTAACCTTGATGTGGATGGAGTTGTTGATGTTGCCTTAGGAGAGAGAGAATTATTGTTGTTGTTGTTGCTGATGGTCATCATATGCATGACAATGTGGTTGGTTAGATGGAGTTGTTTGTGTTTGTTGTTGTTTTATGTTAATGATATATTTTGCTGCCATGACATATGTTCATTGATGGTGCTTATAATGTTGATGTAGTTGGAGTTGTTAATTGGGTTTGTTGTTGCTAGAATACATCCTTTGTTACTGTTGCTTCAGATGAGAGTTGAGTATGTTGTTGTTGCTTCATGATAGAGTGATTTATGGCTGCTGTTGCTTGTTGAGACCCAACTAATGTCCATGGGGAGTTTTTGTTAGTTCCATCATTGTTGAGGTGATCCCTTTGCCATTGATGTCAAAGGGGTAGTGCTTACATAGATCAGTTTCAGAGGTCAGTATCAGTTGGATGGCTCAACTAGGGTTGTCATCAATGCCAAAGGGGGAGATTATTATCATTGATGATGAAATTGTTGGTGTAGTGTTTTTGGTTGGCATTGATGTCAACCTAGTATCCTAATGATAGCATGAGTTGCAGATGTTTGGATGGTAGTATGAGTTGCAGTTGTTTATGCTTGATTGGTTGACGTTATTATTGGCCTATGGGTAGAGTAGCTTGGAGTTGTTTATGCTTGATTAGTTGTTGGTATTATTAGCATGTTTGTAGAGCAATTTGGCATATTAGTATTGAGATGAGTGTGTTAACAGTTGTTGGGCTTATCATAGGTGTGTTGACAATTGTGTAGGTGACGAAGAAGTGTGTAAAATTGTGGAGCAGTTTGCAGAGGTTTTGTTTTGAGAAGTTTCTTGTTTTCATCTATACTCTACCACAACTACATGGAGTTTGTCTTATGTGTGTGATTGTAGGATTTTAACCGCGCAGATGCAGTCTTATGAGTGTGGTTGCAGCCAAGTTTTTGATGTTTTGTGTGTGCGGTTGCAGGTTTAATTAAGGTTTGGTTTTTCCCCTGGTACTGAGCATGAGTACAACAATACCTTGGTATTTTCCCTTGGTACTTGATTTGAGATTTTGTATAATACCATGGTACAAGTATCCTTGGCATTAGAATTACCATGGTATTAGTATGTGTGTGGAGCAGGTTAGCACGTGGTATTAACATTACAATGGTACAAGTGTCCTTGGTATTGGCATTACCATGCTACAAGTGTCCTTGGTATTGGTATGTGTGTGGAGTAGGTTGGCACATGGTATTGATATTGCCATGGTACAGGTGGTCTTGGTATTGGTATTGCCATGGTCTTGGTATTACATTGGTACAGGTGTCCTAGGTATTGGCATAACCATGGTATTTTCCTGTGGTACTGGTTTGGAGATTGTTGAGCATAATTTTTCATATATTTGTGTGTGTGGGTATTATGTTAATGAATGATGGAATGAGAGTGTGAGTGTGCGTTATAGTGACTTGTGTAGCATATTGTATATCTGTAGTTGTGTTGAGTTGGGTGCTTTATCAGATTTTACTTTCTTATTAGAGTGGTTGTTGGGTTTCTCATGTTGAAGAGATTTGATAACCCTGTCTAAAACATTTTGAAACGTGGTTCACATGTGAGATTTGAAGGTGGAGACTTCATTCTTACAAAGACTAATAGACAATTATTATAGGAAGAGAATCACAATTCAATGGTAGTTCGATAGTACAATGGATGTTGGGCGAGGCTCACTGGTTGTGGAGGCTTCCAGTAGATGTTTATATACAGAGTCGTGTGAGTAGGTACTTCTCAGCTAATGGATGTCAATACATTGTTCTAGGAGTTGAGTCTTCCAGCAAGTGGGTTCTAAATACTCCATGTACAAATTTGTTCAACTATTAATAGAAGATTTGAGCAGCAACAGTGGGTGGTTTTTTTCCCTAGAGGGGGTTTTCCATGAGATACATTTTTGTCCTTTTCTATGCATGTTTTGATGATGTTCATGGTGTTTTTATATGTTGATTATATATTGGTTTCATGTGTTAGTTGATGGGTTATTGATTCTTGTTTGTTTTGGTAAAAAGAATAAAAATAAATAAACCCCATCACTATTGATTCACCCCCCTTCTCAATAGTGAATTCATTTCCAACATATTCCTCAAACTCATACTCTCTAAACCCATATTAGTTTTAAAACGAAATCATGCAACCATTGCTTGTTTCAAGTTTCACTCTTCTCACTTCAAAGAACAAGCATTTGCACATAAAATCTAAGGAGCTAATGGAATGAATGGGCTTTTATGGGAAATGGTAGAAGCATGAAATTGATGTGACAATGAGTCCTCACTCCCATCAATGATAAAATTCTGAATGCAATTATCTTAAATGTCAATTTTTCATTAAATACATTTACTTCTTATTAGTCTCACGAAACTAAATTTTTAAAGTTTTTTATTTTTGTAATGTTTAATAAAGGTATGAAGAATACAATGAAAAGTAAATGCAAAAGGCATTGATGGCAAATATAATGCAATATAAACAATGCATTGAAGGTAAAAGACAAGCAACGATTTGCAAAAAAAATTAAAGCAACACATTAAATAATAAAATAAAACAACACATTTGAAAATAAATTAAATCAACACATAATAATAATAATAATGGAAGCATCACATACAAGTTATGTTGAATGATAGTAAAAACAATACATTGTGAAGAACGAAAAAAAATTTGAGTTGCATGGAAGGAATAACACACAATGCATTGCAATATATGTGTTGAAGTATACATAAAACGATACAAATGCGTTGCAATGGAAGCAAATGCATAAGTTGCTACATGTATCAAAGGTGTGATGGTTATTATTTTACAGATGCATTGTGAAGAATGTAAGTAATATGTTGTGAAGAGAAGGGAGAATATGTTACATAATGCGTTGAAGAAGTAGTAACATAATGACTTGAAGGAATTGATAGTGCAATTGAAGGCGTTCAACGTGGATTTTGAAAACCATAAGAGGGTAGCGTTTGAAAGCTTTCAAAGACCAACATTAAAGCCATTCAACGAATGTGTTGGAAGATAAGTAAGGAATATATTGTTGTGTTGGAGTAAGGTATCAAATTATGCGTTGAAGGACACATTAAGTTGCTTTTGAGAAATATTACAATGTGTTAAAAGGTGGGAAGTGTAATGCATTGCCAATGAAATGAATGGCATTGCATTAAATAAAAACAATGTTTTGAAGTGACATTTTTTGTGTGTGCAGATTTGGTTGTTTCATTATTTCAAAAATAATTACATAGAGAGTGGCTTCGTGTTACTGGTTTGCCCGATGGGAAACTAGAACAGTAGCACAAATTCAAAATCTTGAGATTGCATTTCTTTCTTTTGACCATAGCCTCCGATAATATAAAAGGACTAGAGAAACTATGAGAGAAACAACAAGCACGCAGGACTATCATATCTAGGCAAAAATTACAAGATTTAGGGGTACCCACACTATCCAAAGGAATAATTCTTGGAGACTATAAAGAGTAACAAACTGCCACTGTGTAATTTGAACTATCTAAGCCAAATATGAATGGAACAACACTGATTTGAAAGGTTGTTGAATGCTTGGAGCCTAACGCACTTGGACAATTCATTCCTACAAGGCCAATCCAACCATGAGCCACTCCTCTAATGTTGACATGAATGCACAACAAGTCCATATTTCACCAACTAAAGGGTGCCTCTTCTAAAACCATAATTCTTGGCAACTTGGTTGAAAGATGTCGTAGACCGCCAACCACACTGTCACCCCACAAAGAAGACCCTAGAGAAAAACAAACCTTCCTCAAACACTAAAGAGTAGTATGAGGAGCCGAGCACTAAGGACTAAGCCATAACCAGCCACAACATTATCCATTTGTTCACGAGAAGTGTCAAACTAGGCATAGAAGTGACCAAAGGAGGAAGGACTTTCAAGCCATCCTCTTCACCATAATGACGTAGGAAAGCCTGTGCGAAATGAGAATCAAAATCGTAATGTGGGATGGTTGAGTCAATCCTCAGAGGAGTCTAGAGAATTTGACTAGAATGAGAGTACTCTACATCAAGGAGAGCCACAGAAATTCGCCATGTCCACAAGAGCTAACAAATGCCCACAACAAGTCCAACCATTGAGTGCATGAAGTTTGAGATAAAAAATGGTCTAGTTGTTAGTCATTTGCATGAATGAACATAAATCAAAGGTGACATTGTTGCATCTGACCACTGGAGATATATATGTAGGAGAAATTCACTGCTGAATATGCTCAAACGTACATGCGAGAGAGCGCTTCTTGCTATTATGCTTTACCATTATTATTTTACATATCCTAGTGTACTCACCTCCCGTTGTAATGATGGTTCACAACACTTTGGAATTTAACATTATGTACCTTCGAGTGATCAGAGCCGCATGGCTTGTGGTTTGAAGGTCGTGCTTTATTACTATGACGTCTAGAATGGATCAACACTCACAGTGGGGGGTTTTGAAGAGACATTTCATTGAGTGGAAAACCATATAAATACACCCATGGTATTATATCAAACACATTAAATACATTGCAATCAAAAGAAGAATTCATATGATAATATCATTTCAAAAGTTTGCGATGAAACCATGTGGAAAACCCTGAAAAGGGAGTATTTAGGCTTTCACTAATGAGTATTTCAGCCCTAATCTAACATGGAGAATGTTACAACCAGTATTAGGGTTTATAATAGTCATGCATTTCTGTATGTAACACTCCATACCTCAGCGCTTCCCTTTCCCTCTCTTCCTCTCCTCCACATCCAATGCAATTCATCCATCCAAACATTGATTGATTATCCATCAATCCTAAATTTTCAATCTCTATCAATGCATTTGAGTATGCATACTAGTAATGTGAAAGGTATTGCCTACAAAGAGAGTTTGAATGGAAGGAATCAAAGCATTACGAGTTACTGTTTGATGAAAGATTCAAAATATTTGCTTGGCATTTGAGTGTGATTTCACAAAGAAAAATCATGTGGAAACTCCATTAAGCGGTGGTCATGTTTAAGGCATATTAATTGCACCATTAGAAAACTAAACATTCAAAAGAGAATTCCTTTCGGTGATACCAAAGTATAACTTAATGGAAGAAAATAGAATACAACCCGGGATTTATTAAATAATATGGTGAAAATTATGTTGTTGTCCATGTCTTGAAGTTTAATGAGAACTGCAAAATAATGGCACCTAATTTACAAGCCCATTTGTTACATTTTTTTTTTGTGAAAGGGTTTACATGTGCTCACATATTTTTATGATAGCATATCTCCAATTGCAAATCCAGTGGAAAAGGGGTGATTTGTGATCTAAACAACCACAAAAACCATAAAGGGAGGGATGTTTACTGTTATGTTTATATTTTATTATGTTAAAACCTTTTTATCCAATGCCCTAATTATTGGTTGTTTTCTTTCAAGAATGAAGATGGTAAAGGTCTATTGCATTACACACCTTATGGCATTGGATTTATTTAATTTCAATCATCCCATTAGAAATGTCCTTTCTTTCTAAAGGATGGCATGGGCGTGTGAATGTTATTTATTTCAAAGATCATAGTCATAGGAATACATTAAGAAATGATATCGATGTTTTAAAGGTTTGATACTAAGGCACTAACTGGAGTTTATGCCTTAGTTTGCTGCAAAAACCACCTTTCTTTCTTGTTTTTCTTTTATGATTTCAAATAATTAGGGTTAGCTATTTGTGCAACAACATTATGTGATCATTTAAATGTAAATGTATACATTATTGAAGTGATCCTTGATGGAGAAATTAATAAGCCCTTTTCATTGTCAAGTAGGAATGAAGCTAAATCGAGCTGATCAAAAGACTACCCCATTACATAAATCCATGGCATTGACCTATTGTGTTTTAGTTGTCCTATTTTGAAAGTATTGTGTTTTAATGGATGATTTAAGCATGAAGAGCCATTAATCCTAAAAACCATGGTCATAGGAATGTATTAAGGAAAAATTGGAGGTCTAAGAAATCTATTTTTCCCTTGAAATTTGTTGCAAGAGAGTGAGGCACTTACTCGAGACCATACCTTCACTTGTAGCAATGATTATCACCCTTGCTTATCTTTCTTTTCATAACTCCAATGACTAGGGTTTATCTATTTGTGCATGGACACTTTAGGACATTTAAATGAAACTTATGCATTATTAAAATGAACCTTGGTTTTAAATGAACAAGCTAACAAGCTCTTTTAATTGCAGGGATATTGCAAAGGGCATTGTGTATATGGCTCAAGTTTACAAATTGTAGTTGTCTCACATTTGATCATGAATGTCATGAATCCCCAGACCCGGTACCATTTCAAAGTTGAATCTGCTAGTATGATTGCTAATGCTATGAATATGCATGCGCAAAACTCAAAGCCCATTTTATTGCTTTATTATATTGTAATATTTTTGTCAATGATAAATGGTAAAAGTAGCCTTAGGGTCATTTAGAATGTGGAAAGTTTTATGAGTCAGATAGGTAGTGAGGGAAATTGAAAGATTATGGGAAAGGTGAAAGGTCACCTATCCACTTACATAAATACCCCTCATGCCTCATTCATAATGGGACTTTTAGCATTAGAGCTATGTTAGGGATTAGATAGTTGATTTGTGCTTAAGGAGCTAGAAGCACTCAGCTCTTGGAAAATAGTAGGGTATTCTGTAGTGAGGCCAGGTGATCCGCACTTAAACAGGAACGCAACAAATTACAGAGATAACCATAAACATAGATATGCAGCGGAAATAATACTTCATTTCATTAATGTAAAATACTGAAATATGCTTATAAACAGTAATGGAAAGAAACTAGCTAGGGCGATGGTAGCTTATCTCTGAGAAGAGATGTGGTGGCTACATGCCTCTGAACTATGTTACAATGAGGCTCGAATGCCTATTTATTGTTGAGAAACAATGGAAAACCCTTAACATTCCAAAACCTAACCCTAGAAGATGAAACGCCAAACGGTGGGCCCCGTTTGGGTAAATTGGTACACCAACTTCCCGGGGTCATAACTTTGGCATACGATCTCCGTTTGACTCGTACAATAGCTCGTTAGAAAGATCTATCCGAGCACTAGCACTTTGGAAGGCAACATCAATCCATGGACACATGTTGCCCCAGATTTCCCAAAAAACGTCGTTTAGGGCCTCAAAACGGCTCCGGAAGTTCAGGACCCGAAAAACTGCTAAAAATAGTAAGTTGTGCTACAATTAAGGAAACTGAAAATGCTGAGAGAAACAATGGTGGGGGTCGAGGTGGACTTGGCAGGTGGCCACCAATATCCACCTAGATCATTCCTCCCCCCTTAGGAAGCAATGGTCCCCATTGCGTTGAGTTCCTCCATGAGATGAGGAAACTTTTGTTGAACTTGTTCCCTGGTGAGCCACTTGCCCTGGTGAAGGAGTTGGCCTGCTTTGACAACTCGATACAGTTGGATATTCTGTTGGCGAGTGTTCTTGATCTGTGTGTCCATGATCTGATCAGTTGCAGCTTGTTCCATGCAATCTAGATTTAATTCTGTGGGTGTGAGCTGTTCTGCAATGTCGGATGTGTCTAGCAATGGTGGAAAGTATGGCTGAAGGCGGTCCACATTGAACACTGGGTGCAGGCCAAGGAATGGGGGAATGCTGAGCTCAAATGCATTGTCTCCCATAGCCTTAGTAATGGTGTAAGGACCATATCGGAGTGGTCTCAGTTTCCGATAGGCTCCAGTAAGGCGTTCCTTTTGCAAATGCAACCAGACTTTGTTGCCCACCTGAAACTTGTGTGGCACCCGATGTTGATCATGTCGCTGCTTGTACTTGGCATTTGATTTCTCCAGAATTTCATGGACCTACTGGTGAATATGTTGGATGTGCTCAATGAAGCTGGTGGCCTTATCTGTTTCGGACTGGACATGAGCTGAATTTATGTGAGTAGCTACAAGTGGCATGGCCACATCAATGGGGCATAGTGGCTAGAATCCCAAACCCACCTGAAAAGGGTTATGGCCAGTGGAGCTGTGAAGATATCGGTTGTAGCTGTGTTGAACATAGGGGAGGCTCTCGTCCCATGTGCGTGGATGCTTTGAGTTATACATGCGCAGAATGTGCACAATCATCCTATTGACAACCTCTGTCTGGCCATCAGTTTGAGGATGGAAGGCTGTGGACTTCGTGAGTTTGGTGTCCAGCATTGACCAAAGACTGGACCAAAATGTGCTGAGGAACCGACTGTCCCGATCTGAGATGATAGACTGTGGGATCCCAAAGTGTACCCGCACTCGTTCAAAGAAGAATTTAGCAGTGGCTTCTGCTGTGATATTCTTCTTGCAGGCCGCCATAATGGCCATCTTCAAGAACCAGTCGATGACCACAAAAACACAGTCATTTCCATGCTCAGTGGAAGGAAGGCCTGACATGTAATCCATGGAGATGGATTCCCAAGGTCGACTAGGGGTAGGCAACGGGGTATAGAGGCCGTGCTTCTTGATGGTCGGTTTGGCAATGGCACATGCAGTACATGATATGATGTACTTTCCAACATCCTGTCGAAGATTCGGCCAATAGAAATAATTTTGCAGTACTGCCACTGTTTTCTCAACCCCGAAATGACCAGCAGCCCGACTGTAGTGTGCTTCCCAAATCATCTTGGCACGCTCGCTTGAAGGAACACAAAGGTGACCCAGGTGGCATAACAGGTCATCCTGGAGGTGAAAATCTGGAACATGCCGACCCTCCAAGAGTGTCTGGTATGTGTGGCCGAATTCTGGGTCGCTTTTGTAGAGAAGTGGCCAATCAGAAGTCTCGTGCCCACAAGAGTTGAGCACGGTGGTTAACGCCATGATCGGTGGTCGACTGAGGCAATCTGCAACATTATTAGTGCTGCCCTTCTTATACTTGATATTCAAGTGGAACTGTTGCAGGTATGTAGACCACTTCTGATGGCGATCATTCTGCAATTTCCCTTGGGTCTGTATGAACTACAGGGGTCGGTGGTCTGTGTGGATGACTGTTTCCTTCCCCAAAATGTAATGCTTCCATTGTCGGCAGGCCTGCACAATGGAATACATCTCTTTATCATAGGTGGGGTACTTCCGGACTATGTCTGAAATTGTTTCATTGTGATATGCCATTGGATGTCCATGTTGAGTAAGGATTGCCCCAATAGCATAGTCAGAGGCATCTGTCTCGACCTCAAATGGTTGTTGTAAATCTGGTAATGCAAGCACTGGTGCCGTGCAGAGGCAATCCTTCAACTCTATGAATGCCTTCTGTTGAGATTCAGACCAAAAGAATTTTGCTTTCGCCCCTCCCTTGGTGACTTGACTCAAGGGCCAAGTAATATGAGAAAACCCCAACACGAACCTGCGGTAGAAGTTGGCAAGACCTAGAAAGCTGTGGAGCTCTGTTAGAGTGGTTGGAGATGGCCAATCCCGAATGACTTGGATCTTGGCTGGATCCACATGCACCCCCTGTTCATCAATGATGTATCCCAGATACTAAACCTGGGTCATGCTAAAAGCGCATTTCTCCAAATTGGCACATAGCTTGTGTTGTTGCAGTGTTTGGAGAACCTGTCGGATGTGGTGGAGGTGCTCTTCCCAACTCTGGCTGAAGATCAAAATGTCATGCAAGTATACTACTACAAATGAGTTGGTGAATGGCTGCAAGATGTCATCCATTAGCCTCATGAAGGTTGCAGGAGCATTCGTCAATCCGAAAGGCATAACCAACCATTCGAAAAGGCCCTCCTTGGATTTGAAGGTAGTCTTCCACACATCAGAGGGTTCGATTGGTACCTGGTGATATCCTGACTTCAGATTGATCTTGCTGAAATATTTCACCCCCTTTAGTTGGTCTAGGAGGTCATCAATCCGCAGGATCGGGTATCTATTACGGACAGTGATCTTGTTCAGCGCCCGATAGTCAATACAGAGTCTCCACGTGCCATCCTTCTTCTGTACCAACACGATTGGGCTCCCACAAGGTGATGAACTCGGACGGATGTGACCTTTCTGCAGGAGCTCCTGAATCTGCCTCTTGATTTCATCGTTCTCCAGAATGGAGCGCCGATAAATTGGTCCATTGGGTAGCGGCGCACCTGGGGTCAGATCGATGGAGTGCTTGACCTGACAGTGCAGAGGAACCCTTGTGGGGGAGGTGAAGATGTCCTCGTACTCCTCCACGACCTTGTCCATCTGTAGTTGTCGTGCAGAGGGGCCTTGTCTGGAGGCCGCGGCCATCGTCTTCTTCTTTCCTTGAGGGCGTATCATCAGGAAAACAAATTTCCTGGTTTTGGAAATGAGCTTACTGCATTGTTTTGCAGTAATCAAAGAGATGGCGATAGGTGGTGCTACCTCTGGTATCCTGTACAACTTATTTCCCAATGTAATAATAACAGCACGGGGCCTTGATTCATACACAATATGTCGCTTCCACAAGTATGGTTGTCCTAATAATACATCACAAACTTCAAGGGGAGCAATGTCACACAATACCTCATCCGTGAAGGGCTTGATGTTGTATGGAAGGCGACACTGCTGGCTCACGCGAAGATCTAGTCCTTGGTGAAGCCACCCAATGGTGTACGGTTGTGGATGTGCTGTGGTCGGTAAGCCCAACCGCTTCAGGACCTCTGCCGAAATGAGGTTCTTTTGGCTCCCGCTGTCAACAATGAACTGTATCGGGGAGCCCTTTACCCACATCTGGGAGTGGAAGAGACGCTCCTCCTCTTCTAGATCTTCGGGTTCATTTTTCTGGATCTTGGCGGTAGCAACAGTGGCGTTGGGATCCGCATCAATGATCTGCTTCCCTTTGTCATTCCCCTTATTGGGTTCTGACTCAGAGTCGGAACATGCATCTGATTTTGAAACCTTTAGCTCAACCACCAGTGATTGCTTGGCCCGACACTCACTTGTGTTG
Source organism: Pinus tabuliformis (assembly GCA_031772625.1). Lineage (NCBI taxonomy): Eukaryota > Viridiplantae > Streptophyta > Pinopsida > Pinales > Pinaceae > Pinus > Pinus tabuliformis. The sequence goes on from CM062817.1 coordinate 559,898,305, forward strand.
TGAGTGGAGCTCTTATGGAACTCACACCATTTTCCCGTGTCCTTTTTCGGCTTCGCGGCGTTGTTCTTTTCTTGCAGCTTCGGCGGGTTGTCTTAGGCTGCCCCGCCTTGGCTTTGTCCTTTGTTCTGTGGTTTAGGGGCACCTTTCCCCTACTTTGGATTCGCAGATCCAAAGTCTCGCTTCTTTTGTTTAAACTTCTGCTCGACCTTGACGACATATCGATATGCTGTGCCGAGCGAGGAGATGTTCAGGAATTGTATTTCTTCCTGGATGTACTTGTGCAGGCAGCCACGGTATTTGAGTATCAAATGCTACTCTGAATCCTTGATACCCAACTTTGTGCGAAGGGTATGGAAAAGATTGGTGAACTCCGGCACGTCTTGGTCCCTTCCCTGCCACAACGTGGTCCACCTTATGTATTCATTCTCATAGCTTCCGACAGGGTAGTACTGCTCCTTGATGGCATCCCGGGATGAATTCCAGGTGGGTGCGGCTGAAAATAGTGAGCCAGTACTTTCATCCTTCTACTCACAGTAGGTTTCCCACCAGTCCTTGATGTGGGGGGCTGCTTTGAGAAGAGCGAAAACAATTTTTTCCCGACTCGAAAATTCATGAACAGAAAAATAATTCTCTAGCAGATTTAACCATTTATCTATGGCATCTGCGTCTATCTGACCCTCGAATATGGGGATTTCAAAATTAACTTGTACCTTAAAGGGCGTGGCATTTCCAGAGTAGCTTCTGGAAGCCGATGCGTCGCTTCTGGGTAGCCGCTGAAGGATCTGGGCAAAGCTGTCCATCATCGCGTTCCGTTGTCGCTCGAGGGCTTCTTCGAGCAAGATTTTGATAGGATCTCCTGCCCCCTCGTCTTTCTTCTCATCCGCCATGGGAGGCCGTCGGGATTTGCGAGGCTGGTCTTGCAAAGGTTCGACCAATTCAAGCCCTAACTCCTTATATCCCGACCTTGTTGGGGACATGCAAAGAAAAATAGAGAAAAAGCAGACCGCTCTAATACCGCTGATCCGGACTTAAACAGGAACGCAACAAATTACAGAGATAACCATAAACACAGATATGCAGCAGAAATAATACTTCATTTCATTAATGTAAAATACTGAAATATGCTTACAAACAATAATGGAAAGAAACTAGCTAGGGCGATGGTAGCTTATCTCTGAGAAGAGATGTGGTGGCTACATGCCTCTGAACTGTGTTACAATGAGGCTCGAAGGCCTATTTATTGTTGAGAAACAATGGAAAACCCTTAACATTCCAAAACCTAACCCTAGAAGATGAAACGCCAAACTGTGGGCCCTGTTTGGGTAAATTGGTACACCAACTTCTCGGGGTCGTAACTTTGGCATACGATCTCCATTTGATTCGTACAATAGCTTGTTAGAAAGATCTATCCGAGCACTAGCACTTTGGGAGGCAACTTCAGTCCATGGACCCATGTTGCCCCAGATTTCCCAAAAAACGTCGTTTAGGGCCTCAAAAAGGCTCCGCAAGTTCAGGACCCGAAAAACTGCTAAAAATAGTAAGTTGTGCTACAATTAAGGAAACTGAAAATGCTGAGAGAAACAATGGTGGGGGTCCAGGTGGACTTGGTAGGTGGCCACCAATATCCACCTGGATCACCAGGGTTTTTTCTTGGGGATGATATGAACTGCTTCCATCCCACTATTAGGTTTGCATGTATTTGAATCGGCAACATTATCAATGATTTTCTTTTTTTTGGCATAAATTCCCATGTATTCCTCTATTGGTTGTACTAGCTATGTGATACTCCAATTAAGTCTACATGTGTACTTTAATGTTGGCTTTATGTCGATGAACTAATTCATGACTATAAATTATATGTTTGTTTTGAGTATTTTATTTCCTTATTCCATGTTATGCTAGAAACTACCGTGAACTGATTTGCAGCTGGTTTTTGGTATCTTCTTGTTAGTATGTTTTAAGATGATGATTAGCTTACTGGTTTCTCTTAAGGCATAATGTTCTCATTGTTTTATTATTAGATTCTTATATGTTGTTTTATTAGCTTGTCCATAGAGAACTGGCTTCACCCTCATTCTTCAGGAATATCACACTTGGTCTCACGCTCATTTCTCTGCATGCGACATCTAGGAGCAAAACATTCATGGTGGAATTCGGGCCCACATACTGAATGGGGCTCCTATCCCAGATAATGTGAGGTCTAATTGGGACTTCACGTCGAGGAGTGTTTGGCCAATTTAATGTCTTTAAATTGTCAACCAGGGTACGTATACTGATGAAGTACAACTGCATTATATGTGCTAGAAGTTATTTCTTATGTCGTTATGTTCTTGTTAGGGTCTAAATTTAAGATTAGTATGGAGATGGTGTCATTAATTATATTAATGTCTCAATCCCTAAAGTTATCAACTAATTTCTTAGGAGTTATTCTCTATTGAATCAATTTATGGATGATATGAGAGTGATTCTAGATTTTACTTGTGTTAGACTGTTTTGGATTTTTTGTCTTGAATTTTTATGTTGCAGCTCTAATTTACCAAGTGCAAGAGAAATCTATTCTATCAAACTGTAAAGGAATACTGTCTAAATTCAATTGCTAAGGAGAAGACTCTCACGCTTTTACTTATTCAATTTCATCCAAACAAGACATTCTGAACAACAACTATGCTATGAAGTAAACATAGTTGGACTACACTAGATAAAAAGAAAATGAAATAACCATATTGTACCAGATAAAAAGCAATTCAAATAGCAGATTAAACTAGGTATAAAGAAAAGGGAAGTGCTCATGCATATAACAATTCATTGGCGAACTCATCATACTGCATTTCTTCACACAAAAACAAAGTATTCAAGAAATGAAAGAAATCTAATTGCAATTAGTTAAAGACATGTTATTGGTCGTAGGGGCCCTCCACGAATCAGTCCATAATCTCGAGTCGACGCAGCGCATACAAACATAAAACCAATTCTATTACTTGTAGAACGAAATTTAACAAACTGCTTGAAAAATTACATCATCTGGCGCGCGCCAAAACACAGTGCAACCATAGTTTTTATAATAAGTCTTTGGCATAACAACATGAGCATTTTAAGCCTAAATATCTTTATTTAAATTAAACTATATCGCTAAACATTCGATTTACTATTTTGAAAGCAAATCGATAAGGTTTCGATGAAACTCGGATTTTGTTCCGGCGATAATCCTGTAGTTGACTTTGGGGTTTGACCGCGATATCCTGCGATCATCTTGATGAATTGGTTCGAGAGAATAGGAAGGAATACACTAGCGGACCATTCCTTATCCATCCATATCCTTTGTCGCTGAGCTGGAGCTTCTGAACCTTGCAAACAATGGAGGCAGCTGCAGAAACGGACCAATTCTGTAGCCAAATGCATTCTTTAACAAAACAATAGGGTATATAGACAAACATGAAGAATAAGAAAACAAAACCTTGTGTCTATTGCATTACTTAGGTGATAAGTATAGGAAAAGAGAGGAGATATAGGCAAAAAGGATGTCAAGGTAAGACAATCTTTGGACTCTACATTCCCCCAAGCTGGAGGTTTTGTATGTCCTCATACACTTCATCATTGTTAGTCACTTGTGCCTTCTGATCATCACTTGCAAGTTTCACTTTCTTCTTGTTTCTGGCATCTATTGGCATCCTAGGTTTTCTCATGAGAATTTTGTATTTTAAGTTGATAATCTCTCTTTGCATTGTCATGTTTTCCTTCTTCAGCTTTTTGTTCTTTATATACCACAAACGCAAATGAAGGATGAGATTGTCACTTTTTGCAATCTAGATCTCACTTTGTGCCTTTAATTCTTGATTCTCATTCTTGAGATACATGTTCAATGTTTCTAACTAAAAAATCTTTTGCTTTAAAATGTTTGAGGCTAAGTGTTCCTGTGGTTCATTTAACTGACTGCTCCCTTCTCCAGGACTTTGAATTGTTTCTTTAGTTGTTGTCTCTTTTCTTTCCAATGACTCTATATAGTTATAAATATCCTGTTGAACACGGTCAACACCCGGACTATGCATTGGACTTCTTAGAGGTAAGCTGCAAGGTGGTGATGACACTCTCGGTGATGACTTTGGTGACCCTTTTGGAGAACTTTCAGGGTTTTTAGTTGGCTCATTTTCCTAGAGATCAATGTATTATGTAGCTTTTGAGATTGTCTGTTTCACTATGCTCAACCTTGTACTCCTACTTAGTCCTAAGGTTTGTATTCCCTGTACTTTCTTTCTTTTAGTCTCCAATTTTTCTTCTTGAGGAAGGGTCTTGGTTTGTGGTATTTCCTTTGCTCTTTTGCTAACTTTCTTCCTTCCAAGATTTCCTTTTTTCATTCTCTGCAATATATCCACTATGGGTAGCTCTTTTTCTGATAATTATGGGTGAGTCTGGGGTTCCTGCTCTTTTACTACTTCTATTGTTCTCTTCCTTCCTCTGAGGGTCCTACTATTGCTGGCTTGTTCTGTGGATCTTTCTTCAAAATGGTTCCTCACTAGAAAACTTTCCTAGTTATCCCCTATACTCTGAAGATGGAACTCAACCAATATCTTTATCAGGCCATGATGATACATGGTATTTTCTATAAACTGAATTCTCTTTTGAACGTTTGTGGACATTTTCTTGAGACTATTTAAGAGAAAATAAGGAAGATTCATCTGGTGATCTTCAAGAAAATGTATCATCATTCTAAAATGGTAAAAATAAATATACACAAACCGACCCTCATAGGTGACAAATTTTTGAAGTATAAGCAATAAATTTCTCCATTTACTCTTAAGGGTTGTGTTGGGAATACCTTTCTTGAAGATAGTGGTGTCCATATTTGGATTTTTCAGGAAGACCTTCCAGTCTTCTCCATTAATTCCCCTGTTCTTGAACCATTTTTCTCTGCTCCTTGGTAATTCAGTAGCTTCCGCAATCATGGAATCTATTATGGTGATCTTAATGTCTCATATTTCGGCTTCAGTTCCATCAAACAAGCGTGTAAATGTCTTTGTCACTTCCCTATGAAAACCGTTGAATTTTTCAATGAACTGCAACCATTGTTTCTTTTGCAGCAACTCCTTGGTCTGAGGGTATCCCTCCAAGAATTTATTCCCTACTGGCTCGATTCAAACAATGATCCCATTATGGAGGATTCTTTGCCTCAAAGACTGGTTACCTTGACAAGAGAATGGTATTGCTAGGGTTTTTCTAAGTGGCGGAAGGACGGAGTGGTTATGAAAGTTCAGAGGAGTGTAAGAACAGGTGCATTATAATAACGGTTATAGCAATGAATCAGACCATTGGAACACATTTAAAATGATGATTCGGTGATTACTTCGACGGATTTGGAATGAGGATGTGACATGACTTTTAAGTGGTGGATTATGATGTTTTGTTAGGCGACCATCACCCTTAAGTTGTAATGATTTCGTTTTAATTTTCGGCAGTACTATGTCTTCTTAGTCATATATGCAATATATCAATCCCTATTGCTAAATTAAAGTAGCACATACCTGTGATCCACTTTGCTAACCTTGTTTATTGTTCTGAGATCTCCTGCAGGTACTTTGCTCTGTCAGTTTTCTTTCAATTCAAATCACCAAGTTACCCTTTAGGCTTAAAAAAAAAAAACTACGCTGTAGAAACTTGTCGTAGCTACAGAAACTTGCCCGAGTTGCAGAAATTTGTTGATTCTATAGCTGAGGAAAAAAAAAAGCTTTAATAAAGGAACTTTGTTATTTTCTTTTTGAAAGGAAAATTTGAAGTGCCAACAAATATGGGTTTTCACTCTAAATTTTCTGTATAAACCTGCCAACAACATGTTGGTTTTCATGTTTATACCTTATTATTATTATTATTATATACATATAATTTACTTATTAATATATATATATATATATATATATATATATATATTTAGAAAGTAAACTGAGTAAAAATTTCTAAGGTGGAAAAGAAGAAGAATTCTTCTTGACCATTTTCAGTTCTGAATTATCTTGGAACATTTTAATAAATTCCTTTTTTGTCAATGGCTTCTGGTACAATTTGAGTCGATGTACATTTACTAATAGAGGAATTTTCTCTTCATCAATAGTCCTGATTCTAACTGCACCATTGTCAAAAACACTTTCAACTTCATAAGGTCAAAGCTAGTGGCTTTGGAATTTCCCTTGAAAATTCTTGAACTTTGAATCAAAGAGTAATGCCCAATCTCCTGGATGAAATTTCCTTTATTTAATGTACTTATCATGCCATCTAGATCTCTGTTGTTGAACTAGGCTAGTTCTCTGGAGGGATTCTTGTCTAATTTTATCAAGTTCATTTAGTTGTCTCATCCTTTGCTTATGTGCTTACGATAAGTCAAGATCTAACTGGACTGCTGTCTATAGGTCTGGATCTGGAACTCTATCGGAAGTAGGACTTGCTTCCCATGAACAAGTTCATAAGGAGTATGTCTTGTAGTATTTCTCCATGTAGTTCTGTAGGCCCATAAAGCTTCTGGAAGCTTTTCCACCCAGTCCTTTCTGTGTAGATGTACAATCTTGGTAAGGATTGCTTCAATCACCTTATTTGTGGGCTCAACTTGTCCATTGGCTTGTGGATGGTATGGAGTGGACTTCCTATGTTTGATTTTGTATTGATCCAAAAGCTTCTGCATTAATCTGGATGTGAAATGTATTCCTTGATCTATTACAATTTCTCTTGAAACACCAAAACGAGTAAAAATATCCTCAAAAAGAAATGAAACTACAACATTTTTAGTAGCAAAAGGAAGTGCTTTAGCTTCTATCCATTTAGTGACATAATCAGTACATACCAGAATATACTTCTTTTGCTTTGAAGGTGGGCTGATTGGTCCAACAAAATCTAGTGCCCACTTCTCGAATGGTTCGATGAGTACTTGTGGTTGCAGCGGCATTTCATTTGAAAGAGTGGGTTTTCCCATTCTTTGACAACTGTCGCATCTTTTAACATATTCTTTGGTGTCCCTGAAAATGGAAGGCCAATAATATCCTAAAAGAAAGATTTTGTAAGCAGTCCTTCTGTCAGAAAAATGTCCCCCACATGGCTCATTGTGGCAAGCTTTAAGTATTTCTGGTATTTCGTCCTCTCGAACACATCTTTTGATGATGAGATCTGGTCATGTCTTGTATAAATCTTCATTTATCCATGAGCAAGATGTGCTATTGTGGACTATTCTTCTCTTTTCTCTAGAAGATAAATGAAATGGCATTTTTCCTATAGCTAAATAGTTAGCAATATCTGCATACCAAGGTGATTTAGTAGATACTGTAAAAATATATTTATCAGGAAATTTATCCTCTACGGGTTGATCATTATTTTCATTTTGTATTCTAGATAAAAAGTCGGCAATTGTATTTTGTTGTCCTGGCCTATCTAGAATGGTTATGTTGAATTCTTGTAACAATAAGAGCCATCTGGTTATTCTTCTATTGTGGTCTGGTTTATTCATTAGGTATCTAATGGCAGAATGGTCTGTGTGAACAAAAGTTTCATAGCTAGTTATGTAATGTTTGAATTTGTTAATGGCATGAACTATAGCTAAAAACTCCTTTTCAGTTACAGTTTAATTTAACTCTGCAGGAGTTAAATTTTTACTAGTATAATAGATCGCATAAGGAGTAAGATCTTTTTGTCCCAACACAGCTCCTACGGCTGAATCTGAAGCATCCGTTGAGATATGGAAAGGCAATTTCCAGTTAGGTCCTTTTAAGATAGGTGCTTTAGAAATTCTCTTTTTCAAAGTTTCAAAGGCAGCTTGACATTCAGAATCCCAATTGAATTCACAGTCCTTAGTGAGCAATTTAAAAAGTGTTGTTGCAATTTTTGTAAAGTTTTCTACGAATCTTCTATAATATGTAGTAAAAACAAGAAAAATTCTAACATCTTTTTGACAACTTGGCGCTGATAACTTAGAAATGGCTTCAACTTTAGATGAGTCTACCTTGATTCCATCTCCTGAAATATGATGACCTAAAACAATTCCTTCATTAAACATCATGAAACATTTTTCATGGCTTAACGAGAGATTTGTTTCTTTACATCTTATTAATACTTTTTCCAAATTCTCCAGTGCTTCATTGAAAGAATCTCCATAAACTATGAAATCATCCATGTACACTTCCACACAATCATGAATAAGATCAGAGAAAATTCCGAGGACTGCTCTTTGGAATGTTGCTGGAGCATTGCATAATCCAAAGGGAAGTACTCGGTAAGCATAAGTTCCCCATGGAAAAGTGAATGTGGTTTTATCTTGATCTTCAGGGGCTACCTGAATCTGGTTATATCCATTGAACCCGTCCAAGAAGGAAAAATATTTTTTTCCTGCTAATGTGTCTAAGACCTGATCTATAAAAGGTAGTGGAAAGTGGTCTTTTAATGTTGCTTTATTTAGTTCCCTGTAATCGATGCATACTCTCCATTTTCCATTTTTCTTAGGAACGATTACTAGGGGTGAAACCCACTAACTGTCGGATATCGGATAGATGAAATTTACATTTAACAATTTCTGCAACTCCTCCTTAACAATTTCTTTTAAATTTGGGTTCATTCTCCGTTGAGGTTGTCTAACCGGTCTTGCATTCTGTTCAATGTAGATATGATGTATGCAAGTTTTAGGATCAATCCCTCTCATGTCAGTGTATTCCCATGCAAAAGCAGAAGAATGTTTCTGTAAAATTTCTATCAATTGATTCTTTTGCAATTCTTCTAGGTTTTTATTAACATTCAAGGTTTTTCTTGGAAATATTTCTATCGAGGAATTCCCAAAATTTTCCATGGAGAGCAATGATACCTGTTTAGATGAGAGATACTCATTGCGACTATGATCATAATGTGAGGAAGATTCATTATTTTCCAGTAGATTTAGAATTTGGTCTTCCTCTCTTACTTGTTCAGTAGTAAAAATAGGTTGTATATCTTCTTCATCTTCTATCCATTCTTCAGTTTCTGTATCTATTGTTGTTCTTGCAGGAGGATATAATGTAAATTTCTTTGTAGAATTTACATCTAAGATAAACATGTCACATGATCGACAACCAATGAAAGCATCAACTGTAGATAATCAAGGTCTTCCTAGCATTAATGGATGTCCTCCTAAATTATTCTTAGGTGTTAAGACCATGAAATCAACAGGATATTCCCAAGAGTCTAAGAATACACAAACATCTTCCAACACACCATCAGGTTTGATCACAGACCTATCTGCTAATTGAAATAAGGTTGGTGTGTATTGAAGGTTAGGAAGCCTAAGTGTGTCCATAACTTGTTTACTCATTATGTTTATGGTTGCTCCTAGATCAAACAGTGTGTTTGGTAGTTCAGTTCCATTGATGTGAATTTTTACAATGGGGATTCATGGATCTAAGTATTTTAGAATTCTCATCTTCTCCATCATAATATATGCAATTTTTCCAACTAATTGAATTCTTTTTATGTCTTTTGTTTTTCTTTCTGATCTTTGTGTACTTAGTTCCTTATTTGTTTTTGCAATAATTGGTGTTTCTTTTATGGCTTGTAATATAGGAATCTTAATACAAACATTTCTCAATTCATCCATCATATCATAATCAGGGGAGATAATTTGTTTTTCTACTCCTTCATCAATTTTCAACCGCTCGGGGAAAGGTGGTCTAATTGATATCGAAGGTTGTTCTATGATGGGAGTGTTTATCGAAACATCTTTTGTTTTTTTATTCTCCTTTTGAGGAAGAGAGGTCCCCCCCTTCTTCTGATTGGTTTTTGTGTTTTTGAAGATTGGATATTGTTTCTTCAATGACAACAGGGGGTTTTCTTGGTAACACTCTTCCAGATCTTATTGGACATTATTTAGGTCTAGTGGAGTTATTACATAAGTTTGAGGATTCTGCCCCTCCATGTTGCACACAGGTTGTTGTGGTATTTTATTATTAGGATTCAGAAGTGGTTGAGCAGGTAATTGATTTGGTTTATGTGGAAATGGTAGGGAGAGCTGTGGGTTTTGATTCTGAATTGGAATTTGTGGTAATTGGTTAGCTTGGGGAATTTGATTAGATGGTGGTAAAAATTTTGGTGGAAGGTAGGATGTCGAGTATTGTTGATATTGAGCATAGGCTCCATAAGGATTTTGCCATCTTTGATTACAAGTCTGTGACTGTGGCTGAACCCAAGGCTGCCAGGTTGGATTCCAATTATTTTGTGAAGATTGAGCAAATTGTTGTGGTCTGAATCCTTGTGATTGATTTGGTTGGGGATTTTGCCATGGTCTTTTGGATATAAAGTAGAGAGGCTCTACTGGTTCTGATATTCCTTCATCATTAAATACAGCCTTGAGACCTGGTAAGGATGGACATTCCTCCGTATCATGATTATCTGTGATCCGGATTTAAGCAGGAACGCAATAGATTACAAAGATAACCATAAATACAGAGATGCGATAACCATAAAAAAAGAGATGCAGCGGAAATAATACTTCATTTCATTAATGGAGAATATTGAAATATGCTTACAAATAGAAATAACCCAGCTAGGGCGATGGTAGCTTATCTCTGAGAAGAGATGTGTCGGCTACATGCCTCTGAACTGTTTCGAACTGTGTTTACAATGAGGCTCGAAGGCCTATTTATTATTGAGAAACAATGGAAAACCCTTCACATTCCAAAACCTAGCCCTAGAAGATGAAACGTCAAATTGTGGGCCCCGTTTTGGGGTGAGTTGGACAGCCAACTTCCCGGGGTCGCGAATTGGTCGTATTATCTCCGTTTGACACGCATGATAGCCCGTTGGAAAGATCTCTCCGAGGACTACGACGGAAAAGATGACTTTTATCAAAAAATCGCTGGCGTTGGATTTCCCAAAAAACGTCGTTTAGGGCCTCAAAACGGCTCCAGAAGTTTAGGACCCGAAAAACTGCTAAAAATAGTAAACTGTGCTATAATTAAGGAAACTGAAAAACTGAAAGAGAGAGTTGTGGGGGTCTAAATGGGATAGGTGGGTGGCCACCAACATCCACCTGGATCATTCCTCCCCCCTTAGGAAGCAATGGTCCCCATTGCGTTGAGTTCCTCCCTGAGATGAGGAAGCTTCTGCTGAGCTGGGTCTCTAGTGAGCTGTTCTGCAATCTCTGATGTATCCAGAAATGGTGGGAAGCATGGTCGGCGATGGTCCACATTGAACAATCAGTGCAAGCAAAGGAATGGAGGAATGTTGTGCTTCAAAGCATTGTTGCCCACAACCTTGTTACTGGTGTAAGGACCATGTCGAAGCGGTCTGAGTTTCTGATGGGTTCTGGTAAGGCGTTCTCTCTGCAAATGTAACCAAACTTTGTCGTCCACCTGAAACTTGTGTGGTACCCCTCCGGGTAAGGAGAAGTTGTTCCTGTGTTTTGTCATGATTGTATCCCTCTGTTGCTGCTGCTGTGTGGAGGAACCCTTCGCGGGGGTCATGGATGTAGCAACGATCTTCCCCTTACTTTGGGAGGGAACCAGATAGAAAATAAATTTCCTAGTTTGTGAGATGAGCTTGCTGCCTTTCTTAGCAGAGATCAAAGAGGTGGTGGTAGGTGGGGCTACCTCTGGTATCCTGTATAATGAATTATCCAAAGAAATGATGACAGCGTGAGGCCTTGACTCATACACAGCATGTCGCCTCCACAAGTATGGCTGGCCTAATAATACATCACAAACATCCAGAGGTGTAACATCACACAATACCTCGTCTATGAAGGGCTTGATGCTGTAGGGAAGGCGGCGCTGCTGGCGAACTTTGAGATCTCGTCCTTCGTGAAGCCAACCGATACTGTACGGCTGTGGGTGTGGTGTAGTTGGTAGACCTAACCACTTCACGACCTCTGCTGAAATGAGGTTCTTTTGGCTGCCACTGTCGACAATGAATTGCAACGGCGAACCCTTCACCCACATCTGTGAGTGGAAAAGACGTTCCCCCTCCTCTGGATCTTCGGGCTCATTTTTCTGGATCTTGGCAGTGGCAACAGTGGCACTAGGATCCGCATCAATGATTTGCTTCCCTTTGCCATCCTCCTTGTCGGGTTCCGGCTCAGAGTCAGAACATGCATCTGATTCGGAAGCCTTCAACTCGGCCACCAGCGACTGCTTGGTCCGACACTCACTTGTGTTATGAGTGGGACTCTTGTGGAACTCACACCACTTTCCTGTGTCCTTCTTCGGCTTCGTGGTGTTGTTATTTTCTTGCGGCTTCGACGGGTTGTCTTGGGTCACCCCGCCTTGGCTTTGTCCTTTGGGCTTTGGATTTACAGATCCAAAGTCTCGCTTCTTCTGTTTGAACTTTTGCTCGATTTTGACAGCGTATCGGTATGCTGTGCCGAGTGAGGAGATGTTCAAGAACTCCATCTCTTCCTGGATGTATCTGTGTAGGCAGCCTTGGTATTTGAGTACCAGATGCAGCTCAGAATCTTTGATACCCAATTGTGTGCGAAGGGTATGAAAAATGTTTGTGAACTCCGGCACATCTTGGTCTCGTCCCTGCCGCAGTGTGGTCCATTTGATGTATTTGTCCTCATAGCTTTTGACAGGGTAGTACTGCTCCTTGATGGCATCCCGGAAGTCATTCCAAGTGGATGTGGCTGAAAACAGTGAGCCTGTACTTTCATCCTTCTGTTCGCAGTAGGTTTCCCACCAGTCCTTGACGTGGGGGGCTGCTTTGAGAAGAGCAAAAACAATCTTTTCCCGACTTGAAAATTCATGAACAAAAAAATAACCACCTAGCAGATTTAACCATTTATCTACGGCATCTGCGTCTATTTGACCCTCGAAGATGGGGATTTCAAAATTAACTTGTACCTTAAACGGTGTGGCGTTTCCAGAGTAGTTGTTGGAAGCCGATGCGTCGCCTCTGGGTAGCCGCTGAAGGATCTGCGCAAAGCTATCCATCATCGCGTTCCTTTGCCGCTCGAGGGCTTCTTCGAGCAAGATTGTGATAGGATCTCCTGCCCCCTCGTCTTTCTTCTCATCCGCCATGGGAGGTCGTCGAGATTTGTGAGGCTGGTCTTGCAAAGGTTCGACCAATTCAAGCCCTAACTCCTTATATCCTGACCTCGTTGGGGACATGCAAAGAAAAACAGAGAAAAAGCAGACCGCTCTGATACCACTGATCCGGATTTAAGCAGGAACGCAATAGATTACAGAGACAACCATAAATACAGAGATGCGATAACCATAAAAAAAGAGATGCAGCGGAAATAATACTTCATTTCATTAATGGAGAATACTGAAATATGCTTACAAATAGAAATAACCCAGCTAGGGCGATGGTAGCTTATCTCTGAGAAGAGATGTGTCGGCTACATGCCTCTGAACTGTTTCGAACTATGTTTACAATGAGGCTCGAAGGCCTATTTATTATTGAGAAACAATGGAAAACCCTTCACATTCCAAAACCTAGCCCTAGAAGATGAAACGTCAAATTGTGGGCGCCGTTTTGGGGTGAGTTGGACAGCCAACTTCCCGGGGTCGCGAATTGGTCGTATTATCTCCGTTTGACGCGCATGATAGCCCGTTGGAAAGATCTCTTCGAGGACTACGACGGAAAAGACGATTTCCCAAAAAACGTCGTTTAGGGCCTCAAAACGGCTCCGGAAGTTTAGGACCCGAAAAACTGCTAAAAATAGTAAACTGTGCTATAATTAAGGAAACTGAAAAACTGAAAGAGACAGTTGTGGGGGTCCAAATGGGATAGGTGGGTGGCCACCAACATCCACCTGGATCAATCTGCACATATGACACAAGTTTCTATGGCTTTTGAATCTAAGGGACACTCTCTTAGAGCATGTTTCTTTCAACATTTAGGACAGAAGATGGATAATGCAACATTTTCAGAATTTTTCTTGTTTTGTATTTTAAGGGTGTCTATCTGCTCACTTAGGCTCCCTAAAATATATGTTTTGAAGGTATCAAGCAAATTTCCTAATTCTGCCCTACTGATTGTCCCAGCTGCAGATTTATTAATTCTTGACAAGAGAGGGTCTCTAGGACTCCTTCCAACTCGTGCTTTACCCCTTGAGATATGTACACATAAATCACAAATATCTGCAAATGGTAGTTGGGAAATATCTCCCTTCCTAGTTAGGTTAAGGAGTTGAAGAGAGATTCCATACAGGCTGGTAGAGTATTTTTAATTAATGGAAAAACCTGTGAGCAATTTTTGAAACCGACGTTTCGGACTAGCTAGGTGAGTCCATCATCAGGGTAATGAGATCTGTATTTTGAGAAGAGAGAGTCAAGAAAATGTGAACCTATTAATAGAAGGGCAGAGAGATAACTTAGGGTTGGAGAGGTCGGCTTGGTTTTCATATATTTATAAATTGATTAGGATAATTTTAATTTAGTTTTAATTTTTGTTTTACTTAATAAATTTAAAACTAAATTAAAAATAAAATCAATTTTAACCTATATTAAAAATAAACTAATTTAAACTAAATTAAAAATAAAATTAATTGAACCTAAATTTCAAATAAAATTAATTTAAACTAAATTTAAAATAAAATTAATTTAATTAATTAATTAATTAATTAAATTAACTTTAAATTTAGTTTAAATTTTTTATTTTTAATTAATAAATTTACAACTAAATTAAATTAATTTAACCTAAGTTAAAAATACAATTAATTTAAACTAAATAAAGTTAATTTAATTAATTAATTAATTAATTAATTAATTAAATTAACTTTAAATTTAGTTTAAATTTTTATTTTAATTAATTAATAAATTTAAAACTAAATTAAAAATAAAATTAATTAAACCTAAATTAAAATAAAATTAATTTAAACTAAATTTAAAATAAAATTAATTTAATTAATTAATTAATTAACTAATTAATTAAATTAACTTTAAATTTAGTTTAAATTTTTATTTTAATTAATTAATTAATTGATTTAATTATTTATATATATATATATATATATATATATTAATATATCTATGTATTTTTATTTTTATTTTATTTTAATTTTTAATTTTTGAGCTGTAAATGCTGTCTCAAGGAAGAGTTTGAATAAATTAAAGTTACTTTATTTTATTCAGCAAGGGTTTCCAGGTATTACTTAGTTTAAGACCATCATCCCTATTCATATTATTAGAAGATTTTTCAATTTCAATTGCTTCTTTAATTCTTCTTTTTAAATAGTGGTCTTCCTTGTGGATTAATTTTGCTTGTTCCATGCATATATAGTGAGAGGAGGAACAAGCGTGCTCTGCAAGACCTGATTTGTCAGACCTATTTCTAGTAATATCACTAATGTGCTCTTTTAATCTCACTCCAAAGGATCTCCCTGTTTCCCCTATATAAACTTTACCGCACGAACAGGGAATTGAATAAACGCCTTTGTGACTTTTTGGGTCAATTGCATCTTTTGCAGATTCAAGCATGTTTTTTATGGTGTTAGGGGGGGTGAAAGCTACCATAATGTTGTGCTTAGCGAGAACTTTGGCAATTTTATCAGTGGTTCCTTTGATATAGGGAAGGGATATTCTAGGGTTTTCCAACGATTTCTTTTTGTTTTGTTTATAGGTTAAGGAATCTTTAATAATTTTGCTAATGGTGTGATGTTGATAGCCATTGTTTACAAAAACTTCCTGGAGATGGACAAGCTCTTCATCTAAATGTTCTGGGTCGGAGATTCTAGAGGCTCTGGTGGCTAGGGTTTTGATGACACCCATTTTTTGTTTAGGATGGTGGTGGGAGTTTGCATGAAGATACTTGTCAGTGTGCGTTTGCTTCCTAAAGACCTGGATCGATCCAAATTATCCATTTTTGATCTTTTAACATTGTAAACAAACCTTTCTACTAAATCTTCAATATTTTTATCTTCTTTTTGTCTCATTTTGAAGACTTCATCTTTAAGGTTACTAGGCATACAATAATCTCTATATTTACCTAAGAAAGCCACTTTCATTTGTCCCCATGTCGTTATAGAATGCACTCCTAGGCTCATGAACCATTTTAATATTGAGTCTTTTAATGTAGCAAGAAACAATTTTAATTTTTGAGCATCATGCAGATAGTCATATGATCTGCATAATACTTCAAATTCAAAGAGAAATGTCTCTGGGTCTTCATTTCTTTTTCCATGGAAATTAGGAAGAATTGAGGGTGATATATTTTTCATTGTGAGGGTTGTATCTTCATCAAGAATAGGAAATCCAGAAGGATCTTGGTTTCCTCTACCTCTACCCCCTCCTCTGTTCCTATCTCCACCTCTACCTCTACCCCTTCCTCCAATCCTATTTTCCTCGCCATGGACATTGTGTACCTCTCCTTCCCCTTCTTCAGCCATGATAGATTCTTCGGAACTAATATAGTGTTCTTCTAATCTTTCTGGTTCCTCTATCAATGGTTGTTCAAAATAAGTTTCCTGTTCCTCTTCTTCACTAGGAACTTCTAATTTTTCTCCCAAAATTTTCTCACCAGTGGAGGATAGAAAAATTACTCCTGTAGTTGGGGATGTAGGATTTTCTTCAATTACAGCTTTAGTAGAGGAAGTGGGTGAAGTTCTGGATTGGATTTCTGATCTTGAGATTTCAGGAAGCCTTTGTTGACCTCTAAATGGAATTCGGGTTTGAGTAGGTGGTGTGGATTCTCGAAATCGTGGTGAAGTGAGTGGATTTGTGGGAATTAAACTTCTTCCTCACCCTACAAATCTACCTCTAGAGTCTCTATCCCTATGCATATCATGTTTTGATTTTTTTTCTTAACTTCTATTTGTACTTCCCCAGCAACAACACCAAAATGTTTGGCCAATTTAATGTCTTTAAATTTTCAATCATAAATTATCAACTAGGGTAGGTATACTGATGAAGTACAGCTGCACTATATGTGCTAGAAGTTATTTCTTATGTCGTTATGTTCTTGTTAGGGTATATACTATAAACTTAAGATTAGTATGGAGATCGTGTTGTTAATTATATTATTGTCTCAATCCCTAAAGTTGTCAGCTAATTTCTTAGGAGTTATTCTCTATTGAATCAATTTATGGATGATATGAGAGTGATTCTAGATTTTACTTGTGTTAGACTATTTTGGATTTTTTGTCTTGACTTTTTATGCTGCAACTCTAATTTACCAAATGGAAGAGAAATCTATTCTATCAAATTGTAAAGGAATACTGTCTGAATTCAATTGCTAAGGAGAAGACTCTCACGTTTTTACGTATTCAATTTCATCCAAACAAGACATTCTGAACAACAACTACGCTATGAAGTAAACATAGTTGGACTACACTAGATAAAAAGCAAATGAAATAACCATACTGTACCAGATAAAAAGCAATTCAAATAGTAGATTAAACTAGGTATAAAGCAAAGGGAAGTGCTCATGCATATAACGATTCATTGGCGAACTCATCATATTGCATTTCTTCACACAAAAACAGAGTATTCAAGTAATGAAATAAATCTAATTTCAATTGGTTAAAGACCTGTTACTGGTCGTAGGGGCCCTCCATGAATCAATCCATAATCTCCAATCAACGCAGTGCATACAAACATAAAACCAATTCTATTACTTGCAGAACGAAATTTAACAAACTATTTCAAAAATTACATCATCCGGCGCGCACCAAAACACAGTGCGGCCATAGTTTTTATAATAAGTCTTTGGCATAACAACATGAGCATTTTAAGCCTAAATATCTTTATTTCAATTAAACTATATCACTAAACATTCGATTTGCTATTCCGAAAGAAAATCGATAAGGTTTCGATGAAACTCAGATTCTGTTCCGTCAACAATCTTGTAGTTGACTTTGGGGTTTGACCGTGATATCCTGCGATCATCTTGATGAACTGGTTCAAGGGAATAGGAAGGAATCCACTAGGGTATCATTCCTTATCCATCCGTATTCTTCGTTGCTGAGCTGGAGCTTCTGAACCTTGCAAATAATGGAGGCAGCTGCAGAAATCTAGATTAGCTGCAAAAACAGACCAATTCTGTAGCCAAATGCATTCTTTAACAAAGCAATAGGGTATATAGACAAACATGAATAAGAACACATGTTATTTCTTACCTTTAACAAAACCTTGTGTCATCGAGGCTGGCGATTTTTTGAACTAGAGCTCCCGCGCATTCTGAGATCTCGACAGGCCTCCTGCAGGCCCTCCGCCTGGCAGCTCTGTTGTTGGGCCATTTCCAGCTTCTGCAGGCCCGTCTGGGCTCCATCCTCAGTGCCTCTCTTCGGACCCCATGGTCTCTTTTGGGCCTCCTGCCCGGCCCCAGCGGTGGGGCCTCCCCTTTGTCTTTTTCCTGCTTTCGCTGCCTTCTAAGAGCCTGGCTCCCCTTCGCTGCCATGCCTGGGACCGACTCCTCCTCGCTTCAAGACAATGAAGATCAGGAAAAACTTTTTGCTTCCCTCATTCCAGAAAACGCCATCTCAAGAATCCGTCCCACTGCATCAAAGTTTGTCAAGAAACTAGCAGACATCCCAGAAGTTTCTCTCCCTCCCAGTCTCCCGAGGAAGGCTGCGATCTCTCTAGCTGAGAGGGGACTTGTTGGCCAGTTCACTGGCCTCTGGCCTTCGCCCAGAGCAGTCCAAAAATGGGTGGAACGTAACTGGAACGCGACCATACAAGGGAAAATCGCTATCAGATTCTGTGGAAGGGGCTTCTATACTTTCCTCTTTGAAACAAAAGAAGACCGGAACCTCATCTTCAGAAATGGCCCCTACTTCATGGATTCGAGAGGTCTCTACCTGAACAGATGGTCCCCTGACTTCGATCCGGAAATGGACATCCCAAACGTTGTTCCGGTTTGGGTTCGCCTGCCTCATCTCCCTTTGCATTGCTGGGGGGACGAATCTGTGAAGGCTATTGGGAACGTTGTTGGAAAATACATTGACAGATGTGAACCAAAGGAAAACATGCATGCTTGTGCAAGGATCTGCATCGAAGTCGACTTAGGGAAAGGCCTACCGGAAGCTATCAAGATCAAAGTGGACCAATGGACCCATATCCAGCAGCTGGACTACAAGCAACTACCATTCAAATGCAAGGTATGTCACGAATATGGACATTTTGCTAATAGGTGTAGTAAGTTAAAAGCAAATGAACCAAATGAAAATGCTGAAACCTCTGAAGGCTCATGGGAACAAGTAAAAAAGAAGAAATCAAACCCTCCCCAGCAAGGCCCTAGTTCTAAGCCCCTCCCGGAATCCCAAGCTACCCCCCCCCCCCCCACCCATCTCGACCCAGCCTCTCCCCTCCTCCTCCAATCCCTTTGAAGCCTTGGCTGATGAAGATCCCTCCTCCCCCCCTCCTTCCCCTCCAGCCACTGCTCTAGCAGTAATCCCCTCCCCCCCGTTGCCCCTCTCCTCCCCTCCTCCTACAATAGAACGTATTCTAACAAGAAACAAAATCAAAGAAGCAAATCTCACCTCTGATCCATCAAGGAAAGCCAGTAGGAAGTCAAACAAAGAAATAAGAGATGAAACAACAGCAAAAGAAATGGCCACGGGAACTCAACAGCCGATGGAATCATTCTTGGACAACCAAAAAGGAAGCGGGGAAAAGACAAAGGAGAAGAGCGGGGCTCACCAAAAAATCAGTAAGTGATGATTTTGGTCTCTTGGAATTGTAGGGGGCTGGGCTCCTCTCTAAAAGCAAATGCAGCCCGGGACTTAATCATTCATGAGTAGCCAGACCTTTTCCTAATCCAGGAGACCAAAATGTCCAATCAAGACTTTCAAATTTTCAAAAAAATATATAAAAAATTCGCAGGTACAGCAACAGACTCCGTGGGTGCCTCAGGAGGCATAGGTACTTTATGGAACAAGAAAAAATGGGACCTCATCAGCCAAAATTCATCCAACTGGTGGGTTAGAACCGACCTTAAAAACAAAATTTCAAAAGAAGAATATACAGTCCTCAACATCTACGCCCCGAATCATTTCAGGGATAAGGCATATTGCTGGGACTCCATCAACTCAGAGCTGCAGGTCTCCCAAGATAGGAACATAATTATGGGTGGCGACCTGAACCTAATCAGGAACATCGAGGAAAAAATAGGAGGGAAATTCCTCGCTGATCCTTCAAGAGAGTCTCTAGAAGCAATAATAGAAACACACAAACTCATCGATATCCCCCCTAACAATGGCAAATTTACTTGGACCAACAAGAGAGCAGGAATCCACAACATCAAAGAGAGACTGGACAGGATATTAATCCATGAAATAATTGTTACAGGTTTCTCCGCAGTCAAAAGCAAAATAGTTCATGCCACAGCCTCAGACCATAAGCCTGTGGTTATGATTCTCAACAACGAAAGAAATCTTTGTCCCCTACCTTTTAAATACAACAAAATTTGGGACACCAAGGAGGGCTTTAGAAACCTCATTAAAAACCACTGGGGTAAGGAAATCATCGACTCACCCCACTATATATGGGAATCAAAACTAAAATCCTTAAGAGCTGCGATTAAATAGTGGGCCAAAGAGAACGCAACAATGGAAAATAAAAAAAGAACCGAGCTACACAGGCAAGTGGAGCAATGGAATCAGGAGAAAGAGGATCATCATATCTCAAAGGAAGAACAATCCCAGGAAAATGAAATGTTTAGGGAACTCTATAGGCAGAACAGAGAGGAGGAAGAAGAGCAGATACAGAAATCGAGGTGCCTTTGGTTCAGAGCTAGAGACAAAAACACCTCCTTCTTTCATAATAACCTTAAGATCAAAAGAGCTGGAAATCAAATTGATAAAATCACAGCTGATGGGAAAGAACTCAGTGAACAAGAGGAAATCAAAGTAGCAACGTACAGCCACTTCAAATCCCTCTTATCAACAGACCCCTAGTATATGGACAACGCGGATTTCCTTCAGCCAGTTGAGCGCAAAATTTCCGAGCATCAAAATAGAGAACTGGAGCAGGATGTTACAGAGGAAGAAATAAGGTTGGCTTTGTTTAGCATGCAGCCAGACAAGGCCCCTAGCCCAGACGGCTTCACTGCTGCCTTTTTCAGGAACCACTGGGACACTATAAAAAAAGACTACGTTAGGATGGTCAAAAATATCTTCAAATAAAAATATGGGAGAGAACACCAAAACCTCCCATCTGGCGCTTATTCCCAAGGATCCCAACCCCCTCTCCTTTGAGCGTTTCAGACCTATTTCTCTTTGCAATGTCTCCTACAAAATAGTAACCAAAATCCTGGCAAATAGACTGAAAAATATCCTACCTTTCCTTATATCAGAGAATCAAGGAGGATTCGTCCCTAAGAGACAAATAACGGACAATGTCATTCTGATTCAAGAAGAAATTCACAGCAGCATCAATAGAAAGGAAAGAGGTATGATTATAAAATTGGACAGGGCAAACGCCTTCGACAGGGTCAACCATCAATTCCTTACAGAGGTCCTCAGGAAGTTTGGAATTTCTAGCAAATTTATAAGCACCATTATGGAATGCATCTCAAACCCCTGGACAACCCCTCTAATAAATGGCAAACCCAGTCGCTACTTTAGAAGCACAAGAGGATTGAGACAAGGCTGCCCCCTCTCTCCCTTCCTATTCATCATCATAGCAGAAACCTTGAGCATCCACCTGGAAAATCTTCGAAAGCAAAAGGAGATCACAAGGATCAGCATAGCGAGAGGGATAAAAGAAATCAACCATTCGATCTTTGCAGATGACACCCTTTTAATAGGGGAGCCTCAAGCTTAATGGCAAGAATATTTAAGAGAACTTTGGACACCTTCCTGGCAGTCTCAGGGGGATTGCTAAACAACAATAAATGAAAAATATATACTTGGAATGTCCCTCTCCAAATCATGCAAAGAATCTCCCTGATCATGGATATTCCAATTCAAAGAAACTGGAGCCACTTCTCATATCTGGGTCTGCCCCTAGCAAAAGAAATTGTCAAGTCTGAGATATGGATTAAGCAAATCGAAAAAATGAGAGGGCTTCTACAAAGTTGGGGGCTGTCTTGGCTAAATCTGGCGGGTAGAACCACCCTCATAAAGGCTCTCCTCTCAGCTCTCCCCATATACCAATATGCTGTCACTCTGGCTCCTGCCAGCATTCACAAGCACATGGAGTTAATCATGAGAAGTTTCCTATGGCAGGGAGGGAAGCAAGACTCAAAAAAATTCAGCCTCGTCAGATGGGACCAAGTTACCCTCCCTTTTGAAAAAGGGGGCTTAGCAATCAAAATCCCAAGTCTTTCCAACAAAGCGATGGGATTCAAATTGGTGTGGAGAATGCTAATGGGAAAAGGCTCCTGGTGGGTTGAGGCCATTAAAAGGAAATACCTCAATGGGCTGAACTCCAATGTCCTCACTGAAAGAATAGTGGAAAGGCCTTGCACTCCAGTTTGGAAACTTATTAAAAAAGTCCTCCCCCAAATCAAAAATCATATCTCTAAGTCGCCTGGTAATGGCAAAGAAATAAACATATGGACGGACAAAATCATGGGATCAGAGCCAAGAAATCTTCTACAACAGTTCAGCACTTTGAAATTATGGATGGAGGCCAAAAATTTGCATTCTTTATTCGACATTTCAATTTGGGAGCACAACAGTTGGTTAGCTTGGAAGGATCTCCATCTTCCAAATAACCTCAAAGAACAATGGGCAGACCTCAAGATCTCTCTGACGGGATCAGCTCCCCTAAACAAAGACGCTTGTGACAGTTTCATCTGGGACCCTAGCGGAGGAAATTTCACTGTAAAAGATGGGTATAAACTCCTACAGTCAAGCCCCACTCTTGGCAACTGGAATCTTCGGTTAGCTGTGTGGAATACTGAATGCCTTCCAAAGATCAAATTCTTCGCTTGGACCCTTCTCAAAGGAAAGATTCTCACGGTCGAGAACCTCAAAAAAAGAGGAATACATGGTCCCTCAATTTGCTGCCTCTGCTGTGCTGAGGAGGAGAGTAGTCAACACCTCTTCTTAGAATGCCCATTTGCCCAAAACTGTTGGAAGCAAATTATCAGTCCGTTGAGAATAAGAGACACATTTGACCAGCTCCCCACCCTCAACAGAAACTGGGAGAAATGCTACCCCCACACAAGAAAAGGCAAGGCAACCATCACTCGCTTGTGGAAATGCATTCCCTCAACTCTCAACTGGCAAATTTGGCTCACCAGGAATAACTGCATCTTCAACAATCAGAAGCCAAATCCAACCCGCACCCTGGCAAAAACTATGGGCCTTATCGCTGAAATGATAAGTGCCAACTCTGTCTCTCATCCTGATCGTTCCAGCTGGCAAAAGAAAGAGGAAGATTGGTTTAATAAATTCTGCTTAATCTATGACAAGAATATGCAACCTCCTCTCACTATAGGCAAGAGGGGGAACAATTGGAAACTCAGGGGCTCTCAAGAAGACATAGATCAATGGATGCATGAACAAAATAAATTCACCCTCCAGTTCGATAGTGCATCCAAAAATAACCCGGGGAAAGCAAGGGGAATAATTAAAGATCAGAATGGCCAAACTCTTCTAACCTATGAATGGGGCTTGGGAAATATGACGAATAATATGGCAGAGGCCTACAACCTTCTTCTAGGCACCAGCATCATGAAAAAACTGCAAGTCAAAAACCCAATTATAATCGGTGACTCGGTAATAGTGATAGCTGCAATGGCTTCAGGGGGAGAATTCAAAAAACAGGCTCTCAGCAACATTAAGCACAGGATCATGGATAACTTAAACCATCTTGGAGACATCATCTTCAAGCATGTCCCGAGGAACAACAACGTGGAGGCGGACTCTCTAGCCAACAGGGCTATAAACAGATCCACTGGCCAGGTTCGTGATAATGACCAAATCTATGATAAGCCAATCCCATAATTCGATCCGCCCTTCAGTAAAGCGTGGGAATCACGAATACATCAGTCATCGCAACATCTCTTCAGCCTCTCCTCACAAAGCTAACAACCAGTCTGCCGACCCCTTCCTCCCTGACACTGTATCCATCCTCATCATGGTAGCTGCCAATGAAGTCTTCAGAGATATCAGGAACCGGTACGGGACTATGGACAGGCAGAGGTCCCGTGACAAGTTTGGCAACAGTCCTCTCATAATCCATATAGGCTGCACAAGCAATCCAAGAAATGACATCTTGGGCAGGAAAATCTCTGAGCCGCCCGATTCAGAATCTGATGCACAACCCCCTGAGCTATTATATATTCATCAGGAAATCACTCTTATCCTCCAGCCCAGAGCTCTAGTCTTCCGCTACCATAAGAGAAAAGGATCGCGCCCCAGTCGCGCTCCCTTCAGAACGTCTTAGGTGGTTTTCAGTTCGACTCACAGTCAATCTAGATCATGCTCAGTGCTCAGCAACCGAAGAAGGCTCTCAATCTCTACCAGGCGTGGTAAAGTCAATGAGTTTCGTGCATCTCTTATTTATATCTCTAACAGTTTCTCTATTTTGTTGAAGCAGTTCTCCCCATCTTCGCCGCTTCCCGCTTCCCAGATCTCTGCCTCTTCCTTTATCTGTCTCCTCCCTTCCATTCTTCTTTGCGACAGAGGCCGCTCCTCCTTCTGTCGACCCTCGCCCCTCTCCCAGATCCACTCTTTTCACCATCTCCCGAACTGCCAGCCTTCTTTCTTCTCACTCCCTCTCATCCCTTCACCCCTCTGCTCTAACCTAAATCTCATCCTCCGTCCCAAGATTCACAAGTATTACCAAAGCCCGTTAGAAATGGCTGAGAATCCACTGGAACGCGTTATAACCAACAACAGCTGCACTCTGTGAAAAGCCCATTGTTTCATGATCACCCGATTTTTCAAACATTTCAATGATCTGAAGGAAGAATTCCAGGCAGACAACAAATCCAAGAGGAAAAATTTGGAGAAACAGAGAGCGGAGATAGAAGGTCTTAAAGAAAAGTGCAATCACCTAGAAGAAGCTATAAACCACATAAAAAAATGACTCAAAGTATGCAAGGAGAGACCTCGACAAAGATCAGTGAGAAAAAAGAGCCTCAGTTCGACGACTCAATAAACCAGCATATGTAACTCTCCCTATGTTTTGTAAATTATGCTTTCTTGTAGGCCAGTTTATACGAAAATATAGTCGTTTTCTCTTCCAAATCTCAAAATTCAAGTCTTCTGACTCGGATCAAGGGTTTGCGCACCCATTTTGGATCCACTCTTCTTCGCTCCTTCCATCATATGTAACAGGACTTGTTCCTCTTTTGAAGTTTTTATAATACATCAGTAATTGACCTTGTTAAAAAAAAACAAAACCTTGTGTCTATTGCATTACTTATATGCTAAGTATAGGAAAAGAGAGGAGATATAGGCAAAAAGGGATGCCAAGGTAAGACAATCTTTGGACTCTACAAGGAGACCACCTAATTGTTGGCAAGACATTTTTTCCTGTCAATAGAACAATGGCCCTAAATTTTCAATATCTTTTTATGAGGTTTTCCTCAAAAAGTAAGGAAATTGAGCTTAGAGGTATCCAAGGGAAACCCTATAAAGTGACAAGCTCTAATATCATGACAATTTACTAAAAAATGGACACCATCATGTAATTGTAGAATTGTGTTCATTAGACGTTCAAATGTTTGTATCCTCTACTCTATTAAATCTCCAAAAAGTCATCAACAATCATTCCAAGGCATTTAGAGAGTTACTTAAGGGTCTTCCACCTTCTGAAGATCATGACCATGTTTTTCATTTGCAACCTGAAAGTGTACCACTTAACATTAGGCCTTATAGGTATCCATATGCATAGAAGAGTGAGATTGAGCACATGGTTTAGGAAAAGTTAAATACTAGAAGAATTCAACCTATAAAAAGTACTTTCTCTTCATGAGTGGTGATGGTTATAAAAAAGGACAATTCATGGCATAAGTGTCCATATTATAGACAACTCAACGAAATGACAATCAAAGTTAAATTTCTTATTTTTATCATTGGTGAATTATTTGACAAAATTAATGGAGAAATTTTATTTACTAATTTGGATCTCCATTCAAGTTATCATCAAATTTGAATGAGGCATGAAGGCATTCCCAAAACAACCTTTAGAACACATGAAGTTCAATATGAGTTTTTGGTTATGCCATTTGGACTTGCTAATGCACCTTCAACATTTCACACTTTGATGAATTATGTTTTCAAACCCTTCCTTAGAAATTTTTTGTTAGTATCTTTTGATGACATGTTAACCTACAACAAATCTTGGCAAAAGCATGTACAACATGTTGACAATTTATTAACTCTAATAGAAGTGCAACTACTATATGCAAAACGTTCTAAGCATGCTTTCGAGGTTCAAGAAGTGGAATATTTGCATCATATTTCATCTCATGAGGGTGACAAAGTGGACCATAACATAATTAAATTTATAATGGAATGGTCAATACCCAAAGCCCATAAGAAAATCGAAGGATTTTAGGATTGACAAACTATTTCCTCAAGTTTGTCGAGAATTAATGTCAAATAGAAACACCTCCAACAACATTATTAAATAAGGAATTATTTTCTTGGACTCAAGAAGCAACTAAATATTTTGAAAAATGTAAAGAGGTTATGTGTACGACTCTCGTCCTAGCCACACCAAAGTTCATAAAAACCTTCATTCTGGAGTGTGACATCTCATGGCATGGCATTAGTGTAGTTTTGATGCAAGAAATAAGGCCCATTGTCTTTCAAAGTATCTAACTTAAAGGAAATTACTCACTCAAACCCATTCATGAAAAATAAATGTTGGTCATACTATATGCAATTAATAAATGTCATCCATACCTACTAGGAAGACACTTCAAAGTAAAAAAATAGCATGATAGTTTGAAGTACTTCTTGGAACAAAGAATATCTTGAGAAGAGGAATGAAAATGGTTTAAAAAGATGATAGATTATGACTTTGAAATTATCTACAAAATGGGAATATAAAATATCATGCTAGATGTACTCTCAATGAAAGAGGAATACACAAAGGGTTTACTATGTGTTATTTCCATTTGACAATCTGACTGGGTGGAAGAAGCAAGGGTGGAATGGAAACAAGATGAGAAGGTATGTGAGATCCCAACAACTATAAGAGGACCTCAATGTAGTAAAAAAATTAGGATGACCCCAATGTAATACTTTTTTTTTTTATGTGGAAGAAAGAGTTGTTGTGGTATCAAGATCACTCACACTTGTGTAGGAGTCCTCGACTCAAACAGAAGGTCCTTTTGGAATTACACACTTCTCCTATATGAGGATAATTAGGGTTCTTAAAAATACACCCTAGCATTGAGAAACAATTTTTCTAGAAAGGTATATGCAAAAATTTGTGGTTGAATATGTGGTTTGCCATTAAAATAAGGGAAAGATAATAAATACCCCAGGGCTCCTACAACCATTAGCCATATTAATCCAGCATTGGGAATAAGTTTTAGTGGATTTTATTTCAAGTTTACCCAAATATGAAGGAAGGAATGTTATTATGGTAATAATAGATCAACTGACAAAATTTCTCAATTCTTTATCTTTTTCTCATATTTCTAGAGCGAGAATAATGGTAGAAGCATTCATGGAAATATTTCAAAAACTCAGCGGAATATAAAAGGTTATTATAAGTGACAAAGATCCAATTTTCACTGTAAATTTTTGGACTAGATTATTTTCTTGTTTGGGTACTCAATTGGCTCACAACTCCTATTACCATCCTCAATCCGATAGGCAAACTGAGATTGTGAATACATGTTTAAAAGGACGTATTCATTGCTTTGTAGCTAATAAATAGACATAATGGGTCAAACAGTTTCCCTTGGATGAATGGTGGTAAAACACATCCTTCCATACTTCATAAAAAATGCCCTTATTTATGGCACTTTATGGAGATCATCCTTCATCCATCACATCACCCTTGAAATGGATTGCAAAGGCTCAAGAAGTGGAGAAGCACATAGGGCACCAATAAGAGGTTTACAAAAAATTAAAGGATGACTTGGTTATGGCACAAAATAGGATTAAATAGAAAATAGATCAACATCACAGTGAAAGATAATTTGAAGTGGGGGATTATGTATTTTTGAAACTGCAACTGTATAAACAGATGCCCGTCAAGCAACAAAAGAAGGAAAATAAATTAGCACAGATGCATTATGGCCCCTATAATGTGTTGCAAAGGTTTGGAAGAATCGCCTACAAATTGGATCTTCCTCCGCCGATATCGCAAAGTCTCTCATCTGTCGATATCGCAAGTCCTCCTCGCTGATTGTGATTTCACATAAGTCCCACCACAACTCCTTCGCCTATATCGCAAGTTCTCCCCATCGATTGTGATATCTAATAAGTACCACCACCACTCCTTCACCAATATCGCAATTGCTTCCTGCCGGTTGTGATATCACATAAGTCTCGTCACCACTCCTCCGCCGATATCGCAAGTTTCGCCTGCTGATTGTGATATTGTAAGTCCCTTCTCTGATTGTGATAAAGTCCTTCCGACCGATCATGATAATTCATTCTCCCGCTGATTGTGATATCACAATTGGGGATCACACAGTCATAAGTCCCTCCTCCACTAAAGTCACTTCCGACTTGCGATTGTGATGTGCAAGAACCCTCCTAGATGTGATATTTTATGTGATGCATCCTATAAATTGTCACATCCGGAACATCAAGAAATTACTATAAAGCAGTGTTTAAGGCCCCTCCCCTGTATTGTGATTGTAATACCAACAGGCCCAGATCAACGACCCAGATTGAATCGGCCCGCATTAGCAAGCCCAGATCAACGAGCATCAAAACATCCATTTCGCTTCTGCGCAGTGGGACAACAAGGATATTTTTCAGCGTATATCCAGCAGCACAATCATAAAATAGAATACAATGGGACACAGTGAGACAGTGAGAAACAAAGGACAACGAGACACTTTAAGCACGTTTTAATCAGCAAACAACACAACAGGATTCGAAGGGCCAGATGTTCTGAATTTCCACAAATACAATGCCAACACTTCAAGCAATTTTCCTAAATTATTGTAACAGTTAGATAAGTTTTGTTTAGGTGACTCCTATTTGTCTTCAAACTTTGTTAAAACAAAATATTCCTATGAAGCCTCAATGTTTTATTGATCAAATAGGATTAGATCTCTTCGTTGGTTATCGAATCTAGCCCAGGTGGCAGATTTTGTAAAGGAGATATCACTCTATATATGTGTGGTTTCTTGACTTTGAAAAGGGAGATCAATGATGTGAGAACACCAATTTTGTATACTTTTCAGTTAATAAAAATACAATTTACAGCAATACTTTGTTTTAACCTGAGATTCATTTTTGGTTTCAGTTCCATCCTATCATGCTCTTATGTTGTTATCACTTTTTATAGCTTATTTGATTACTTGGAATTCAAAGTTATATTGCTCCAAATTCCTTCAATTTTGTTGTGATTACTGTAAATGTCCATATTCACATAAGTAAACCAAAAAATGCCTTAGCTTCCACAAAACAATGTTGTTTGTAATTGATTTATTTTAATTGACTCCATGCCCAATGGTGGTTGTCCTCACACTCTTTCACCTGCAAAAATCACATAGAAAACCAGAGTTAGCCATTTGTATTTTTGAGCTTATCATAGTCAAATTTTTAAGTATATTGAGAGAGCCCTCTCAGATTGGAAGGGCTAACTTCCAGTGAAAAGTTGGTTTGAAATAGTTATGCTGGGTTGAAGTTTGACACGGCCCAACCCTTTCTAGCCTAGTGATAACAAATGTGTAGGAAAAATCCTAGCATGAGATCCTCCCTCCTCAGTAGCCACCACCATGTTCCTGAGCACTTAATGCTCCATCTCATCTAAGGGAACCCTTACATGTACCAACCCCAATGAGCGATAAACCACCTTATATAAGAGGGTAAATTAAATGTTATATCATAAAGAGAAATATTTGTTCCTTGAGTTATGCAACAAAATATAAAGCATTATAAAAATTAATTAAAAGGCACACTAGAGGGGTGGAAAAAGCAGGTCGAGTAGGGTAACTCATACATCCACGATTGCTCCCTCCATTACATATATACAGTCAGGATGTGGACACCATCAATCAGTCCCCTAACCATAACACTTGGCCATGAAGTCTTTCCCCTCCATTGCAACTTACATACACCAACACCCATTGCTTGAAGGGTTAACCTTAGAAATTCCACCTCCCCTTGGGAATTGGAAGCACTTGATAAGGTTCACTACTTAGCCACCCATACAAAGGTAGGGAACACCTTTACAGGAAGCAGTCAAGTTAGATATTTGAAGGCAATATTCATTCAAAGTATTGATATGCCCTTAACACTTAAGTATGGTCCACTTAGATACATTTATGCTTGCAGTATCTAATGAATGGTTGCTTTCACTTAAGTTTGAGTTGGTTTTCCCAAGTGGTCCATAGCATCAGAGACATTGAGGGCACCCTACTCCACATGATGCCCAGGCTATACATTGCATTCCAGAGAGTGGGATGACTTAGTAGATGCAACATTTCCCACTTTTACCAGAGCGTTGGGCATTTTGATGAGTTGAGTAGTTGATATACATCCCATAGCACCACTAGGAGCCAAAACATTGGAATTCTCTTTATTAACATAGATGATTCTTAATTATATACCAGTGGACTTAGCATGGCCCCAGGCTGGCCTTGAAACTACTTGATAGGTATGCCATGATCCAGGTCCCATATGAGGATGATCACGCTTAGGATGATCGAGGAGGGATTGTTGCACCTGATGGATCCCTAACATTGGAGTGAGGAACGTTGCTCACTTAATACCGATGGAGATGACGTGTGGTACCCACTACTGGATCTTAGACCCTTGGAGCTGCTTTGATGCTTGATTTGGGGATTTTCCTCAAATGGAGGATGATCGTGATGCTTGGAGACATTTATAAACTTGTCCTTGCCTTAATGGAGCATTTGGATCCCTAAAAGTGCATGACGTTGTCACCTTTTTAAGTTCACAACTAACAGATGTGCGCTTATCTTGGCATATTTTGTTGTAAAGCTAGTGGGTAGGCTTGTAACCAAATTTTACTCTTTTTCCACTCAAAAGTCAAACTTGTGTAGTGGATTTTAATTAGAAATTAGAAGAGCTAGACCTCACATAAATATAGGATGACCTCTTTCATTTTTTTCATCATTACTTGTGGAAAACTCAGCCTCCCTTAGAAAACTCAGCCTACTTATTTGTGCTTTTCTACTTTGTGGATATGTGATATTTTGTTTATTTTGGCGATTGGATACCAATGCTTGTTGTGGAGATGCCGATTTAGGATAAGAAGGCTTGTTCTTAGATATCTTGTGAGTATTTTTTGTTGAATATCTTTCATGATTATTGCATGTAATGAATATTGCTATGGTTTTTATGTTCCATGTCTAAATGCTTATATTTATATCAAATGATTGGTAAATTTTGCATGCTTTATGTTTGTATCCTTGGACTCCCTAGAGAACCTCCTAGATAGATTTTCTATAGTAACATTATCCCCTCATAAAGTGATAGTCAGGGTTAGAAAGTGAAAACCTAGGGTTTCCCCCTTACTCCTTTCAAGGGTTTGATATTTCCATGGTAAAAATCCCTAAGAATCCATCACCCAAGAAGATAGATGGCACTGACATCCATTTTCATGATCAAAACATGTAAAATTTTATTTTTTTCTCTCTCTTCTAAAAAGTTTGGCCCTTACAAGCAAGGCGTTAGGGTTATGGTTTCAGACCAAATTCAGCTAGGGCTTGAGCATTAAGTTGATTTAAAGTCGTTTCACCTTTTTGAACCTTAAAACATCAAAATATAAGAATTTTCATGGTTGAAAATACTTCCCTATGGTTGGTGTCATCAACCCTAAGCAATTGCAAGGCTTGAAAAACCCTAATTTTGCATTAGGACTTTAACTTAAGGCCACTTGAAGGTTTGTTGCTCCTGTTTTTAATCATATATTTCAAGCACACCTTTTCCTTCTCCTTGTATGCCTAATTGTTCCATTGTTGAATCATATCTTGAAAACCCTACACTACAAATCTCTCTTTATAGCCCTCTTCATAGGTGCATTATACCTTATCACAAAGAAATGAGCCTTGCTCCTAGTCTAAATACCTTGATTAAGCCTCTTGAAGTGTCACCTTTGATCCTTTGACCCAAAATGCCATTTAGGTGACCTATACTGGGAATCCTCTCGTGTGGAAAAATTCCACTAAAGAGCAAGAGGAGTGAAGAGGCGACAATGACATCCACCTCATTATTGTGTCTTAGTTTATCTTTTACCTTGTGAGGCCCCTCGCAAGACCTATTATATTTTGAGTTAACAAACACTCTTGAGAAAAAGATCGAATCCCTTTTGAAGCAAACTAGCTAGAATGAGAATCAAAATATTGCAAGGAGCTTATGGAATATAAGGAAGAACCAAAGATCAAAAAGTTGAACTTTGATAACCAATATTATCAACTCCTATGTATTTAATGTGGAAGTGAAGGTCAAGCTCAAGTCCTATTGGGATGAGGTAGATGGAGGAATTTTGTGTTTTTTGCCTTTTATGGCAACTTACAAGAAGACCTTTTGTAACAACCATAGTCAAAAATCCATGTAATAAAGTTAATAAAGGCAAAATAATAACCACAGTCATGGGACAAGTATTCCAAGCTTAATGTTGGGAAAAACATAATGACAAGGATCATTTGTGATTAATTAATGACTATGGAAATTGGAAAAGGCAATGGCTAAGGCTTTAGAAAGGCAAAGTGGCAATTATTTATGAAAATAATGGAAATTAGGAGAAAAGGAAGGTGAAAGGTCACAAGTTGCATGTGAGGAGGAAAATGAAGGAAAATAATGGAAAATTGAAGAAAATAGAGGCGTCATTAACAAAAAGGCTTATGAGGATAATTTGGTACCTTTTGTTAGTTCATATTTTTGTAAGTTCAGTTTTTGGAGCTCTTTGTCTATTCTCTCTTTCTCATACTCTTGGACACAATGTGTTTTCTTGGAGAACTCTTAAAGGAGTGTGGCATACTTGGGATTTGGATAAAGAAGTCAAAGGATAAATAGGAAAGTGCGAGAGGACATTGGGATCAATAGCTACAATGATTTTTTCTTGTAGGTACCGAGTTTCATGTATGATTTCCTTGTTTATTTTGGCATGCATGTGGTTTCTTGATCATGATATGTCATTGGCATTAAGGATTTCTTGGAATGAAAGTGGTTTGCCTAAGCCTTGCCATTTCCTGGATAGCCATGGTATTGTGGGTTTTACTTTTGTTTTCAGTTGGTTCTCATGTTCCTTTAGTTGTGGGTTAAGTTATTAGTTCCTGGAGCCTTGTTTGGACAAAAGCTCTGGAGCCCTGTAACAACTTTGGTTGAGTTACTAGTCTTGGAGCCTTCATTGGACAAACGATCTGGAGCCCGACAACAGTTGTGGGTTGAGTTACTAGTCCTAGATCCTTGGTTGGAACAAATAATATGGAGCCCTATAAATCTTGGGTAGAGACCAATCTAGTGATGGTTATTTATGTATGACCATGAGGTGGAATCATTGGTTGAGGGTTGAGGTGGTTTGGCCTATGGAAGCCCTGGTTTGGTTTTGCTGGAATTTTTTATTATGAGATACCACATTCATGCTTGGAATATGGCATGAGGGTGATTGGTTGAAATTAATATTCAATTCAACCCACTCTATGGTCGGGTGGTTCGTGGAAGTTCCTGTTGAGAAAGCAACAAGATGATGGAGCTTAGTGGAAAGGAGTCGCCTTCACTAAGTGGGCCCGCAGGGTATTTTTGGCGCAAAGTCTATTTTTAGACATATGGATCATGGTCTATGAGTTGCAGGATGTTGTTTATGGATGATTGGTCATATTGGGAAAAATAGATGGACTTCTATTTTTGGATCACAACAGGAGTGATCAGAGTCTATTTTTAGACTGCTAGTCAAAAATAGAAAAGTCAAATATTATTAGCTCATAATAATATTTGGACTATAAACATTATCTTATCCTCTTGGAGCACTTCAATTTGAGCTACAGATGTGGCACATGCAGCTGTCAGAAGGAAATACGCTTTCTTTGTGGGTCAGTTGAGCTATTGCATGCAGGACTTCAGTTAGAACTCATGTGGTTGAGTTTGGTGGAGTTGGATGTGGAGTTGATGGAGTTGTGTTCAGTTTGACTTGGTTAAACTAGTTGTAATTAGTCTAACTGCAAATAGACTAGTGATGAGTTGTGTGAATTAAATATTAATTAATTCACTAATTATTAACTCATAATGCAACTAAAGAATACATCAGTTAACTCAGTGCATGTACAGTTCAGTGGAGACAGGTGTTAGAGGTTGAGATTGCTATCAGTTGTGACTATAGTTGTGCATGAGATCTTGCACAATCAATGGATTGAGTATGCCCACGAGGATTGCGCAGTATATGCCCAGTGATATAGCCTGTGCTCATGTGATTTTTAGTGTGGGTGATTTTCACTTGGTATTGTGTAATAGAGGCAGGCAAAGCAGCAGAGGAGATTTGAACCTGTGACTTGTTCGGATCTGAGCTAGTTTTGTGTGTAATAGGTGGAGATAGTGCTGGATACTTGTGAGGAGTATTGTACTATGTAATGTTACATGTTCTCAATCATTAATATACAGATAGTGTGGGGTTTTCAGCTATAAGCTTTCCCCGGGTTACATACTGTGTTAATGTGTGCATGCGATTGATGTTTCATTGTTTTTAATGTTGCTAAATTGATGATCAACGTAGAGGAGGTTATGTATTATGCATGTATTCCACAATAGTGTATAATCGGGATAATCTCTGTGAATAAGTGTTTATTATTCAAAATTGCTACAGTGCCATACCCGATTGGCTTTTGCATCCATCAATAAGAGTTCCTTATCCTTGGCATTTCATATGTAAATGTATTGGTTTAGATGTGGATCTTATGGTTGTGTCCCTGTTATTTATGTTGTTTATATGCTGGTTATGAGTATGTTTTATGATAGTGATGATGTATGGCTCTCATCATGTTTTGATTTGTAAATGAATGAACATTGAATATATGACCTAATAGATGATATTGCAGCTAAATGCTTCTTGGCGATTTTCAGATAAGTATGAGACCCCTATTATAAGTTGGAGGATGCATATTTTTGATATGTTTGACAAAATGTATGTTATGGCTAGTAAGGGTCTAGTCAAGTCCTTGATCAAGTTTGTTATCAAAAGCATTATCCTCATGTCTTTTATGAGTTCTGGAAGTTTCATCAAGTTTATGGGCAGTGACGGGGTCCTAGTCCTAGAAAATAGCCTTAAATCTCACAGTTGCTGGTATAACATTGGCAGAAAAAGGCTACAATCGCACTTAGGCAGGCTCATGGGAGCGATTGAGGCTCTAAGTCAATAAAAATGTTAAGTTCCCTTAGTGGTTGGTCACCTGGAAGGGTGGGTTGGGTCTTGAAGGTTTTGTAGCATGTTTAGAAGGTTAGTTTGGTTGTGTTCTGTCGATTCCACTTCCTTAAGGTGACCTAGAAGGTTGAATCACATCATAGTGACCTCTCGTCACATGTTTACCCCAGTGGACCGGTTAGCTTTGGTAAATGTGGGAGGAGGGTGTTACATAGTGGTATCGAGAAATTGGTTCAACCCTTGGACTAGATGGGCGGTGTGTTGGTCATGCATACATGTCGATTTCATATGTGCTCCTTATGCTTGTGGTCTATGTGCTTGTTGCATATGCATGGCACGGTCATAGTTGCAGTGGTGTCACCGCCTAAAGTTGATGGTGTTGTTGTGGTATATGTTTGTCATGAATGCATGTTGATGGTGCATTGGTCATGTATGTCGTGTATATGTCGTTATGCATGCATTGTGTCTAGTTGGTGTGTGGTTTTGGCATCATGTATTAAAATTGAATAAGGATTAAGATGATGTCTATGTATTGTTCTGAATATGATTATGTTTATATATATATATATCTGTGTGTGTGTCTGTGTGCGTGTATTGCACTAATCTAGTTGATATTACAGCCGAGATATCCTCCCCTGGACTAGAATGAGGTATGTTGGTTTGATTGTGATTTGGTTTAGCTGACATGATATACCTTACAGGAAGAGAAGAACAACGATGGATAAAAGAGTGGTAGATTATAGTTCATGAGATTCTCCCTATGGATCATATGAGCAGCATGGTGAGAAATACTCCCCTCACATACCAGAAACTCTGAGAAGTGCAAAGGCAGAAATAAGGAGTTACAAAGTAGATGATGACCAAATCATTCAATAATAAGAGAGACTTGCTAGGGCACAAGAGAAACAAGTTGAAGTCAATGAAGTCATCCTTCAGAGCTTGTTAGACTTGTAGAGACAAGGACCACTTCAGATCAGCCATGGGAAGGAGGATAAGATTAATGGGGCATATGGTAGTTGGTCTCCTAGTGGGAACAAGTCAAATAGAGAAGACATGATCAGGGGTGGAAGTTTCTTGGATAAACCGGATAAGAGAGGTGATGGACACAGATTTCATCCTAGCTCTGGTTCTGACAGACATCATGATCATCATCATTATCATCCTTAAAGGAGGAACGCTAGGGGGTATTTATCAGATGAGTTCAAGAAAGCAAAGCCACCTACATTTGATGGGGAAATGAAGAAGTCATGGGATGCAAAAGCGTAGTTGCTTGGGATGAACAAGTTCTTCAGATTGTATGATTACTCAGAGAACATGAAGGCCAGAATAACTATGTCCAGTCTTAAAGGTAAATCAAATATTTGATGGGAAGATGTAAAGAATGTCAGAGATATTTGTGAAGTGGAGTTGACTTGAAGTAAGTTCGAGATATTATTCAGGAAGAAGTATCTATCAAAGAGATACTATGATGACAGGGAAAAAGAATTATATGAGCTAAAGATGGGATCTATAACCGATGAGGAGTACACTAGCAGATTTCTAGAGTTGTTGAGATATTTGCCTTACCTCAAGGAGGATAAGGCCAAGATTCAGAGATTCACCAATGGGTTGCCGATAACATTCAAGAACAGGATTGAGTTTGATGACCCTAGATCATTGGAGGAGGCCATCTGGAAGCTAAAGCATTGTTATGAGCAATCAAAGCACAAATTTGAGATTACACCGAACTAGAAAGGTAATGCAAGGGACAAAGGAAAATGGGACACGAAACGAGCAAGGCCTCAGGACATAAGTAACAAAGAGAATGCAACGTCACATAAGAAGTTCAATGCATCTGACATAGGACAAGAATTTTGGTCTGAGTAGAAGAAGGGTGATGATAGGAAGCCCGTGCGATGTTGGAATTGTGGCAAAGATCATCGTTACAAAGATTTTCCATAGCATCAAGGTGGTAGACCACAAATTTACAGTGCTTAAGAGGTGCGGATGGTGGGGGAATCTTGGACATAATGTTCATCAGATTTATGAAACATTGGATAACTGACAGGGAGATCATCAGGCATCTATCGTTGAGATGGAAGCTAAGCTTTGTGATCAAGTTGTTTCTATTTTGATTGACCCTGGATCTAATTATAGTTATGTTAACCCTGACTTAGTGGATAAGTGTGTTTTGAGTAAATAAGTGCATGCAGAATCTTGGTTAGTGCAATTGGCTACAAGTATAAAGGAAAGAGTTTATCATTGGGTAATAGCTTGTGCTTTTGAGTTGAATGGTATGCCTACATCAACATATTTGAATGTACTTCCATTGGGATTGTATAGTATGCTTTAGGTTATGGATTGGTTGTATATTCATAGGACTAAGGTGGGTTGTTATGACAAAGTTATTGAGTGTTTAGATTACTATAGGGAACAAAGAGTCTCGCAGGGTAAGAAGAAGGAAACATCAGTTAGAATGGTGAAATCTATGCAGGCGAAGCACAATCATAGGAAAGGGTGTGTGTTATTTGCAGTGCACATTTCTAGTGATAAAGGAAAGGAAGATGGGGATGTAGAGATATTGAGCAGATACCCAGTTCTATAATAGTTACAAGATGTATTTCCCGCAGAGATTTCAGAGTTTCCACCTCACAGAGAAGTGGACTCTTCCATTCAGTTGGTACCAGGGGCAGCACCAGCATCGAAGGCACCGTATAGGATGAGCACTCCAAAGTTAGTAGAATTGAAGTTGTAGTTGAGGGAAATGCTTGAAAAGGGATACATTAGGCCAAAT
This sequence comes from Pinus tabuliformis, assembly GCA_031772625.1. Classification (NCBI taxonomy): domain Eukaryota; kingdom Viridiplantae; phylum Streptophyta; class Pinopsida; order Pinales; family Pinaceae; genus Pinus; species Pinus tabuliformis. The sequence continues at coordinate 559,936,423 of CM062817.1, forward strand.
GTATTGTCTTGGGGTGCACCGGTGTTGTTTGTGAAGAAGAAGGATGGTACTCTTAGGTTGTGCATTGATTACAGGTAGTTGAACAAGGTGATCTTCAAGAACAGATACCCGTTACTGAGGATTGACGACTTGTTTGATCAATTGAAGGGAACAACAATGTTCTTGAAGATTGATGTGAGATCAGGATACCATCAGGTACGCATCAAGGAAGAGGACATATACAAGACAACTTTCAAGACCAGGTATGGGCATTATGAGTTTTTTGTAGTTCCATTTGGTTTAACTAATGCTCCAGTTACTTTTATGTACTTTATGAATAACATTTTGTGTCCTTATCTTGACAAGTTTGTTATTATATTCGTTGATGATATATTGGTATATTCTAAAAATGAAGAAGATCATACTGAAAACTTAGCAACAATATTAAGATTACTGATAGAGCATCAATTGTATACTAAGCTCAGTAAGTTTAATTTCACTTAGAGATAGGTACATTACTTGGGACATGTGGTTTCCAAGGAACGCATAGCAGTGGATCTAGAGAAGATAAGGGCTATCATGGAGTGGGCAGCTCCCAGGAATGTGGATGAGGTAAGGTCCTTCATGGGGTTAGCAGGTTATTATAGGAGGTTCATCAGAAACTCGTTGATTGCACATCCTATCACATCGTTGCAAAGGAAAGGTAAGAAGTTGAATAGACAGAGAAAAGTGCAACAAGTTTTGAGCAGTTGAAATAGTTGTTGACAAATGCTCCAGTGCTAAATATTGCAAATCAAAATAGAGAATTTGTGATAAGTCCAAATGCTTACAAGAGAGGACTTGGTGGAGTTCTTATGCAGGAAGGATAGGCAGTGTGTTATGAGTCATGGAAACTGAATGAGCACAAGCAGAATTATCCAACATGTGATCTTTCGTTGGCAGCGATCATCCATGCATTGAATATATGAAGGCACTATATTCTTGGTAGCAGTTTTGTATTGATGAGTTATCACAATGGGTTGATGTCTTTGTTTGACTAGTCGAATTTGAATGTCAAGCAAGCTAGATGGTTGGCAACGACTAGCGAGTTCAAATTTGAGATTAGGTACATCATGGGAAAAGAGAATAAGGTTAGAGATGCTCTTAGTAGGCGATTACAGATAAATCACATTACAACTATGAGTTCTTATGGGACAGATCTACAAGATCAAATCTTACAGGTAGATCAGCAAGATAACAGGTACATGGAGCTCAAGAACACGTTACATTAGATTACAGGTAAAGGTAAAGGTATAGGTACAAGTGCAGGTACAGATGCACAAGATGTGGACTATCATCTTACAATAAATGGATTGGTCAGATTTAGGGACAAGATCTATGCACCAGATAAAAGTGAGCTCAAGCAGCTTATCTTGACGGAATTTCATGCCAATCCATATTCAAGTCATCGGGATATCAAAAGACATTGACAATGGTAAAGAATTTTTACTACTTGTCGAATTTGAAGAGGGAAGTGGCAGAATTTGTAGTTAGATGCTTGGATTGTCAATAGGTAAAATCAAAGTGTAAGCACCCAGGTGGATTACTATAGCTGATTTCGATTCCATGGTGAAAGTGGGAGGTCATTTCCATGGATTTCATCATAGTTTTTATGAGGACATCCAGACAACATGATTCAATTATGGTTGTGATTGACAGGTTGATGAAGATAGTGAACTTCATTCCAGTGAAGTCTACATATTCAGCTAACGATGTAGCACCAGTCTCCATCAGATATGTAATGAGGTTTCATGGTGTTCGAAGGAAGACTGTGTCAGACATGGATGCTAAGTTCACTTCCAAGATTTAGAAGGAGTTGTTTGCAGGTTTGGGTATAGAGTTGTCCTTTAGTACAACTTATCATTTGCAGATAGGTGGAGATAGAGAGGGTCAACAGGATATTAGAGGACATATTGAGGATGTATGTGACGCATCAACAAAGGATATGGGGGGAGTACCTTCCATTAGTTGAGTTTGCTTACAACAATGGGTATCATAAGTCATTGAGGATGAGTTTGTTTGTTTGAGTTATGTTAAGGGAAAAGTTGTAATACTCCTATCAGTTGGAGTGATCTAGTTAACACGGTATTGATAAGATCGAATACATTGGCAGAGATGGAACAGGAAATGCAAGTGATCAATAAGAATCTAAAGGTAGCATAGGATTAGATAGAAAATTTATGGAGATCAACATAGGTTGTTTAAGGAGTTTCAGGTTGGGGAACATGTGTACTTTCACATATGGCCCAAGAAGATCTCCTTGAGGATTGGATCATGTGCCAAGCTGACACCTCAGTATTGTGGACATTTCAATATTCTTGAAAGGATTAGACTAGTAGCCTATCGACTTGCACTACCTCTAATGGTGAAAGTCCATGATGTTTTCCATGTGTCATTGCTTAAGGAGTATGTTAAAGATGTTGATCATATGATTGACTAGTCTGTATTGTAGGTGGAGCTAGAAGGAGAATTCCAATCAGAACCTCAGTGAATTTTTCATAGAAAGATGCCCATGCTCCGGAACTGAGCAATCGACCAGGTTAAAGTGTAGCGGAAGCACTTTGGGCTCGATGAAGCTACATGGGAGACGACAAATTAGATGCGGGTTATGTATCCTTCTCTGTTCGTTGGTTGAGAAAATGTTTTTGGTATATGTTTTAGCGTGATGTTTTGGTTTATGTACATATGTATATGGATGTAAATACTACATTAAGTTGTGTTATAAATCTCAAATAAGTGGCATGCGCGTCATTTCGTTATCGTTGTTATGTTGTCATGTTGGTTGCTTCTCAGCGGGTTGATCATTGTAAATACTGCAACGAGCTAAGTTATAAAGCTCCATGGGCAGTATGTTTTTCTTTCAGCAGTCTTGTTGGTTGTAGGTGTCACTGAACACTGAGGATAGTATTCCCCCAAGGGTGAGGGTTCTGTAATAGCCCTGGTCAAAAATGCATGAATAAAGTTAATAAAGGCAAAATAATAACCACGGTCATGGGACAGATATTCCAAGTTGAATCTTGGGAAAAACATAGTGACGAGGATCACTTGTGATTAATTAATGGCTATGGAAATTGGCAAAGGAAATGGCTAAGGTTTTGGAAAGGCAAAGTGGCATTTATTTATGAAAATACTGGAAATTAGGAGAAAAGGAAGGTGAAAGGTCACATGTTGCATGTGAGGCGGAAAATGAAGGAAAATAATGGAAAATTGAAGAAAATAGAGGCATCATTAATAAAAAGGCTTTTGAGGATCAGTTGGTACCTTTTGTTAGTTTAGTTTTTGGATCTCTCTCTATTCTCTCTCTTTCATACTCTTGAACACTTAGCATTTTCTTAGAGCACTCTTGGAGGAGTGTGGCATACCTAGGATTTGGAGCAAAAAGGCAAAGGAGAAGTAGGAAAGTGAAAGAGTACATTAGGATCAACAACTACAATGAGTTTTTCTTGTAGGTAACGAGTTGCACGTATGTTTTCCTTGCTATTTTTGGCATGCATGGCACATGCATGTGGTTTCTTGATCATGATTTGTCATTCCATGGAGGATTTCCTGGAATGACAGTGGTTTGACTAAGCATTTCCATTTCCTAGATAGCCATGGTGTTGTGGGTTTTACTTATTTTTTATTTTTCAGTTGGTTCTCATGTTCCTTTGGTTGTGGGTTGAGTTATTAGTTCCTAGAGCCTTGGTTGGACAAAGGCTCTAAAGCCCTGTAATAGCTTGGGTTGTGTTGGGTCCCTATAATACTAGTGATTACCCCATTACTATTGTAGTTATACCCCTTATTAATATTGTTGTGCCCCTATTGCCCCCATATTATTATTATTGTGCCCCATAGAATCCCTCTATTGTTATTTTTGTGGCTTTATATTATTATTGTTAGGTCAGTTGGTTATATTGTGACTCCTTAGACTCCTATATATAGAAAGGAGGTTTTGTCATTTGAATCATCCAAGAATTGTTCATTTATGTAATGTAAAGGAGGTTGCCCCCTCGAAGAGGCTGAATTCTAAGGCGTTGATCTATCTTTTCTATCTTTTCTTGAGCTGGTTTCATAACAGGTTGAGTTACTAGCCCTGGAGCCTTGGTTGGACAAACACTCTGGAGCCCAGCAATAGTTGTGGGTTGAGTTACTAATCCTGGAGCCTTAGATGGAACAAATGCTCTGGAGCCCTAGACAGCTTGGGTAGAGACCAATCTAGTGATGGTTAGTGATGTTCGACCATGAGGTGGAATCATTGGTTGAGGGTTGAAGTGGGTTGGCCTCTGGAAGCCCTGGTTTGGTTTTGTTGGATTTGTTTCATGGGATCCCACATTCATGCTTGGAATATGGCATGGGGGTGATTGGCTAAAAGAAAGATTTGGTTCAACCCAATCTACGGTCGAGTGGTTCATGGAAGTCCCATACCCGGTTGGATTTTTCATCCATCAACAAGAGTTCCTTCTCCTTGGTATTTCATATGTAAATTTAATGGTTTATATGTGGATCTTATGGTCGTTGTGTCCCTATTATTTCTGTTGTTTATATGTTGGTTTTGACAATGATGATGTATGGCTCTCATCATGTTTTGATTTGTAAATGAATGAACAATGGATATATGACCTAATAGATGATATTGTAGCTAATGTGACAAGGAATCAATGCTTCTTAGCAGTTTTCAGATAATTATAAGAACCCTATACTCAAATCTATTATTATAACCTATAGGATGCATTTTTGTGATTTGTGTTGACGAAATGTTTGTGATGGCTAGTAGGGGTCTAGTCAAGTCCTTGATGAAGTTTGTTATCAAAAGCATTGTCCTCATGTATTTTATGAGTTCTGGAAGTTTCATGGAGTTTATGGGAAGTGATTGGGTCTTATCCATGGAAAATAGCCTTAAATCTCGCAGTTGTTGGCATAGCACTGGCAGAAAAAAGCTACAGTCGCACTCAGGTAGGCTCATGGGAGCGACTGGGACTCTCAGTTGCTTGGAGAGCTTGGAAAGGGAGCGAATGGGGCTCTCAGTCGCTTGGAGGGCTTGGAAAGGGAGCGATTGGGGCTCTATTTCAGTAAAAATGATGAGTTCCCTAAGGGGTTGGTCACCTGGAAGGTTGGGTTGGATCTTGAAGGTTTTCTAGCACGTTTAGAAGGTCAGTTTAGTTTTGTTCCATCGGTTCCAATTCCTTAAGGTGAACTAGGAGGTTGAATCACATCATAGTGGCCTCTCGTCACATGTTTGCCCCTGTGGATCTATTGGCTTAGGTAAATGTGGGAGGAGGGTGTTACACCTTCCTCCCATTAGCTTTAGGATGCATTGCTTTAAAAAAACTTTTAGTATGTGTTATCACCTTAATTTTTCTAAACTACAACATTTAAGTGGTCATACATGAAAAGATCCCAAATCCACATAGACCTCACATATCATAGTAAAATACATGATCTACATGCCATTTATACATGATATATATTCAACCCTTTAGTTAATCATTTATAGGTTTATACTAGATATCCCTTGATATTAGCACCATTCACACCAAAAAAATGTCTTAATACTCACACAACCCTTATAAACCCATAAATCAAGGATTCCAATGACCCATAAATGCCAAAGGATGCCTTAAAGAGGCAAAATGGTTAAACCAAGCTTGGATACATCTCCCATCTCATTAATCTTTTGCTCTTTGGCGCTCATTTGGGTCAAATTAGGCACATGGACTCTAGATGTCCACGCCCAAAGGATGGGCATTTACATTATAACTAGTTTACGTTGGAACTTAACTACAACATATAAATTGAATCCATTGTCAAGCATTTGAAAACAAGGAACTAGGAGTAATTCCGTGTTAAAGGAATAGTCTAGCCAAAGAATGGGAGGTGAAGTGATTCCATTCACTTATTTTGAGTTTGCTTGCCCTCATGCTATCCATTTCCCTTCCAAAGTGATCATTCATGAGGGGAAGTGTTGGACATTATTCATCATATATTGATATCAATCCTAACATATGATAAAAATACTATCTCATAAAAAATATTAGATCTCATCAACTACAAACATCTCCCCAGGTGATATAATTATGTCTTACTACTTCTCCATCGAAATAATTTTGGTTGCTACTCTTTCCTAAAAAAATCTTGCATGCATGCTATTTGAATCATTGATATGTCTTATTTGATGCTTTCACAAATATCATGCATGCTAAAGGATAGTTTAGTGTTTTATCTTACTTTATATTTTTCTTATTTGTAAGCCCCTAGCTTGAACAACTGACTAAAAGAGGGTTTTTGGTACTTCATTTCTAAAAAACCCCACAAGCAATATTATTGGATGAATTTGGGAAATATTTGACAACACATCCTTATATGAGGACAAATGTGGTGTATAGCAATCCCGTGGGAAATGAGTACATGTTCCACACATTTATAATGTGTACAAATATTTACATAATATCACAACAACTTTATAAGGTTCATTCAATTTAATATATATGTTAATTACAACATAGGTAAAGTACCAAGTAAGATTTCCATATTGGGATTACATAACTTGAATATCTATTTTATTTTTGGTGGTTCATTTCATTGTTTTACTTGAAATTGGTATGTTTTTCTTATTTTTCTTGTTTTATTTCACCATAATACAATTAATAGAAAGAAAACAAAAGCGTTTGTGTATGAGATAGAGTATGTGCGTGTGCGTGTGTGTGTGAGAGAGAGAGAGATAGAGAGAGAGTAACATGTGACCCATTATAACTTTAACATTCCTAGAGTTACCATCCTTAGCCATTGGGCCACTCCAATATCTCATTCCCTTCTTCATCGATCAAATGTGCCATTGGTGAATAAAATTTTCTTTCACTGACACCCAACTAACTATTAATACATACTAGATACATAATTTCAATTCGAAAGTATATTTTTAACATATAATCATGGATAAATTAATAATTATTCATGTAATTCATTCTTATATGGATTCATTAACCAATTTACACATATTCCAAATATTAAACAAAATTCAAGCTTTAAAGGATTGACATAAATAACAAATATATTTCACAAAGAAATAAAGACAAGTAATTGTATTTTCTCAAGTATTTATGCACCAAATTGGTTACAGAGGAATGAGTCACTTAGTCAAGTTGTCATACCAAAAGGGGTGAAAAAAAGTTTGACATCCCCAGTTATATCTTACTTATCAATGCCATGTAAACACTTCCATGTATTTGGATTTCTAAATTAAAATGGGTTAAAGGACAAAAATTCCAGGGACTAAGTTTCTTGATTGGGATGGTGTAAGTTTCCTTAAGGGAGGAACCTCTAAATTGTCAAGAAGACCATTGAAGGTTAGTTGTTGTGTGTTAAATAGACTAGTTCATGAAAATAATAGAACTGCAAGAGAGGTATGCAAGGCATGTTGCCTTTCAAAAACATGACAAGCGACAAGGACCAAAATTAATGGAGTATGGGGGATACACAAGTAGCAAGGCGAATGAGGAAGTCAACCATGAGAGTGTAATGTTGGTAGAGGAGGAAAAAGGAATTACTGTGGATGAGAGTAGGGAGATAACAAAAAGGGCATCAGGGGAAAAAAAGCAGCGAATATCGATAAAAGGGAGAGATCTCGAAGTTCAAGGCCAAGACAAAGCACCTGGTATAGTTGATTTCGGTTGGAAATATTGGCATGAGAAGATATCTAAGGTGAGGAAAATGGCCTCTCAATTCCCCGTTGGCAAGAGGGTGGAGATATTTTTCTCTAGAGTCCCTTGAATGCTAGGGTGGAGGGATTGTTCCTTAGATTCCCGAAGAGAAGAATTTTGGAGCCTTTCTTGTTGTGCTTATGTACAATGGGTTATGGATTCCCTTCAGTGGGTGGAACCATTGTTCTTTATGTTTCAGGGTGGAGGTGAAGCCTCTGGATTCCCTGTAATTCATTCGTTGTTGAACAACTGAAGAGTGGAGGTGGTAGGCCTCTCGATTCCCTATGAAGTTATTGATTGTTAGTTGATTGGTGGGTGGAGATGGGAGAGCCTATGGAATCCATGTTCTAAGTAGTGGTGGTAATAAATCCCTGGAGCAGAACCACCTCAGTCTCTAGAATATGGCTCAGGGGTGACAATTGTAAGTGAGAACTAGCTGAATTTTATATATGGTTGGGTGGAGAGTTGTTGTCCCTGACTTAGTTGCCCCGCTCTAATATTAATTAAAGATAAGTCTTTGTACACGTACATTGTTCCATTGAACAAATATGTGTGTGTGTGTGTTCTGACTATTAAGTTAGGCTTGTATTGAATGCTTTAATGATGCACAACTCACTTATGAATATAGCAAAAAAAGACTTATTGATTGACTCTTGTAGATGTGACTTTCAACTAATAATCTTTATGAGGGATACTTTTATTCATCTAATGATGAATGCACCAAATGTTCATAACGTTGCAGTGGTATGATTAAACGTTGGGAAGGAGACTTCATGTTTATTCGTGGAGTATTGATCTCTTCACAACCTTTTGAGCTATGTGGGCCTTCTAGTTGTCATTATAAGCTTTATTTATTATTACCAGTCCTTCTAACGAGACTTGTAGATCTCTATAATGGGATCTACTTGCTCCTTGTGATTCATTGGAATTCAAAGGGACTACAAACCGTTGAGGGTCTAGATAAACAAGTCCCTAGACTGTGTTTTGATTTTTGGTTATTGAATACCTGACAAGAGGGTTTAAATGGATAAGCCTCTGGTTTGAATGGACAAGTCCCTAGCTTGTGTCTCGTATTTCAACCACCCAGAACCCTGGATGGGTAACCCTGAGAAAACCTTAGGAGGGATAACACTAGTGCGTGCTTCATATAACTTTAATAGCGACAGTTGAACTTTGGTGTAATGAACTAGGGGGAAAGCCTCATCTCATATACTTAGCCTGATGACCTTAATCTATGATCTTGGCGAGATTTATTAGGTTGAAAGGAGGTTGGTTTGATGGATAAGGTGTTGGCCCATATGAGTACAACACAAGACCATGAGTGGAAGCCAACATGATGGATGGATGAGAGTCAGAAACAAAAATCAATGGTTGAGAGGAAGCCCAAGATAGCTTATCCGAAGGTTACGTCCCCAGAAGCACACAAGAGGGCGTGCAAGGGAAATATTAGGATGACGAGGGCCAGGCTAGTGTGGTAGGGCCAGTAGCATGGAGTATGCGAGGATGAGTTGGAGCCCATGTATTAGTCGTCAGAGGAGCCAATTCCCATGCGGAAAGGCTTATTACGAAGTCAGGAAATTCAAGGCAAGACCATTTAGACATGGAATATTCTAGCAATTGATGGGATATTTTTGTCCCAGAGTCCGTCTCCCAGAGGCAACAATGCACAACTCTCAAGGGAGAGTTGGGATGACTCAACATCAGCTTTCCATGGTGAGAGCAAGGATGTGAAAGCTATTAAGTAAGAGTGAGAGTTGTGGTTCAACCAGAAGTGTTGACTGTGTAGAGGTGTGAACCCGCCGAGACATGTAAGCCTGAGAGTTGGCCCCTGGGAGTACAACAATGCAATGTAGTTAAAATGGCATAGGGTGACTCGAGTTGGGGTGTCGTGGCATACACATGAGCCCAACAGATCATTTATTGGTGCAAAGGAGGACCCATAGATATGTCAACCCGGAAAGCCTTTCTCGGAGCCACTTGTGAAGGAGCAAGGTGAGAGGGGCCAAGATAACTGACCTGAGTAACAAAAAGGTTGCCAAAATTTAATGATTTTTCAATTGGTTATATGTATATATTTAAAATAATGTGTGGTTGGGTGCATAGGTGAGGTTTGTGTATATGCATATATATCAACATATGTGTTAATTGTGAACGCCCACACCATGACTAGGTCAACAGCCAACACGTCATTGCTAAGAGGAGTTGGGAACCATGTGAGCATCACGTGGTAAGGTTGATGACATGATGCCTTCTTATTCATCAAAATTCAAATGGTCATATATATTGATCTAAAAGTCGGATTAAGGTTAAATTTATATAACCATAATCATTCCGATGAGAACAACGCAAAGGTGATGTCCACTTAAGGTTGTAAGTGAGTTGAAAGGATAAAAAAATTTAGACCCCACTTCCATAACAATACTTTGGATCTTGGGTCAACTTAGTAACCAACCTCCTCCCAACTTATGGTTCTAAGGGATTAAGGGGAGGGTGTTACAGTGTGGTATTGGAGCATCTGGGTTCAACACTTGGAATGGATGGGATCTATCATGGGCAAGCAATAAAACTTCTGCAAAGGGGTTTCATATCAATTTCTAGAAAACTAATAACACAAATGTTTAGGTGTTAAAATCCATTTTAATTGCTTGATTTCAGGCATAATGGAAATGCTTGGTTTGTGATTTAATCATGAAGTATGGTACCAATAGTTGTGTGGATTGATATAGTATGTGGGATATGCAGGAACCTACAGTAATGTTAATAACTTGATGATTAATTTATATTGGAGTACTAACATGGCTTGTTTGTATGACTAGTTTTCTATGGTAGCTCCATAAAAGCAAGTTCATGGTCATGATTATGCTTATTTATTTATGTCATAGTGCATCTAACAAGTGTGTGAATGATAACACATCACAAGAAACAAAGGAAAATGAAAAAAAAGGAAATGAGGACAAGAATGGTGCAATATTGATCTAATCAATCACAACATGGATATGAAAAGGTAAGGACTAATGAAGAAGAAATATCAATCAACTAAGGGGGAGGGGCAGACTCCCCTAACTGTATAGATACCTTGAGGACCCTAAGGATCGAGATCAGTATCTATACAACAGATGATGAAAAGATGGTAAGGGCTTAGGAAAAACAAGCCGAGTCGAATGCAGTCATATTACAAAGCCTGTTTGACTTGCAGAAGCAGAGGCAGTATGAGCTAGGGGTCAGTGAAAGAGATAGACAAAGCCCTCTAATATCATAGGAGATAACAAATGGCGTAGATGGTATCAAGTCTAGGGAGAGGCACAAGCGATAAAGTGAAGATGTTGTGAAAGGAAATGCACCATTGAGTACCCTAGAAGGAAGAAATACCACTTAGGGGCATCTTTCTAGTAAGCCTTCTAGATTCACTATCAAAAGGCATTACCATCATTATCATCATCATCATCGCCATTGTAAGAGATAAAGGGATTATATGTTAGAGGAACTTTAGAAGGATAAACCACCCACCTTTAATGGGGAAATGAATAAATCTGAAGATTTTGAAGTATGGTTTCTTGGAATGAAGAAGTTCTCAAGGATCCATCATTATTCTGAGAACATGAAGGAAAAATTGGTTTCCTATAGCATGAAAGGAAAAGTAGACATATGATGGAAGATTTGAAAAATGTGAATGGCATACCTAAAGAGAGGTTAACTTAGAGTGAATTCGAAGGCCTCTTCAGGGATTAGTATCTATCATATAACTATTATGACAATAAGTAAAAGGAGTTTTATGAGCTCAAACTAGGACAAATGTCAGATGAAGAATACACCACTAATTTGTTGGAATCACTGAGATATGTGCCACATTTGAAGCATGAGAAGGGAAAAAGTGCAAAGATTCATTAGTGGGCTACCCTTATCATTTAGAGATCAAATTGAAATGCATGGTCCTCAAAACCTTAAATGATGCCATTAAAAAATTGAAGCAATGCTACGAACAATCTAAAAGAAGGCCAGAATTCAAAGGAGATTAGAAAGACAAGAACAACAATAAGGATACGAAGGAATGGCCAATGAAAATACCAGACAAGAAGGAAGGTATGGGCACATCCAATGCAAGTTGAGTGCAATAAAAACTCAGTTTAGCTGTGAAAGGTCGCGTGCACCAATCTGGGAAAGAGCAGTGCGGAGTTGAACCATTGAAATGTTGGACATGTGGTGAGAATCATCGAAAAAGAGATTGTCCACTTCAGAAAAGTGTTGGACACCAAATATATAGTGCACAAGAGGCTCAAATAGTGGGAGAAGTAGCACAAAGCCCGCCTTGAATTTATTTTGCAGTGGATAACTGTTAGGCATACCACCAAGTGTCCATAATTGAGATGGAAGGTAAGCTATGCAACAAGATTATTCCTATTTTAATTGACCTTAGTTTTAATTATAGTTATGACATCCCAGAGCTCATGGAAAAATTCCAATTGGATAAGAAAGCACATGTAGAGCCTTGGTTGGCTCAATTAGAAATAAGGACAAAATTAAGAGTTAATTACTAGGTAGAATCATGTGTGTTTGAACTTAATAGTATGCCAACAATAGCACATTTAAATTTGATGCAATTGGGTGCGCACAACATGTTACTACGCATGGATTGGTTGTATGCATACAGGACCAAAGTTGATCGCTTTGAAAAGATAATTGAGTTCTTGGATGAGGATGGAGAAAGGAGAATGCTACATGGCAAGCAAAAGCCTACTTTAGTGAGGCTGATCACTACCATGCAAGCTAAACCTTGTTGCCAAAAAGGTTGTCAATTATATGTTGTGCAATTTTCCAACAATGATAAAGTCAATAACAACATTGAGGAAGAGGAAAGCAAGATACTGAAACGATATCATGTGTTGCAACAATATAGGGATTTATTTCCTGTAGATGTTCCTAGATTACGTCCTTGAAGGGAGGTTAATTTCTCTATTGAGTTAATACCTGGAGTCACTCCAACATCTAAGGCACCATATTGAATGAGAATTATAGGATTGATTGAGTTGAAATTACAACTTAAGTAAATATTGGATAAATGCAATATAAGGCTAAGTGTGTCCCCATGGCGAGCACCAATTTTGTTTATGAAGAAAAAGGATGTCACCCTCAGACTTTCTATTGATTACAGACAACTAAATAAAGTGACCATTAGGAACTGGTATCTATTGTCATAGGTTGATGATTTATTTGACCAATTGAAAGGTGTAGCAGTCTTCTCCAATATCGACTTGAGGTTAGGGTATCATCAAGTGCACATCAAGGAAGAGGACATCCATAAGATAACTTTTCATACAAGATATGGGCATTACAAGTTTGTGGTGATACCCTTTGGGCTTATTAACGCCCCTAACACTTTCATGTGTTTAATGAACAATGTGTTGAGTCATTATCTGGAAAAGTTTGTAATTGTCTTTGTTGATGACATATTGGTATATTCGAGGACCGAAGAAGAACATTGTAAACACCCCACCTTAACCTCAGTGAATTATTCACTTACTAACTTCTATAAAACTCCACACAAACGATTTCATTGTGTTTCTCTCATTGAAATGATTTCTAGAGATATAAGTTTCGTCTCTATCCAACCTCCAGATCAAAAGTTATGGCCTATTCAAGGTTAAGCACCACATAATCATTTCCCTTGCCACGTGGCTACCCAGTTAGTTTGTGCTTCCAACACCACTTAGCAATCGTATAATGGCTACCAACCCATTCATAGCATTGTTCCTTGCAACCCTGCTTATTTTTATATTGATGCACTCAACCTATAACCTCTAGTGATGCGTCATTACACACACACACACATATCAATTGACAACCTATCAATCATCGACAACATCTTCGTTACCCGAGCCCATTACCCTTACCCTTAACACCTTGTGCCTCCAAGATTTTCTTCAAGGTCAACCTTCCAGGTTGATGTGCCCCCATAATTTGATGAAGTTGTTCATTAATGGAGCTTTTCCTAGCTCTTAGGTTCAACTCTCCCAGTTAAAACTCCATGTGCTTACCTTGGCTAAACTCCCGACTTTGTTCCCTTGGTTAAACTCTTAGTGCTTACCTCAACTTAAAAACCCAATGCTTATCCCGACCAAACCCCTCGGTTTCATTTCCCAACTAAAATTCTTTGTGCTGGCCTTGGCTAATACTCTTGGTGCGCTACCCAACTGAAAGTCCTGGTGTGCTACCCAGCTGAAACTCCTAGTGCACTACCTGGCTAAAACACCCAAAGTGCTATCCAGTTGAAACTCCCGACACACAGCTCGGCTAAAACTCTCAGTGTGCTACCCGGCTGAAACTCTCAGTGTGCTACCCGGGGAGCACGTAGTTAAGTAAAGAGTCAAAAAAGGTTCTTACCCTATTTTATGTAAGTTAAGTCGGCTTTGTGAAGATCTACCCATGGTCCGCGAACCATGGGATTGTATAAATAGGTGTGTCTTAGAGACTCTAAGGCATGATAAAAGAAGAATAGAAGTTGTCTATGGGTACGCCTGAAGGAGTCTAAGGTAGCACAGAAGGTAGAAGAAAGGCTCTGCAGCTATGTGCGCAGAGGCCTAGAGTAGTGTCTACAGCTGAATGGGCGAACCCCCGCAGCTGACTGCACAGTGAAGTCTTGAGTCTGTAAGCTTAAATTATTATCAATAAAGAAGATTATTACAGAAATTCCTATGTTTATCAATTTAATTTTGTTATAATGTGTTTTATGCTGTGATGAATGATAGGTTTGTGAAATAATGTTGTATTGATGCGCAACTTTACTGGATCTATGTTGTTATGTGAACACAATTGATCTCAAGTCTTTACGTGAAGATTATATCATTGCATGTTAAAGTTATCTAACACTTAAGAATATTTAAATAAATATTGGGTTAAGAATAATCTTGGATGAGCATAAGTCACTGATTAGCCTGTTCAGGGTCCGCAAAAGCTAGTCGTAGACTTTTGCGAAGGTCTAGACGCTGATTAAAGGGAGTTCCATTGATAAAGGCTTATCGATATGCGCGGAGGCAAATCTAGATCACAAAAACATATCGCACTGCTCTCTGGGTATAGAAACTTGGTTCCAGCATCCCCCCATACTACTTCATGTGAGACTTTAGTCTGCGCTCCACGGATTGATGCTGAAAGGGCCAGTAGTGTAGGGATTTGTTTGGTGCAACTAACTCTAAACCTAGGTCACGACCCACTAAGCCAACAAATGGTTTTGTTGCCGGGACCGGGATCTACATAAAGAGATGTGTGATGTTGCATCACTAGAATCTGACCAAGAAGGAAATTGAGAAGTGGTTGGATAGAAAGATCCACGAATTCACGGCGCAAGAAAACATAAATCTGCACGTGATGAAAGATCAGTGGTTGGATAGATATTTGTACACAAAAATACACGAGATATTCTTCTACACCTTCCTGATCAAACTATACAAGTGGATCGCTAAATTGGTAGATGGCCAAGGAAGGTGGAGGCTTGATGGTTCAATAGTGTGGACCCCGGAGCTCATGCAGAGGTTGGAAGCTTTTGAAGATAAGATCGCACGTGCAGTTGATCACTGGATTGATCTAGTCATCGAGTTCGCAGTTGATACCTCAGGCAGTTATAGTGAAGAAGACCGACGCTTCTTCAAGGGGCCGCGAGGTAAGTATTTAAGATCTTTGAATACTTGGATTAAGATGCTCTTGTGTGAAAAGCGGGTTATGCCATTACCTTGATGTTTGGATCTACGCGAAGCGGAAGAAGTTTTAGAAATCAAGGGAGAACAAGTCATGAATATATTCCATTGATTGGATCTCCTTCAAGTGACAACGAGGGAGCAGCACATGCTTCACCGCAGAGTGTTATCCAGTTGATAAGGCAGGGTTTTCCACAGATACCTCATCCACCCACACCACCTCCACATTCACCTCCACGACATACACCTTCACCCACACTGCCACCACCTCTGCTGACATTCAACATGTCGAATACGATGAAGTTTCCTGTTTTCAAGGGCTTGGAAAGTGAGGACTTGGATCAGTTTTGTTTGATGCGAAGGCTGTGTGGACAACACAACAATTTACAAATGACAATATAAAGAAGGCACAGTTGGTTACCGCTCTGCAGGATCGCACGCTGACATGGTACATTAAGTACGGCATCGATAACCGCTGGAATCATTAGCAGACACTCAAACCGCTCTAAACAAAGAATTCGGTAAGCCTAATTCTGAGTCGTGATCAATAATTGGATTTAAGGAAATCATGATGAGGCCCAACGCAACACCCTGGGAATTAGATCAAATATTGAAGTTCCAGATCCGCGAAGCTAATATGAATCTCTAAGATAGTTAGCACCGTGAATGGTTTGTAGTCTCGCTCTTGCCCCACCTAAGGGTTGCTTTATCACAACAAAAGATAGGAACTCAGGCGAAAGTCCTGGAAATTGCGATGAGATTGCATGAAACGTGATCCAGGATGTTTTCGCTTATAGATGTATAGAAAAGAATTGCATATAAATTTGTAGCTTAACACGTAAATGTGCACATAAGAAAAGAAGAAGTAAACACATAAAAGGCACAAAAAGAAGACACCAAGGCTTGATAATGGAGTTCGTCCAATTCGGACTACGTCTCTGGGCCCAGCTCAACAATGGGGAGGCCTTTCTTATTAAATGACATGAATAAACAAAATTACATTCATCAATCTATCTACAAAGGCTTATACCTCCAATCTGCAAGATGGCTATGAAATGAATGCCTGGGGTGGAGAGGTATGTAGCACCCAAGTGTCCCACAGCAATGAAAGGGGTTGGAGTAGTGTAAACTATCTAAGACAGATCAATAAGTGCTCTTGGCCTCCTGCAAAATAGCGTGTTGCAACCATAAAAAATGCCCCCTTCGCTCTTTCCAATGATCCTCTTTTATAATGGATTCCTGGACAGGATCCCATCCCAATTGGGGCTTGTCCAGCTCTTAACAAAGGCTGGTAGAGTGGAAGAATCAGCGGGTGCCACTGCCTCTCAAAGATGCTCTTTTATTGTTGAAACGATAAAGCTTCAAAATCCTGAAAAACACTGCAAATCTGCCCAAAAATCATATACCCGGACCTCAAAAACCATTAAATCGGGCTTATTTTTTCCTATCAAGTCTGCGCTGAGGTCGCAAATCGGCATATCGGGGTGTCCCCGTCCTGGTTACTGGGAATGACCGACCGCCGATCGCCGATATCAGCATCGGCCGATCGCGTCGGCATCCCACACATACATCGCCCCAAGTGTCTGTTCCGCTGATCCGATTAATCACCAATTCCACTACCCGATCACCGATATACTCTTATATATATATATATATATATATATATATATATACGATCACCGATTGTGATTGCCTCCGATCCACTGATTCGATCTAATCGGAGATCGGCGATCGGGGGTTCCATGGCCCAAAGCTTAAGTCTGCCCACATGCAACCTCCGATTGCGATTTGGCCTTAAGGCTTAAGACTCCTTTTTCAAAGGAAATTCCTCATTTTCTTAAGGACTAAAACATCCTTCTTCGGGCGATAACTTCATCATCCGGACTCGGATTGAAGTACCATTTGTGCCATTGGAATCAGGAAGATGAGATCTCTGCTCTGGTCCTGGGTTGAATTCATTCTACCCACTTGGATTTCTAAGTTTCTCCATGCCATTGTATCTGAAGATCCACCTGGATCAATCCTCCCCATTGAGGAGCTTTTGGACCGCCAAAATCTTTTCATTAGTCAATTCGCAAGTGAGGGTACTGTGCCCTCACTTTCTCTTTCTCTAGCCATATCGCCTTGCTTGGATGCATTCCCTTAAATCCAACTCGAAGGTACTCTACATATCCTCGCCGTGAAGTCATAGTTCTTCTGTTGAGGATGATGTCTTCAGGCAACTCATTGAGATATTCTGGTGCAAAATAATCGATGGTAGGAACTGTGCCCACCTCATCGGTGTCCATGATCAAAGGAGGTTCATACGGCTTTAGGTTCTCCAATATCTGCATATATACTGGCAAGTCAAGACGAAAGGCATTGTTCCCAATCTTCTCCAATATGGTAAATGGTCCATACCGGATTGGTCGCAACTTCTTTCCTTCTCCCTTCATTCTGTCTTTGCTGATGTGGAACCACACCTTGTCGCCCACTTGGAATTGATGGTCAACTTGGTGTTTATCATGTCGAGCCCTTGACTCTTTTCCAACTACTCTTGCACTTCTTGGTGAATCATTTGGATTCTTTGAATGAACTGCTGAACTTTGTCTTTATCATTACATCCACTGGAGCAATCCTCCATTCCAAAGACCATGTCAAAAGGGTCCTTTGGTAGGTAACCAAAGAATGTCTCGAATGGTGAACGTTGTGTCGATGAATGCACTGCTCTGTTATAGGAATGTTGTATATAGGGGAGATGTTCATACCATAACTTGGGATGTTTCCCACAATAGCCTCGTAATAAGTGTACCGTGGTACGATTAACAACCTCTATTTGCCCATAAGTTTGCGGGTGAAATGTCGTGTTTCTTTTCATTTTGGTATCCATCATCCTCCACAAGCTGGTCCAGAACTCCCTAAGGAAGTGAGACTCTTGAACCGACACAATTGATGTGGGTAATCCAAAGTGGACCCAAACATACGGAAAGAAAAGAGAAGTAGTCTGCTCTGCAGTAATCTGCTTTTTACAAGGCATAAGAATACACATTTTGTTAAAACGGTCAACGACGACATACAAATAGTCGTGACCCTTCCTAGACAAAGGTAAACCTCCTACAAAGTCCATTGACACACTTTCCCATGGACGACTCGGAATAGGGAGTGGTGTGTAGAATCCAAGTTTTCTATTAGAGGGCTTTGAAACAAAACACATCACACACCCCTTTACATAGCGAGTCACAATGTTTTTCATATGAGGCCAAAAACAAAATCTTTGTACATGACATAAAGTCTTCTCGACACCAAAGTGTCCAGACACAAGAGAGGTGTGGGCCTCTCGAATTACATGCACTCTTTCTTTTGTGCGAATACACAATTTACCAAGATGATACAAAAATTTCCCCTGCAAGTGATAATTGTCCACCTGTGAACAATGGGTTAGTTTTGCATAAACCTCCTTAAAGTCATCATCGTTAGCATATTTTTCAGCATAACTTTCAAAAGACAATGAAGCATTATGCAAAATAATAGAAGCAGAAATAGGAGGGAGAGATAGCATATCGGCCACTTTATTGCTAGTGCCCTTCTTATACTTTATTACCAAATGAAACTGTTGAAGAAAGCCCATCCACTTGAAAGGTCGAGTTTGCTGCAACTTGGTTTGTGACTAAAGGTACTGCAAGGGCTTATGATCTGTATGGATGATGGTCTCCTTGTCGATCAGGTAGTGTTTCCACTTTTTTGCACTCTACACCAAGGCATAAAGCTCCTTGTCATAGGTGGGATAGTTTATCACAGCTTGAGAAAACTTCTCAGAATTGTAACAAATTGGCTTCTTTTGTTGCATCAGTACAGCTCCCATGGCATAATCGTTGGCATTGGTTTCGATCTCAAATGGTTGTTGGAGATCGAGTAAGGCTAAGACTGGCACGATGCTAATTTTTTCCTTCAATGTTTTGAAGGACTTTTGCTGTCTTCCTCCCCATTGGAAGACCTGTTTCACACTTGTCAATGTGTGCAAAGGTGCTAAAATAATAGAGAAATTAGCAATAAATCTCCTCCAATACTGGACTGCACCTAGAAAGCTACAGACCTCAGTTACACTAGTAGGCTTAGGCCAATTTACAATTGCTTCAACTTTAGCGGGATCAATTTTTAACTAACCATGACCAACAATATGACCTAGGTAACCCAAAGAGGTTTTCCCGAACTCACACTTTGACAATTTTACAAAGA
Organism: Pinus tabuliformis; assembly: GCA_031772625.1. Classification (NCBI taxonomy): domain Eukaryota; kingdom Viridiplantae; phylum Streptophyta; class Pinopsida; order Pinales; family Pinaceae; genus Pinus; species Pinus tabuliformis. The sequence continues at coordinate 559,956,020 of CM062817.1, forward strand.
GTTTTTCTTTCTTCAGCACATCAAGCACTTTCTTTACATGACTCACATGTTCAAACCAACTTTTGTTGAAAACTAGTATATCATCTAAATATACAAGAACAAACTCATCAATGAAGGGCTGAAATATATTATTCATAACCGGCATAAACGTGACTGGAGCGTTGCAAAGCCCAAATGGCATTACCATACATTCGAACAACCCCTGATTGATTTTGAAAGTGGTTTTCCAATTAAATTTGCTTGGGACCCTGTATCAAACAAAGTTTCTACTTTGGTATGATTTACTACAATTCTGATATGAAATAATTCAATTCTTTTTCTATCATTCGAAAGGGACTCATCTACAAAACTGGTGCTTCCATGTGATTTAGAATCAACAGGAGGTGTAAGTGTACCTTTTGTTCCCGCTCCTGTGACCAGCGCTTCATCTCCCGAATCTGATCCAAGGTCTTCTTGTGCTGCTGCCACTGTTTTTTGCTTTCCTTTTCCTCCGTACTTCTTTGGATGCTTTTCTGGGTGCTGCTTCCAACAATGATCATCATCATGGCCTTCTTTCTTGCAGTGATTGCAATAAGGCCGCTCTCCCTCTTTGGCTACTGTTATTTTCTTCTCCTTCCCTTTCCATTTCTCTTTGGATTTGTCATTGGGAGGTTTGAATGGTGGCTTTCTGGACTGGTCCTCTCTTTCATTCTTACCCCTGTTCTCAATATGAATTTCTTTCACACTAGCTGCGTCAATAGTGGTTGGTTCAAACAACAATAATGAATGCCGAATATAACTATGTAGTGAGCCAATATACTTAGTTACAATTTTAGGTGTATCAAGTGCAATACCCAAATTCAGTGCTTGCTTCCTAAATTTTTCTGTAAAACTCTGAACATCCTGCCCTTTACCTTGCCTTAAATATTGCGAATTCATCAAAGCTTTCTGTTTGTATCCTAAGGGATAAAATTGTTCCCTTAATGCAGAAGTAAAATCAGACCATGAGGAAAAGAGCTTACCCACATTTTTACTGCTCTGCAATTTGCTCTCCCACCAAACGAGAGTTGTGCTGCCCAGCCATAGAGAGGCCAGCTAGATTTTCGCCTCATCCTCTACGATTTGCTGAATCCTACAGTAAACCTCAATCTGCCTGATCCAATTGTTAAGCTTTTCTGCATTACTTTCACCATTAAACACGAGAAGATCAAATTTAACATCTAGTTTAAAAAAAGGTTTCTTAGATGCATCCTTTGGATTTCTCTGATTATGGTGGTGAGGGGAAGAAGAACCTTCACCACCAGAAGGAGAAGGAGGGGGTTCTTCTCCATCATTCCCATGTGTTGAACCTTGTCCTTCTGGGTTCCTCTCTTCTACTTTTTCCAGTGTTACTACCAGCTGATTGATATTCTCTGCCATTGAATAGAAAGTCTTTATGAAATTGTGCTCCTCTTCAATACGAGCTTCCTCTTCAACCATGTTTCTTCTCCAAGGTTCACACCCTCCCTCTGGATCGAAAGGTTCTAAATTCCCTTCGCCTCTTGTTCACATACAAACATGCAATTCACATCTAAAAAGCCCTACTTTGTTACCACTTGATCCAGGATGTTTTCGCTTATAGATGTATAGAAAAGAATTGCATATAAAATTTGCAGTTTAACACGTAAATGTGCACTTAAGAAAGGAAGAAGTAAACACATAAAAGGCACAAAAAGAAGACACCAAGGCTTGATAACGGAGTTCGTCCAATTCGGACTACGTCTCCGAGCCCAACTCAACAATGGGGAGGCCTTTCTTATTAAATGGCATGAATAAATAGAATTACATTCATCAATTTGTCTACAAAGAGGCTTATACCTCCAATCTACAAGATGGCTATGAAATGAATGCCTGGGTGGAGAGGTATGCAGCACCAAAGTGTCTCGTAGCAATGAAAGGGGCTAGAGTCGTGTAAATTGTCTAAGATAGATCAATAAGTGCTCTCGGCCTCTTGCAAAACATCGCGTTGCAACCATAAAAAATGCCCCCTTCGCCCTTTCCAACGATGCTCTCTTATAATGGATTCCCGGATAGGATCCCATCCCAATCAGGGCTTGTCCGACTCTTAACAAAGGCTAGTAGAGTGGAAGAATCAGCAGGTGCAACTACCTCTCAAAGATGGTCTTTTATCGTTGAAATGATAAAGCTTCAAAATCCCGAAAAACACTACAAATCTGCCCAAAAACCATATACCCGGATCTCAAAAACCATTAAATCGGGCTTATTTTTTCCTATCGGGTCCGCGCTGAGGTCACAAATCGGCATATCAGGGTGTCCCCGTCCTAGTTACTGGGAATGACCGACTATCAATCACTGATTGCCGACATCGGCATCGGCCGATCACGTCGATGCCCCACACATACATCGCCCCCGATGTCCGATAGAGGTTCCCCCGACCCGATTAATCACCGATTGCACTGCCCAATCGTTGATATATATATATATATATATATATATATATATATATATATATATATATATATATATATATATATATATATATATATATATATATATATATATATATGACCGCCGATTGTGATTGCCTTCGATTCGATCTGATCGGAGATCGGCGATTGAGGGTTCCATGGCCCAATGCTTAAGTCCGCCCACATGCAACCTCCGATTGCGATTTGGCCTTAAGGCTTAAGACTCATTTTTCTAAGGAAATTCCTCATTTCTTAAGGACTAAAACATCCTTCTTTGTGCGATAACTTCATCATCCAAACTCGGATTGAAGTACCGTTTGCGCCGTCGGAATTAGGAAGATGAGATCTCTACTCTGGTCCTGGGTTGACTTCATTCTGCCCACTTGGATTTCTAAGTTTCTCCATGCCAATGTATCTGAAGATCCACCTGGATCAAAACGCCTATTCAGGACACTTCTTTAGGGGTTCAATAGATCCACACGGAGTTGCAAAACCTCTTCTTAGAGTTGTAGAGCTTGAAAAAGGAAAAAGCGGCTCAACCGGAGGCACGCGAAGAAGTTTGGTGCCTCAAGTGTAAAAGTTAGGGGCATGATAAAGATCATTGCCCTATCTTTGCAAACTATAGTACAGGGGGAGGGCCAATGTCCCTGAGGTAGGAAGATCTAGCAGGACCAAGTACGGGGCCCGTGCTATGTTGTGTTATCTGTCAAGTGGCTGGAAAACATGTAACAAACAATTGCCATTTTCTGCAAAAATTTGTGTAGACACCCCAACAATTATTCTGCGATTTTTGTAAATCGGTGGGCCACAATGAATGCCATTGTCGTAGCTATGAACTAATGATGGACAAAATTCCCATGTATCGAATGGAAGCAAAAACTCGGCCTCTGGATCAGGGCGTTGGGGGAGCGCGCAGAGGATATCAAGACCATGGACGAGGCCGAGGAGGAGGAGGACCTAGGAGAGGTCGAGGGAAAGTTATTTGCTATAATTGCGGAATGTTAGGACACTACGCACAAGAATGTACAAATTAGACATGCCCATCTTGTCGATACTACACTGAGTTTGACCACGCAATAGAAGAATGCCCTATATTGATAGCTAAAATGGAGGAGAAGAAGGCATAGTCTCAGTAGCCTACCCAAAATTTACAGATGATGAGGGCCGAGCCCCGTGAAGAGGATCCCAATGTGAATATTGTGCTACGAAGTGGAATGATGACTAGTGATGATAAAGGGAAATGACCTGAAGAAATTGAGTGGGTCCGAAAGGCTCTAGAAAAGGAGGTTGGGTTTGATATGGATCGCGCGAAGGAAACATTCATGGAAGCAAAGAAAAGCTTTGCTAATGCCTCTACCTCAGGAAGTCAGAACAAATTGTCAGATATCATCGTGCCTACAGAGGTTGACCCCTCTGTGCTTACCACATTCCTAGAGACTTGTATGAAACTATTGTGTGACAACAAGGCTATAAAAGGGGTACAAGAGTTGATCAACAAATGTGCCAGTAAGGAAAATTCTTCTGATGGACCCCACATAGTAAAAAAGATCGGTAAGCATAATGCAAGAACAGGGCACAATATGAGGCTTACCGCGCAAATAGGAGACTATGAGATGGACCACGTTATTCTGGATCTGGGGTTTGACGCGAATGTATTGCTTAAGAAAACCTGGGAGAGGATGGGAATACCTACATTGCAATGGTCTCCGATTCAATTGAGGATGGGGAACCAGCGAAATATTATCCCTATGGGACGATTGCAAGGGGTTACCATAGATATAGAAGGTGCGAGCACGCTAAGTGATTTTGAAGTAATAAAGAATACCCCGCGCTCCTAGGAATTGATTGGGCTATCGATATGAATGGGGTCATCAATTTGAAGAAGTGGACAATGTCGTTTGAAAGGAAATCGCTCTGTGTTGTAATACCATTGGACCCTACAGAAGGACCATGCTATACCGAACCGGTCCACGACTATGAGGAGAGTGATGATGATTTGGATCAGATCTATAAAATCACAGCGCAAGACCAAGACTGGGTTAATCCAACAACCGATGGACGAATTGCAGGGGACAATGAAAGTTCTAGTACTTCGGATTCAGACAAAGAGTTGGAACATTGGCAAAACAGATTGCATGAAGTATCCACATTGCGCTACAACATGATGACCAAATCGTTGCGCTATGTGTCGTCGGAGGTAAGAAATTTTCCTTATTATGATGGTTTAACTGACGTGGATAAATTTTTGGATGCTTTTGAAAGAGAAGTTCCAGAGGATTACTGTTTTCAGGCGTTGGACTGGGCAGTGCACGCTATGCCCGCTCGGTGGTGGGGTACGCACAAAGACAACTTTGATGAGTGGCGCGATTACATAAGAATGATGAGAACGCGGTTTGGTCGACTTAAAGTATGGGTAACTGAGAAGTATGATGGGAGATCCTCACGATCACTTGGCTAAATGGACTAAGGTATATGGAATGAAGCCGCAACCAGAATGGGTGCATTTATTCTATCACACTCTCGACATAATCCCTTGGAGACAGAACTCCATCACGACACTGCATAATGGGATGGCTTAAGAGAAGGGTTCGTTAGGACATTCAACTTTGAAGATGGGTTCGAAAGCATTGATGAGGCACTACAGGAGGTTAAGGCGGCGATCTTTAGAATACCACAAGATCATTTGGAATTGATTCAACCATATTGGAGAACCCAGCTGTGCCATGCCCTGGAGTGCTATAATGTGACTACTGAAGGAGAGGATGAGGATCCAAGGAATATTAACATTCCAAAAATAGAAGGCCACTGTGACGTAGAGGGACCACATATAGAGAATCCAAACATCACCGCGCCATTGAAAACTAGGCAAGTAAACATTGGCATAGAGGTGGAGCCAAAGTTTGCGAATATTGGGGATTACTGGGATGATGCTAGAGTAGATAAAGTCGCTGAGTTACTCTGCGAATATCAAGATTTGTTCCCTACAAAATTTTCGAACTTGAAAGGCATCATAGGTGATTTGGGAGTGATAAAAATAACTCTAAAACCAGATGCGAAGCCTGTTAAGTAGAGGCCATATCGCCTTAATTCCAAATACAAGGAAAAGTTCTGCTTGGAGTTGGACAAGATGCTTGAAGCAGGTATAATTGAACCTGTGGAGGAGTTTGATTGGGTGAGTCCAATGGTAGTTCGGGAAAAGAAGTAGAAGGACGAAATAAGGATTTGCGTAGACCTCAAAAAGCTTAACGATGTCTGTGTCTATGATCCCTTTCCGACACCATTTATTGATGAAGTACTAGACAATGTGGGAGGACAAGGAGTATTCCTTCACTGATGGGTTCTCTAGGTACCATCAGATTAAGATCGCGCCAGAAGATAGGAGTAAGAAAACCTTTGTGACAGAATGGGGTTGTTTCTAGTATACAGTAATGTCATTTGGACTCAAGAATGCGCTAACAATATTCTCTCGTGTAATCATCGTGACGTTCAAAGAGTTCATTCGCGTTCAAAGAGTTCATTCACAAATTCTTGGATGTCTATTTCGATGACTGGACAGTGTTTGGGCTAGTCAAGCACCATGTAGACAGTTTGCACTTAATGTTGGATACATGCTGAAGGTATCAGATTGCACTGAACCTGAAGAAGTGCTTGTTTTGTGTCCCCTTTGGGATTTTGCTGGGTCATGTGGTATGCAGGCAAGGACTCATGGTGGACCCTACCAAGATCGCGGTAATAATCAATTTGGAAGCCCCAAGGAGTGTTAAACAGTTGCGCGCAACGTTGGGCCATACCGGGTATTATTGAAAATTCATCAAGGCTTATGCTCAGATTACTGCGCCCATGGAAAGGTTGCTAAATAAGGATGATGCATTATGTTGGAATGAAGACTGTCAGCGCAGTCTAGATGTTTTGAAGGAGAAAATGGTTACCGTGTCGATCTTGGTCTTTCTGGACTTGAAGAAAGAATTCCATGTGCACGTTGATGCCTCGTGTATTGCATTGGGAGCAATACTAACACAGGCTGACAAAGGAGAACTAGATCACCCTATAGCATTTGCAAGCAGAAAATTGTCAAAAGATTAGAAGAATTACTCGACGACAGAGCGCGAACGGCTAGCTATGGTGTATGTGCTCCAGAAATTCAAACATTGTCTGCTAGGCGGACATTTCAAGATGCACACAAACCATTCTGCATTGAAGTATCTAGTCAATAAGCCTATGTTGTGGGGGGGAATATGCAAGTGGCTACTGTTGTTTCAAGAATATGATTTTGAAGTAATTGTGAAGCCAGGAAGATTGAATGCAGGGCCCAACCATCTGTCACACATTGAGACAAGAGAAGAGCCTACTAATTTGGAGGAAGGGTTGCCCAACGTGCATCTCTTTGCGGTGCACATAGCAGATAACCACTTAGCAGATATTATCCATTTCTTAACTACACGGATGGCTCCAGAAGGATACACCAGTGAGCAGAAGAAAGAGTTGGTAGTGCGCGCGGCAGATTTCTCTGTAATTGTAGGCCATTTGTATAAGATGGGATCTAATGAGATACTTCAACGATATGTGCCCGATTTTTAATGAAATAGTATCCTCGTTGAAGCTCATGGAGGAGCTGTAGGAGGACATTATGCAGGAAAAGCAACAACGCATAAGGTTTTGCGTGCTGGGTTGTGGTGGCCAACGCTGCATAAGGGTTCTAAGGAATATTATAGGGAATGTGACGCATGTCTTAGGACGGGCAGGCCATCATAAAGGGACTAGCTGTCACTGAATCCGCAGGTGTCATTGCAACCATTTGAGAAATAGGCAATTGATTTTGTAGGACCAATTCAGCCCCCAGGTAAGAAAACAGGTGCACGCTACATCATCACCGCGACAGAGTATTTGACCAAGTGGGCAAGGCACAACCTGTGAAATATTGTACAGGGGCAACAAAAGAAATTTTTTTGTTTGAATATGTGTTGACCATGTTTGGTTTCCTGAAGGTATTGATGAGTGATTGCGGTACACACTTTCTCAATGAAATGATCGACGCACTATCAGAAGAGGTCCAGGGTTACCACCAGAAGAGTACACCATATCATCCTTAGGCCAATGGAACAGTTGAGGCTTTTAATAAGATGTTGGAGAATGCATTGACGAAGGTTTTCAACGTGCAGTGGAATGATTGGGATGTGCACGTACCAACAGTATAGTGAGCATACAGGGCTACTTGCAAAAATCTCACAGGTCAGACACCTTTTAGGTTGGTCTATGGCGTAGAAGTTGTGATTCCCATGGAGTATATCGTGCCTAGTCTACGCATAGCAGATTTCACAGGAATGGCGGACCGTAGAGCCTTAGAAGAACGGCTTGTGCAACTAATGGAGCTTGAAGAAGATAGGTTTTTGGTTAGATTCCATCAGTAAGTTCAAAAGGAACATGAAAAATCATGGCATGGTTGGCACATTAAACTGCGCACCTTCAAGGTAAATGATTTAGTTTTACTATATGATAGTAAGTTTGCTAAGTTTCTAGGGAAGTTTCAAATGCACTAGATGGGGCCCTATGTCGTCAAAGAAATTACAGATGGTGGCGCAGTTCAACTTGCAAATTTGAATGGAGAACCATTTCTGAGAAAGGTAAATGGAATTCGATTGAAGCCATACATAGGGGATCCAACTTAATGACTAACATGATGGCGGGACAATCTTAGTGCTCCAGGCAACTACAAGGGAGCGCGGGACTATAAACTACACTACCCGGTTTGTGGAGCTATACGATAAGAGGGCTACGCGAAAAAGGGATATGTCATAGTACCAGAAGAGGCACGAAGCGAGTTGGGCTACAGAGGGAGGTACCGCGCAGGATAGCCAAAAAATGACCATTACAGTCATTGTTCATGATTTGATGGCGAGGAGACGGTTAAGGGGAGTGAGGAGGCAGGGGGGCAGGGGCAACATTTAAGGAATTTAAGGCTGAAATCTTTGGAGATCTGCTACCAAATCAGCATATATGGACGGATTTTGGGGGAACGATCGAATTTGATTTCAAATCTGTCTATAAATTACGTGTGGTCGTCCAGTAGAGAAAACTTTGTATCCTTAGTATTTTTGAGCTGTGTTGTCCATTGTTTATGAATCCTCAGGTTTTCGCAGATTTAGTCACTAGCTCTCTATTTTAAAAATTACACGAGGATACCTAGTGGTTTATTCTCAGCACGATGTCTGGACTAGGTGAAACCACAAGCATTGGAGGAATTGTCGCCTCTGAGGGAGCTGCTCCAGAGGTTCTGAGCATGGAGGCTCTGACTATTGTGCCCACGACGCCAGGGTCACCTCGGCCAAAGTGTACACCAGCGAGAGAAGCCCAAGAAAGACAAGCAGAAGAGGCCAATGCCGATGCGTGAGTCACCGAGGAAGAATTCTGCTACCTAGGCCCAGAAGAAAGACAAATTTTCGGCAAAGGATAAGGGGAAAGTGGTAGATTTTGAGGCCAAAGAGGACGAAGAGGATATAGATGCCGAGGGCGTGGAGCCTATCTCCAAGTTGTCGTATTATATCCCTCCGCGTAAGGGAAAAGTTAACCAAAGACCCAGACGCAGGGAAATTCCCCCTAAATACGTCCCTGCTACCAGAAGGCATCACCTTTGAAGGTCCGCGCTTGGCGCGGAGTCCCCATTTAAAGCTAGAAGGCTAGAATTTGGCAGACCACGAGAGGTTCCCCCACCTTGCAATGGAGAATTATATGAAGAGGGTATATTACAAGGAATCTGGTGTCATCGCGTTCGAGCCAGTTGAGTGGATTCGTAGAGTGAATCAGTCGGGGTTGTTGAACCTGTTATGGGTGCCCAATTACCACTGCTCCACCATCAACCTCATTTGTATCAATTAGTTGCTGACCCTGGTGCATGACAGATGTTTGTGGCTGAGTGCACCGATCTCGATTACAGATATGTTGATCCATTGGATCACGCTATTACCGCACTCAGGCTTGAATCCAGCCAAGGAGTTTCACGAAAAGACGAGTGAGCGCGACCTAGCAGAGAATATGAAGGAAACGTTCAAGCTAGTTAAAAAGTCGTGCAGGTACTCCATCACCTCTATGACCAATCCCATGGTGAAAATTGCTACATAGATCTTAGCTGGAAAGGTCATGAGAAAATGTCACGCGGACGAGGTTTTGGCACCCTTAATTTCATTGTCTCCACAGTGCATGGAAGGCGTGCAGTTCAATTGGTCACTCTACCTCTGTAGCGAGTTCCTCACCAATTGTCACAAGGCTCGGGACAAGAGAAAAACCTTCCAATAAGTGTGGCTTTTTCTCTCCATTGTGCTCGTGGCTTGGGACCTGCTGGAGGATAGTCAGTTTCCTCCCATGGAGAAAGGATTGTCGGAGGCTGCCTAGTTTGCCTCCTTTTGGGCCACAAAGGACGTCGTGCGGGTCACAGAGACCAAAGTTTTCTGGGTGTTGATGGAGGCGAGCCTGTGCATGGCCATCAACCAAAAGCCATAGTTGTCTCCAACTGTGTTCGAACAATTAGTAGAGTACACGAAGTTTAAAGTTGACTTCCATCGCATATATATCAGGGCGTAGAAGGATCCATAGCAGAAATGGTTTGACCTGCCTTACCTTGCTACAGATGATGCTATTCAAGAGGTTATTAAGTGATGGCCGACAAATTGGAATTCTCCATCCGATCTGGCCACATGCACCAACAAATTCGTGGAGAAGAAAAAGAAGGTAGCAGCTAAGCAAGCGATCTAGTAGTTGCTCGAGAAGTGAAGGAAAGTGGCCGAGGAGAATGCCTATCTAGAAAAGGAGTGCGTTGCGAAGCAGCAGGCCAAATAAGAAGAGCCTGACTCCGAGCGAAGTGGTAAGTCCCTTTCGCCCCAGACAAAGGAGGAGGAGCAGTCAGAGAAAGGCGGTGGTGATGAGGAAGGACAGAACACTCCCTTCTGGGTAAAAAGGTGCAAGGATCAACAGAAGGAGGGGCCCCAGAAGAAGCTGAAAGCGACAAAGCCATCATTGGATCCAATCACACTAACAGAAGGTGATCTCGATGATATCAGAGATAAGGTATGCGATACCACAATAGAACTGTTGCAGCAGTTCAAACAACAACAACAAAAGGTGCTAGGTACTATCCAAAAGGATCTATGCGAGTTGTAGATCCAAACCAGTAGGATCCAGGTCAATGCAGGGTAAGTAAGCACTGCATCAATGAGCTTAGCACCCGGGACTAGTCAGGCAACTGAGATAGTCAGATCACTGGATCTCCAAGCGGTCGTGCTACCGGAAGGATCATTGAGCGTGGAGACAACTGATGACAAGGTCATCATGAGTTCTCTAAAGAACATCGGGCTCAACGTCACCGCGCTCCCCAATGAGTATCTTTACAAGCTGCAGACAAGTGTGACAGCAGAGTTAAGAGCATAGGCGAGAGCAGCTTGCCCTCTGGCTCATAAGCGAATATCGAATGAACAACGAGCAGATGTTCACTGAGAAGACAGAGGCTTTAAAAGCAAAAGAAACCATCCACATGCAAAGAGCTCAATTAGCGGTCACAGTGGCAAAAACATGTAGGACAGTGCCAGAGTTGCACATACCTGAGGAAGCACCGTTTGAGGTCAAGATCTGGAAACTTGTTGTAGGTGTGCGTGATGCCAAGGCCGAGGTGGCCAACGTTCAGTTTGAGCTAAACATGAAAATCACTGAACTAGAGCTGAAGTCACAGCCTTCAACCCCACTAGAGGTTAGAGAACAGTGTGAAGTCATTGTTAAGGATGGAGTTACTATAGTGGATGTCGCGGTTGTGGACTACACCGCATTGTTTGAGCAGGATATGGAAGTAGTGACGACCTTGAAGGTATTAAATACAGAGGTCCACGAGCTCCAGCAGCAATACGACAAGGTAACGGCGACGGTGCACACGTTGCTATAGCACAACGCCTCACCAAGCTATAGGAGGTTAAGAAGCTACTTACACAGGTAGAAGTGGCACAGAAGAAAGAGGCGGTCCTTAATGCCAGGTTGGGGCCTTGGTTGGATGAAGCCTACGTAGTCTTGGCCAACATACATGAAAAGTTGGCGAACTTGCAGAGTACGTAGCAGCAGATCAAGCGAGCCAGCGAAGGACCAGCCACAAAGCAGTTAGTAGAACAAATCAAGCAGGCAGCCATGCAGAGTGTGATTGAAGTAGCGGTTGCACAAGTAGAGCTAAGGGATCTTCGCAGCGAGATCTTCATGCTAGCCGAGTGACTTGAGGGCGAGTCATGATCTTTGTGTTGGGGGCCTGTTGGGATGGGGTCCCCTGGGTCAATTTTGGGGCAAAAGCCCAAGTTTTATGTAAAAATATGGAAAGTCTCTGCAAATTGTGGTCACGGAGCACATAGTTAAGTAAAGAGTCAAAAAGGGTTTTTACCCTCTTTTATGTAAGTTAAGTCGGCTTTGTGAAGATCTACCCATGGTCCGCGGACCATGGGATTGTATAAATAGGTGTGTCTTAGAGAGTCTAAGGCATGATAAAAGAAGAATAGAAGTTGTCTATGGGTACGACAGAAGGAGTCTAAGTTAGCGCAAAAGATAGAGGAAAGGCTCTACATCTGTGTGCGTAGAGGCTTAGAGTAGTGTTCGCAACTAAGTGCGCGGACCCCTGCCATTGAGTGCGTAGGGAAGTCTTGAGTATGTAAGATTAACTAATTATCAATAAAGAAGATTATTACAAAAATTCTTGTGTTTATCCATTTACTTCTATTATAATGCACTTTATGCTGTGATGAATAATGGGTTTATGAAATAATGTTGTATTGATGCGTGACTTTACTGGATCTATGTTGTTATGTGAACACAATTGATGTCAAGTCTTTACGCGAAGATTATATCATTACATGTTAAAGTTATCTAACACTTAAGTAGATCTAAATAAATATTGGGTTAAGAATAATCTTAGATGCGCGTAAGTAGCTAATTAGCCTGTTTAGGGTCCACAAAAGCTAGTTGTAGACCTTCACGGAGTTCTAGAAGCTGATTAAAGGGAGTTCCATTGATAATCCATAAAGGCTAATCGATCTGCACGGAGGCAGATCTAGAACACATACATCACACTGCTCTGTGGGTGTGGAAACTTGGTTCCAACATCCCCCCATACTGCTTCGGGTGAGACTTCAGCCCGTGCTCCACGGATTGATGCCAAAAGGGCCAGTAGTGTAGGGATTTGTTTGGCGCAACTAACTTTGAACCTGGGTCAGGACCCACTAAGCCAACACCTGTCCAACCCCACAACGTTGGTTTTGCCACGCAAACACTGCCCCTTTTAGCTCAACGCTCCATTATATGCCACTTTTTGAGCTTTTGGGATGGAGCCTCTAGGCTTAAGTGATCCTGAATCTTGCCTAGCTGTTGGTCACCCCAATTTAATGTTGGTCATCCAATACGCTAGTTTTGCATCTGGTTATGCATTGTGATCTTATGGACTAGAAATATGGCCTTGAAGCCTACCCTTACACAACCTAATGAATTCCACACTGCAACCATGGATAAAGTTAAAGGATGAATATAGGAGGTAATTCTCCCTCCTACTAGACGCTATGCATCTTTTGCAAAAGACTTCAACCATGGTTTGGATGCGGTGGTTCTGCGTGGAGCTTGGGTCATAATGACTCAACAACTCTTGAATCCAATGGTATTTGATATAATTAAATGACATGGACTCTCACCGCAAAGGATTGAGGGAGCATGTTATGCTTCTTTCCAAGCTCACGATACTCAACCAATCTCCTCAATAGAAATTTAAGTACATAATAGTTCCATTAACAAACATGCACACAACATACTTATGGTGTTATCAACAACACCAGTAAATCACCAACTCCATCAATATCTCTAGCTTATATAAAGTTTCATTTAGCCTTAGGGAAGGAAATCACTATATTCCCTACCCTTTTAACATACAAATAATTTCACTATTCATGTACAGGCACACATGGAACGAAGTGCCCAAAACACACAATTCTCTATCAAGTCCTCCCTGCACTCACATGGGTGCATCTATATTTGAAATCAATGCATGAAAATCATGAAAAAATGACACATAAAATCATAGCCATTCATCAGAACAACATACAACATACAACATCAATTAAATTTGGGCTTTTTACATTTAAATTAAAGAAATCACTACAAAGAAAAGACCTTCTAGTGGAGGTTTTTCCGGAAGCCCCTATAAAAATAGCCCAAAATCCCATTTGTTTTGTGGTCACTAGCAGAGGTGGGCAAGCGAATGTTTTTTGGACGGTGCGTCTAAAATATAAAAATTGACCGGTGCTACATATAACATGGTGCACCATGGAAAACTCATTAAAAATATATATATATATATATATATATATATATATATATATATATCTATATATATATATATATATATATCTATATATATATATATATATATATATATATATATATCTATATATATATATATATATATATATATATATATCTATATATATGTTATAAAATAAATAACACAACACGTTGGTGCTTCAATAGTCAATAGAACTAGTGCCCTTCATGTAGTAAAACGACTCGATGCATTAGGGAGCACCACTGTAGTTTTAAATTTCAGAAAAATATGGTGTTATTTTCCAATGACGCTCCGGTGCAGTAATCTTATCAAAATGCCCTAGGGCATCTTTTAAAGCACACCGCTATGCGGTTTTCAAATTCTAAAGAAAGAGCAGTGCTACAGTAAAACAAAGCATCGGTGCAATAACTGTATAGAAATGCATCAAGGCGTCTCAAGAAAAGCACCACAATAAATTTTAATTAAAAAAATGTTGTGCTTTTGGATATATTCTGCACCGGTGCGGTTATCGAAACACACCGAAAGAGTGTTAAATAATAATAATAAAACCCCTCCCAACCATAATTTTCATTTTTACCATCTACAATGTTGGAGAGATCTAAAGCACAAGTGCCGCTCTTGCCACATGCAAGCACCTTGAAATCAGTGCTTCTTTGACTCACCATCCTTCTATACCGTGCTCACTGTCTGAGTTTCCAATTTTTTCAAATTGTGCTAAAATTTGTTTTTCTCCATTACATGTCCACAATGCCTCCTCGACGACCCAATGTCTAGGTAATGTCTATGTTTCTTTCTAATCTAACTTTTTGGCAAATTAGAATTGCAAATTAGGTTAAATTTCATATTGTTTTTGAAGAAAAAAAATAACTGTGTTGTGCACTCAATATGTTTGGCTCGCACCAACAGTGGTGTGCCCTATAAATTTATAACATGAAAAGGTTATACGTGCGCACTGGTGCATAAGTGTGCCACGATGCTATAAAAATTTAAAGTTGTGAACCAACAACAGTGCGTCATACTTATGTGCACACCGATATCGGTGCAGTTAGAGTTGGAACTACACCAGAGCCGGTGCATGACTATGATTTGAGGGCACTGGTGAGTTTTTTTTAATTGAAAGTTATATTTCCATATTTATAAATGCATGTTTCAGTTAATAATAATAAAAAAGTGTATTTTATCTATGATACCAATGTATTTTGTATGTCAATCATGTAGCAAAGACGCCAACAAAGGGAGCAGCAATAGGAGCAGGAGCAGCAAACAGACCCATACAATGTGGTTCAATCCTATTATTGCAACGACCCAAGCACTCTTGATGGATGTAGGCCTCCTTAAGTACTATGAGGAGGCTACATACCTGAAGGTTCACTCTATCTTATTGGCGCATTTGATCCATCGATGAAGTGCCCAGGAGTAGTTTTTCCATGTCGGTCCTAGGGCGTTGTATAGGCCCACTAAGGAGGACATCAAATTTATCACTGGCCTATCTAGGAGAGGAGAGGATTTTTCCCAGTTTCCCAATGTCGCCCATGGAGTTGCAATTGAGTCTCAACTTGCCTACACTTAGAGATATGTCAGGACTCATGTTGTCCGTCCAACGAATTTTCAAGTTCATGGTGGACAATTACGTATTTCTTCTTTTGTTGCATAGGAGGTTAGGTGCTTCTCGTTATTAGTCACCACTAATGCACACTCTAGTAGTGATGGGAAACACATTAGTTGCCTTCTTTTGTATTATGTTGATTCTTTGATTCACGTGCCACATTGCATCAGATGGCCTACCATTTTTTGAGGCAATTTTGCATGGCTTTAGATAGATGTCATGCATTGAGACAAGGGAGGGCGACCTTCCCCTTCGCTTCCGAGATTTTTTATTTATTTTTTGAGAGGTTTCCATAGAAGATTCCTACATTTTATAGTCACCCTCCTAGGACAATCATTGAGGTCTAGATGCACATGGGGGGGCAAATAATGCCCAAGAGGGGCCTGTCGGAGTATCCGGTCAGGATTTCTCATGAGGCACAGGCGTTACTGACCAATGAGGATGACCATGCCTTTGTCGCATTGGCATTTCCATATGCGGAGATCGATTGGAGAGGGTGTCCCAACATCCTCTTCATAGCAGCTAAGCCTCCAAATTATAGAGGTAATATAAATGTTTTCTTTAAATTAATCTAGTTTGATTTTATTATTTTAATAAATTAGAATAAAATGTATTCTAGCACGTTGTTTAATTTTTATTTTAAATTGTTTAATGAATTTGTTCATGTTTATGTACTTAATATTTATGTTGGTGTACTTGGCGTGTATATTGTTAGGTCATGTTAGATATGTTCATTTAATATGCTTGCAAATAGATGTGTATGTGATAACAATTATTTGACATGATATTTATATTAATTTGAGGATGTGTGTGCTGATGATGTTAGATTACAATGCTTATGTTTTGTTAGATGTTATCACGATGATGATGCCCTGTTAGATTATTAGATTTGTGTGCTAGCTAATGACGTTTATGTGTGCTAAAGATGTATATAATTAGATGATGGTAGTGAATTCGAATGTGTATCTTAGATGATGTTGATGATTGTTAGATGATTATCATCATGGTGTTTATTTTATGAAATGATATTCATTATAGAGTATGTATTGGTGAACTTATATCAAACTTATATATATGAAATTGCATGCAAAACTACTTACTTTAAAAGAAATGCAAAGATATTTTTATAAATTATAAAGTTTAGTATGGTTGAAACTATGATAGTAAAATTACGATAAATATTTTTCTATTGCTTAGATATTTCATTGATATTCAATCTAACTTAATTAGTAAAATATTTCAATACTTGCAAGGAAAAAATTAATTTAGTTAGTTCAAAATAAAACGAAAATATGTAACTCATTCAATTTTTTAATCTAAAATATTATTAATGATAAATTATTCAAATATACAATTTAACTAATTCAATATTGGTTTATAAAATTCAATCTATTGTTAAATTTTAAAAACTTAAGTTAAATTTCTTTATACCCTGCAACCTAGATCCATCTTAACTCTCGATATACCAAGTGTCGAGAGGGATCAAATCTCTTGAGATGCAAACATCTTTCAAAGGGATCAAATCTCTTAAGATGCAAAAATCTTTCAGAGTGAAAAGAGATTTGATCCCTCTAGGCGCTTGGTAGATTCAAAGTTAAGATGGATCTAGGCTAGTATAATATATATGTAGTTTACATGGAAATATTTTATTTATAATTCACGTTCTCCACATTAGAATGTTAAAATATGCCCCCTCGTATTTTTTCTTCTTCTTCTGTATGCATACATTTGATTATTTAATTATTAATATTTTCTAAAATATTACATTTCAAATCCATATTAAACATTGAAAATTTTACAAACATCCCTCATACATTGAATTGGAAAACAATTATTAATGGAATAAGAATTTTCTCAATCTTTCTTACTAAAGTGAAAATATAAGACAATTTTCAATTTAAATTACTTTTTTTTTCTCTATATAAAGCATCTATAAATTTATGTTATTTAATATGGACATTGAACTATTTTACTTATGATTGTTAGTAAAATATTATTTGCTATAAATATATTTTTGTTTTAAATATCTTATGTAAATGGAACATAGAATGAATTACACATAATGTACTATCAATAATACTATTTCTTGTCATGTGAAAAAATAACATTTTTTCCTCATAATAAAAGATATATATAGATATATATATATATATATATATATATATACTTTCAGTTACTTTATATCTTTATATAAAGTTAAGGCGTAATTGAAGTACTGTAATTATGACTCACATTAATTTATTTTGTTATTAATTTTTTTTAATTTGTTAATCTAAGTTATTGTTTTACTATTTTTACTCTCCCACACTGAGTTGTAGAGCACCTCTCAACGCAATTAATTTAGATTTAATATAACTTAAAAAAATCTATTAAAAAAAATATTATTACTAAATTTATGAGATTTTCAAGCAATTTAAATTTATTATTTATAGCAACTTTTACTAATTTAAATTAGAAATTTCTCTCTCTAAGTATGAGGATAAAGAAATGTAACACAAGACTTGTGAAGTTACTTGTATTTGGAGATTTTCTCTATTGAAAGTTCTCCCTTAAAGAGGCAAGTCAATTTTTTTATAGTAATAAAGATATAACATTTCGATGTTATTTTGGTTCTTTATTTTCTATTGTACTAGTTTAAATTTAACTATTTTAATAATAAATATGAGTTAAATAACATAAAAATGATAATATATTAGATTTAAACTTTTAACAAATAATATATTTTATTATTTTTTAATGAACAACTCAAAAAATATTATTTTTTCCACATACTTATCATGAGCTAGTCACTAAAATTCACATTTTTCACATTTCTCCTAGCTAATATTACATTATGTTCACAATGATAAAGACATGTCTACAAATGTGGTGCACTTGATATGTTCCTCTCGCAATCATTTTACCAAACGCATTGCAAAAATAATATTTAAACATATAGTTATAGATTGATGCATTCAATAACGTGAGTGTTCGGTATCAGTGCTAAAATGTTATACGTGTGCACCACTGCATAAGTGTGACGCACTGCTACGAAAAAATAAATTTGTGAACCAACAATGGTCCATCATAGGTATTTGTGCACTGATTCCAGTGTGATTGTGTTTTACAGCGCACCAAAGTTGGTGCATCACTGTTTTTTGGGTGCACCGGCGATTTATTTATTTTTAAATGGAAAGTTATGTTTCATATTAATAAATACATTTTTAATTTGATAAAAAAAAATGTATTTTATGTATGAGGTTGATGTATTTTATATCTCAATCATGTAGCAGAGCCGTCAACAGAAGGAAAAACAGTAGGAGCATGAGGAAATGGAAGACCCATAAAATATGGTCTGACCATGGGAGGCCAGAAAGAGGGAGAACACTTGATTGTTTTCCTATAATACACACTCCAGGTGTCTTACCTGGATCTCAAAGGTCCCTGCTACAAAATTCCATGGCGCCATGGATTTCAGAAATGGAACTATGAAATTTGGGATATGTTCTTTGATGGAGCTTGCTCTAAGGAAGCTGCAGGAGCAGGTGTAGTTCTTGTGTCACCCACAAAAGAAGTCATTCATTTATCTTTCAAACTAAATTTTCAGGTCACCAATAACATAGCAGAATATGAAGCCTTGATATTGGGCTTAAATGCTGCTAAAGAAATGGGCATCAAAGGTCTCAAAGTGTTTGGGGATGTAGATCTTATCATTCAGCAAGTAAACAACACTTTCCAGGCAAAGCATCAGAGGCTGAAGGCATACAGAGATGAGGTATGGAAGCTCAGGGATTCTTTCAGTGATTTCAATATTTCTTATATCCCTAGAACAATGAACCAGCTAGCTGATTCCCTTGCTGTGTCTGCTAGCATGTTTATTCCTCCTTTGCCTCCCAAGTTGACTTATGAAGTTCAGGTGAAATATAGACCATCTCTACCTGATAATGTTAAATACTAGAAAGTATTTGAAGATGATGATGAGATTAATAGATTTCTTCAAGTCATTGATGAGTTTTCTGAAATGCACATTGACCAAGATAATGAAACTGTTGAGGAGTCCAACAAGCCCAAGTTGAAAGATAAAATTGGTCAGGATAATATTGTTCAGTTACCAAGTAACTATATACCTAGAGGTTTAGTGCCTCTAGAGAAACTATTTGATCATAATGATGTACCTTATAAACCTGTCAAAAAAGAAAATGAGTCTGTTGTCCATAAACATAACATTGGAAGTCAAGCTCATCCAAAGTTCATAAATTTGTCTACTCAATTGTCTTCTGCCCAAAGTTTAGAGTATTGCACCCAGATGAAGCAATTTGCTGATGTTTTTGCTTGGGAGTATAATGATCTTAAAACCTATGACACCAACATCATTCAGCATAAGATTCCCCTTGAAAAGAACAACATTCCTTTCACGCAGAAATTAAGGCCTATCAGCCCTCTTTTATTGCCTTTGATTGAAAAGGAAATCAAGAAGCTTTTGGATGCCAAGATCATAGTTCCACTAAGGTATTCAAAGTGGATAGCCAACCTTGTGATAGTGAGAAAGAAGAATGGGGAAATCAGGCTTTGTGTTGACTTCAGAAATCTGAACAAATGTTCTAAAAAATATAACTACCCCCTGCCTAAGATGGAACACTTGCTGCAAAAGGTTTCAAGGGCCAAAGTCATGTCTTTCTTAGATGGATTTTCAGGTTATAACCAGATTTCTATACATCCTGATGACCAAGAAAAAACTGCCTTCACTACTCCTTGGGGTACTTTCATGTACTCCAAAATGCCTTTTAGACTGATGAATGTTGGGGCCACTTTTCAAAGTGCCATGGACATAGCATTTGTGGGAGAGAAGGACAGGTTTGTCCATATTTACCTTGATGATATTATTGTCTTTTCTAGCAGTCACAAAAATCACTTGCAGCATTTGAAAAGAGTGTTTTTGAAGTGTAGACAATTTGGGATTTCTTTAAACCCAAAGAAGTCTCAGTTCGCTCTTGAAGAAGGTAAACTTCTGGGACATATTGTTTCCACTGAAGGTGTAAAAATTGATCCAACTCGAGTTGAAGCAGTTCAGAAATTATCTATTCCAAGGTCAAAGAAGGACATTCAATCTTTTCTTGGTAAGATTAACTTTGTCAAAAGATTTATTCCAAACTTTGCTGAACTGGTAAAGCACATCACTTCTATGTTGAAGAAAGGATCAGAAATAAAATGGACAGATAGTGCAAGAAGCTCTTTTGAAGCCATCAAACAAGCTATCATGGAAGCTCCTACTCTGATCAGTCCAGATTATACCAAAGAGTTTTATATTTTCTCTTTTGCTTCTTATGATACACTTGCAGCAGTTCTGTTGCAAAAAAATGATGAAGGGATAGATCATCCAATGGCCTTTTTCAATGAAACTTTGAGGGATGTTGAACTGAGGTATGATATTATTGAAAAACAGGCCTATGCTCTCATCAAATCTTTAAAAGCATTCAGAGTTTATATTTTGCATTCCAAGGTTATTGCATATGTTCCTTCAGCCTTAGTGAAGGATGTTTTAACTTAGCCAGATATTGATGGAAAGAGAGCTAAATGGATTGCAAAATTCATTGAGTTCAACATATAGGTGAAGCCCACTAAGCTTGTCAAAGGCCAAGGCTTAGCCAAGCTTATGGCTAAGGAAAATTGTAACTTGTTAGGCATTAACTTTATTGGTTTAAATTCAGATGATGAGCAGACAGAGGGAACAACAGAAGAGCAGGATCACAGTCGATCTTTGGCTGAAAATTTAGCCACATGTGAATGGTATTCCAACATAGTTCATGTTTTGTAGAAATTAGAAGTTCCTCCAGGGCTTAGCTCAAGTCAAGCTCGAGCCCTTAAGCTCAAATCAGTAAAATTTTGCATAAGAAAAAATCTGCTTTATTGGAAAGATCCATCAGGAATCCTTTTGAGATGTCTAGACAAAGAACAATCTTTGGAAGTCATGCACCAGCTTCATTCTAGCATTTGTGGAGGTCACCACTACTGGAAGACTACAACCCACAAAATTCTAAGGGCTGGATATTATTGGCCTACTCTCTTTTCTGATGTATGTGCTTTTGTCAAATCTTGTGACAAGTGTCAGAGGTTCACAGGGAGACAGCAGCTAAAATCTCTGCCCTTGAAACCAATACATGCCAATGGTCCTTTCCAACAGTGGGGCCTGGACTTCATAGGTGAGATCAATCCACATTCTAGTGGCCAACACAAGTGGATCTTGGTAGCCACTGATTACTTTACCAAGTGGATAGAGGCTATACCCACTAGAAATGCTAATCATCAAGTTATTATGAAGTTCTTGTATGAAAATATTTTTACTAGATTTGGTTGCCCAAAGAAACTAGTCACTGATAGTGCTGCAGCTTTCAAAGCAGATGAATTGGTTGATATGTGTGAATCAATGGGCATTGAGTTGGCACATTCTACTTCATATTATCCTCAAGGCAATGGCCTTGTAGAATCATCTAACAAGAGTTTACCAGCAGAATCATACATTAACACATATGAATGGCCAATTACAAAAGGTAAATGAAACTTACAATTCTAATTCATCAATGCAAAGATAAGGTGACAGTTATCTAGCATTAGTCAAATAGGAATAACATGAATAACATATTCAGGTGCAAGTAGAGAACAGATAAGAAGATGTAAATCTGAACAGATAATAGCAAAAGAAGTTTGTATTACTAATATGAAAATGAGAAGCTTGAGATTACAAAGTATGAAAAGTCTCCAAAGTCGAACCTCTTCTCATCTCTAGAGTTCTAGGCTTTATAGCCATTACATCAAAGTCAAGATCCTATAAAAATGGATCTGAAACACCTAAAATAGAAAAATTAAAACAAATAGGAATAGATCCTATTTAACTGGTCAATTCTTGTACAAATGGTCTTCATAATCTTCAACAGTTGCAGATTTCTCAGGATCTAATGGATGAGGTCGAAATCTTCCCAAATCCCGAAGATAACAATCAGTTACAATCAATTCTGAAACTGTCTGCCACAAAAATTGGGCCAGACTGTTGAATAACTGGGCCTCAGAGATGGATTCGGTTCTCCACATCTGTAACACTTGTGTATAAACCCAAAGAGATTATTTTTCTTTGACATGTTAGGCACAAAAGCCTCTAACCGTTTCTCAAAATGATCCTCCAATCGCTCAGAATCATCATTTGAAAATGATGACTCAACACAGTAGAAACGCCACATTTCTGAAAACGCTGCCTCATCTTGCAGGGGACTTTTGACTGCCTTCTTGAGCTCTAAATGTAGATCTGAAAGTACCATTATATAGTTTAGGATGTCTAACTGTCAATCGAATATTTGAGCATGTAAAAGGAACTCTCCACGGCTAAGAAAATTGAGTTTTCCCAAAGCAGTTTATCGTTTGAAAACCCTGCGATTTCGGTAGCTAAGAGGTCTGCCGAGAATGCGGGTTAGCTATCGAAAGTTGATTTTTCAAAAATGAGCTGACTAGAAAGTTTATGAACATGACTACAAGCTTAATACTCAATGAAATGAGTCTAAAAATTAAATAAAACTCTTTCCTAAAAAGACCTTCTATCACCTAATGAAATAAAATTGACAATTTTATTTCAGGAGATAGCAGGACCCCTACTAGCCATGACAAGAATTTTGTCAAACATGTCACAAATATGTAATCTACAGCTTTAAACAACAGATCTAAGCATAGGGCTCTCATACTCATCTGGGAATCGCTAAGAAGCATTGATGCCTCAACATATTAGTTGTAGTTTCATCCATTAGGCCATAGATACATTGTTCAATCAATTGTAAGTAAAAACATGATGAGAGCCATACATAGCCACTGTCATAATACATGTGCATAACCAACATAATAAAAACAAAAATACCAAGGAAACAACAACAATATACTTCAATATAAACCAATGTAATACTCTTGAAATAACAAGGAGAAATAACCTCATATTAATGACGCAAAGGCCAAACAATTTTGGGACTTCCACAAACCACCCAACCGTAGTCATGGCCTAGCCAAATATCTCTTCAGCCAGTCATCCGTGTGCCATATTCTAAGCATGAATGTGGGATCTCATAAAACACATCAATCCAAAACCATCCAGGGCTTCCAAAGGCCAAACTACCTCAATCCATCAAACAGTGATTCCACCTCGCAGTCGGACATCATAAAACCGTCATCAGATTGGTCTATACCCAAGCCTTCTAGGGCTCCAGAGCGTTTGTTCCAGCCAAGGTTCCCAGGACTAGTAACTCAACCCACAATTTTCATCGGGCTTCTATAGTTTTTGTCCAACCAGGGCTTCTAGGATTAGTAACTCAACCCACCAAGGGCTTCCAGAGTGTTTGTCCAACCAAGGCTTCAAAGTCTAGTAACTCAACCCAAGCTATCACAGGACTTCCAGAGCGTTTGTCTAACCAGGGCTTCGAGGAAATAGTAACTCAACCCAAGCTAAAGGAAACATGAGAACCAACCAAAAAAAATAAAGAAATAAACCCAAAACACCATGGCTATCCAGGAAATGGAAAGGTTAGGCAAATCCACTATCAATCCAAGCAATCCTCCATGCCAGTGACAAATCATGACCAATAAACCACATTCATGTGCCATGCATTCCAAAACTAATGAGGAAAACATACATGCAACTCGGTACATGCAAGAAAAAACCGTTGTAGTTGTTGATCCCGATGTCCTCTTGTGCATTCCCCCTCTTCCTTTGCCTTCTAGCTCCAAAAATCCAAGTATGCCACACTCTCCAAGAGTGCTCCACGAAAACTCTAAGTGTCCAAGATTATGAGAGAGAGAGAATAGAGAGAGAGCTCCAAAACTAAAATGATAAAATTCTGTGAACTGATCCTCACAAACCTTTTTATTAATGAGGCCTCTATTTTCTTTATTTTTCATTATTTTCCTTCATTTTCCTCCTAACATGCAACCTGTGACCTTTCACCTCCCTTTTCTCCTAATTTGCATTATTTTCATAAATAAATGTGACAAAATGCCATTTTTCCTTTCCAATGTCTTCGCCAATTTCCTTAGCCATTAATCAATCACCAATGATCCCCATCACTATGCTTTTGTCCAACATTCAGCTTGGAATAAGTGTCCCATCAACCGTGGTTATTATTTTTCCTTTATTAACTTTTATTACATGGAATTTTCACTAGGGTTGTTACATACAGACACACATTTCACGCCACTGTCAAATCATACAATTGATGTCCTTCAAACTGGCGACGTGATGTATATGGATTAGTCTCACGACTTTCAATGACATGTTATTCATTGTTAAAGTTGTCATAGAGTTATCACTATATGATGATTTATATTGATTTTGATCTAAACAAGAAAATAAAAAAATAAAAACATGTGACTACCAATAAGTATATAAATTGAGACTAAATCTTCAATATTATTTCTAAATTCACTATTATGTTCTCATTCTCCTATTTGAGAAGGGTTGTGACATTGAATCCTTATTAAGATATTGTACACAATTGGAAATACTTAGTTTTAAGTACTATAAAAATGTTTCCACTGCAAAAAAATGTGTAAAAATGTTTGTGAATCTTACTAATTATATTATAAAATTCCAATTAGACGAATAAAAAACAATATAATTAGCGAAATAATGAAAACAAAAACATACAACAATAGTATAAATGATGAAATAACACAAGTACATATCACTCTCCATTGTCATCACCCTTATTATCTTCCTCACTTTGCATGATAACATTGTTGTTCTCAAAAATATGTTTTAATCTAGGGCCATGTGTTAATACGAACCATCAATCCCTATCCAACACATTTGGGTAAAAAAACACCTGGTTGCAGTGTTTTGGGAAAACATAAGGTTACATAGCTTCATGCCACATCTTTCTAGAGTTGATAGATATCAATCCACTATCACGATCTTCTTTTACATTATTTCGATCAAAGGTTTCCCACCACTTTCACCTAAAAATAACACATTGGAATGAAGAGAAGCCCACTTGAATGATCTTTTGTATCTTTCCAACATAACCTAATGTCCCATGCATTAGGGTTTGATCGTGGTGGCTAGCGTGACTAGAGTGGTCAAACTCGACTTTCACTCCACAGTCTTGTGTCATGCATCTAACATCGACATCCTCTGTGTGAAAATGATGTCCATATGCCCACATAGATTGGAACAAATGCACCTAAAAAAAAAAAAAAATAAGTGAAAAACACACAGTGTCATGTGTCTAATAACCTGAACATAATAAAAAATAAAAAAATATATATTTTAATGTTACAATCCAAAGGTGCAATATGAAGTTAAAATTATACAAAAAGAGAATATAATACCGAGTTGTTGCACCCAATCCCTATGTTTAGCGCATCCTCTTCATCACGTGAGTAACGACCAGATGCATTGTATTTCTCTCTGACTTGATCAACAACCCAACTGTTATGGCATGTCATTGGCATATTTTATTTTAAATGATCAGGATAAGGCGTGCTTCTACCATTCAACCGTTTGAATTATTTCTTGTCATTGTCACATTTCCTCCTCTCCTCTTCGTATAACGCGACCCATGGTTGTGTCGCTTCCATATTGTAAAGAATGAATTTGTTGATGGCTTCAATTTCTGAATTCGCTAATGAAATCAAACCAACATATATATATATATATATATATATATGAGATCAAAATATGCATTAATATGAAGTTCAGTGTGAATAGTTACTATGTAGTAATTTGACAAATGATAAGCATGCACTTACTCTTTATCATGCGCCTCTTTCCATTCGTTTCGAGAAGCTCCCCTTCTCTTTTGTTTTCATCCCTTTCATCGTCCCAAATTGTCGCACCTGGTGTGTTGTCAATCTTCTTGATGTACTCATTGGCATAATAGAAAGACTCATACAATATATACCCCTCTGCCATAGACCCCTCGAGCTTTTCCCTTTGTCAGATAAAACCTTTCAATTTCTTCATGTACCTCCCTATGAAGAACATCCAATGATAAGAAACGACCCCAAATAATTCAACCTCATCTACTAGGTGAATTAGAAGATGAACCTGCAAGTCCATGAAACTCGTTGAGAGTTCCTTCTCAAACATACAAACAATCTCAGTTGTCTCTTGACACCACTGTGGAATGCTAGCCATGTGAATCTCCTTTGATGTGGTCCAGCGTACAAAGGTAGATAATTTAGATATGGCACGTTGTAGGTCTTGGGGGAGTCATGGTTCACACACCCATGCATGAGCAGAGGATAATGACACTACATAGTAAATAGTACATTATACAAAAATTAATTATAAAATATCCCATTACATTAAAAATAAAAAATAAAAAATAATAATAATAAACTCATATGTTTGACATACATACTCTTAGAAGGTTCAAATGGTCATGCAATTTCAACCCCGACAAATGGTCTTCCATAGTGAAGCAATGTTGTAGTGAATATACATATAAAGAAGGCACCCTCACACTCATTATAACTTCCTTTGCCAAATAAATATCATCTTCCTTTAAAATCCATAGGACATCACCTTCTTTGAAAGACCAAGAGGGACCATCCTCTCCTCTAGTTTCTTGTCTTTACCAATGTTTCTTTTTAGTTTTTGAAGAAATAATATCTTTCCTAACAGCTAATGTGTCACTTTCTTTCGATGATATGTGCCTCCATAAAGAAGATGAAACATTTTTAAATATATGTATGGGATCTAGTAAGTGGGAAATCTTAAGATGCTCCCAATATGGGAGCTCATAAAAGACATATTTTCTTTTCATCCCAATGGGAAATTTCTCAACATAGGTGTCAAATAATTCTGGATCATCGAACATAGGCTCCCCATTTGAATCGAACATTTCTACAAACTCCTTCTCCTTCTCTCTCTCATATTCTCTAAGTCATTTAGTTGGTGTCATTATTGCAGGCGTTTGGGTTCTCTATAGTTTACCATTGAAAGTAGATGTTTATCTTCTATAAGGGTGTTCTTCTAGGAGGAATACCCTAGAGAAGTCATACACTAGCTTTCGTAGATGGTCAGACCACCTAACCTTCAGAGAAGGTCCACAACATTTACATCCATGATACCCTTTTGTTACAAGGTCTGTCGAAATTATTGTATACAAGTCGACACAATAGCAACCATGATGATCTGAACAATTGTAGTGAATTAAATTAATATGCGAAACAATATTGTTACAGACAAATCAATAACAATTCAATTTACTAGAGCAAACTCCTAAGCCTGGATAATCATGTATGGTGTAAGCACATGTGCCATACAATGTAAAACTCCTCTCTGTTGCAATGGGTATTGATACATCGTACACATGTATCCCTTCCCATAATTCCTTCAATTCATCTACTATTGTTTGTAAGTAGAAATGCATATTCTTCACTTTATTCTACAAGGGACTATGATAGCCAACATAAGATGTTCATTCTTCACGGACAACCATGGGGGGATATTGTTATTGATCACTACTACAAGCCATACATAATAGTTCATGATTTGGAGGTAATATGGGTTGACGCCATCCATGGCTATGCTTAGTTGTAGACTTTGTACTTCATCCTTGAATTTTTCAAGTAATGTATCCTTTATATGCTTCATGGCTATTGAATCTATTGGGATTCACATAAATCCTGACTCACTTCTGTGTGAGCCATGTCATCTTTGCAACATAGCTGATTCTTTGCAACGAAAGAGTCTTTGAATCCTTAGGATTATAGGCATGTTCCTCAATATCTTATGAGTAGGGCCATGTGATTTAGCCAGTTTTTTTTAATTACGATACCTATCATGCCCACATTTCAGACATATCCCATTGTATGAATATTATCCTTTATATAGAATAGAATCATTTAGACATGCATGATATGATATGTACTCAACACCCAACATTTTCAACCACTGCTTTGCCTCTCCGCAACTACCCGACAAGACATTATCACTTAGAAGAACCTTATCTTTGAATATCTTGTATTTGGTGGGCAATATAACTATACAATGTCAATATTTAAAATTCACAAAATTGATCATTTTTAATTTTGATTATGTGAAAAAATATAAGGAACTTTATCAATCATGCAGGTCAATTACCTCAATATTACCGAGAAACATGCATTCGACATGCCAAACTTTTCTTTCACATTGTACAACAACATCGTTGTCCCCATTTGCGTAGACTTTGACTTCACACTAGATCCAAAGAGAGGGGTGGTGGAAGCAGATTTCACGCTGTAACGCACTCCTCCCACATTTACCCACTTTCACTGGCTTGCTAGGGGTAAAAATGAGTTGAGGGTCACTATAATAAGAGTCAACCTCCTATACGACCTTAAGGAAATGGAGTTGAGAAATTAAGACCTTACTTAATTCCCTTAGGTGTTACATGACTTATATGAGAAACCCAACCCCTCCAAGTGTCCAACCCTTGAGATAACTCTCTTTTTCACTGTCTTAGAGCCTCAGTCGCTCCCTTTCCAAGGCATGCAAGCGACTATAAGCCTCCAGTCACTCCCATAAGCTTGCCTACCAACGTGGACTCCAGTTAGTTCTATGCCAACGACCCCAAATTCTAAGCCACTTTTTCAGGGCTAGGTCTTAGGCCTCTGCCCAAAACCCAGTGAAACTTCCAAAAATGATGAATGACGTAGAAACAAAGCTTCTAAACCAAAACTTGAACTAGGACTTGACCTGACCTCTCCCAACTGGAACTGACATTCCGTCAAACACTTTGTAAACATGCAACTTGCAGGTCATGGATGCATATCTAAACATAAGGATCTAGAAACTTATCTGAGATTTAACAAGAAGGACCAATGCCTTTTCACAATACTTATCATAACACCAATTAGGTCATGCATTCATTAACTAGACATTCATTAATGAAAATGTGATAAGATCTATACTTAGATATTCCAAATAATCATGCTTATAACCAACATATGACCATAAAAATAACAATGATAAAGCAAACATTAAAGCCACATCATAACAAGTACATTTACTCATCAAAATCAAGTGAAACTAAGATCTTATTAAACATAGGCAAAAGCTAGCCAAGTCTAGGACTTCCACGTACCACCCGACCATAGATTGGGCTTAACAAAATATTTCTTTTAGTCAATCACGCTCGTGCCATATTCCAAGCATTACTGTGATATCTCATGGGATAAATCAATCCAAAAACAACCAAGGGAATCCATAAGTTAAACCACCTCCACCCTCACCATATCGTGATCTCACCTAAACCGGTCTCGAGATCACAAAACGAAACCCATCTTGGATGTCTCAAAATTCCTTCACCATCCCTTGATGAATTTGCTTGTCTCCACCTACCTGCCAAGGGATTCTAGGAGAAAACCATCCTCATCCCCAACCCTTGGAATTTTCCTAAGACCACCTCACCTAGATCCAAAACCTTTCAGCAATCCAAAGCTCAACCAAAAAATAATCTCATCACACCATGCTTATCTGGAAATGGAAAGGAAAGGCTAAAATCATTGTCAAAACCTGGCAAAATCCATGCCACTGAAAACAAATAAACCAAATATACACATGCATATACCATGCTGCCTGATCCAACTTTTCCTTACTTGATCCTCACTTTCCTTTGTTTTCCTTGTCCTTCCTTTGTTTGCTTGCTTTCCTTCTCCTCTTGGTGCTCTTCTCCTCTCTGAGACTAATTCCAAAACTAAATTGACAGAAGGTTAACAAAATCCATGAACCGGTCCTCAGAAGTCTTTTTATTATTGATGCCTTTAATTTCTTCATTCTCCTTCAATTTCCCCCTCACACACAACCTGTGACCTTTCATCTCCCTTTTCTCGTATATTCCTTTATTTTTCATAAATAAAATTCCAATTAATGCCTCATGTATTTCCAAAGCCTTTACCAATTTCCTTAGCCATAATAAACCAAAATGAACACCCACTATGATGTTTTACCCAACATTCAGCTTGGAATACGTGTCCCATGACTTTGGTCTTATTTTGCCTTTATTAACTTTATTACATGAGATTTTAACCCAGCGTTGTTGAAAAGGCTTTCAAATAAGGTATCAGTGATATGAGCGTCATCCCCTAGCTCATCATTCTGGAATATATCTAACAACATTGTCTCCATGGCAGTCGTATCCCATAAGTAATCATCCATACCAACCTTTATTTGGTTGCCTCCATTGCGAACTTGTGATGAAGAACTACTATTGTTGTAGTCATTCCTAATTGGTGAATATGGACATAGTGGGAATTGAATAGGTGTTTGATTCAACCATTCTTTGTATTCTTCATCTCCGAGTCTTGCTCTTAAGCACCTTCTATCGAGTTGACATTGTAGTGGGGTGCACCAGAAGATGGTAGGTGGGTCGCTCATCATCACTAGAATCCTTATAATTTCATAAAATATTGAACATCATTAGTACAATATCAATGATATTAGTAAGCACGTAAATGTAATTAGTTTGTTGAAATTACATTATACCAAACAAGTATTACCTTTGTTATTCCAGGATTGGCATTGGAAGATGTCATGTTTCAATAAGCAAGGTGAAGAGGAGGTTATCCGTTTTCATATACCAATTGCTTGTGATATGTTGCTCCTGATAAAAGCTTTCAACGTTTTTGAAATGGAGGATTATTTTATGCATCTGAACTCGATTATGAATCAAGATCCTTCAAATTTGGATACATTTTTATTCAAATTGACATAGATTAAAAAAATAGATAATTAAAATATAAACAAAATATGAACTTACTGGATATGGAAGGGAGAACTCCGTGAAGGACTTTGCTCAGCAATATGGAACGAGCTGGAATTTGAAGAATTGACCATTTGATATTATTAAGATTTTGTTCCTACATTTGAGAAAAATCAGAAATAAAATTTTGTGTGCATATCTAAAATTAATCTCGAGGACCATCTAACCACAATCTGAATTTCAATAAAGTTTTCAAACAATTTTTCAAGAATAAGACGACTTTAAGTGGAAAATGTTTACTATGAACTATTGTAATTCATGTGGATGTATCATAGAGGATAATTTGAGATTAATATGTCATTTTATGTGAAATTAAAATTTTAGATAGTTTTTAAACCCAACTGGTTCGCTTATCAGAACAAAGCGCACTGATGTGTTTAAAAAAATAACAACATCAGGGCGTTCAAATAATACTTGCACCGGTTTCCAGCATTTCGAGAAAAACATGTTATCATATCAGTGTTCTTCTACAAAAACACATCGATGAGTTAAAAAAATATAGCACAACTACACACCTATTTCCGCATTTAAAAAATACAAATGAATTTGACCAACTTGGTGCTCTTATAACAATTAGAGCAGAGATGCTTATAAATAGAAATCACATAGTTTTAGAATCGATGCTTTTAAATAGAAATTGCACCATTTTGGGATTTTGAAAGAAAAAAAGTATAATGTCAATGTGTTGAAAAAATTTGGTGCCTGGGCGATTTCAGTGTGCTTGAATATCGAACGCACTAATGTGCGGAAAATTTGAAAAAAATGTGTTCTTTTTTTCTTATTTTAAAATGAAAAAATGAGTAGCAATTGATTTTTGGAAATATAATTTCATAGTCTTTCAAATAGTAAAAAAAATATTGACCATTTCATTGTTTTACCCAAAATTTCAAAGAAGTGATTTACAAGAGAGACATACCAGGAGCACTATGCAGCAACAAAATTCTTTGGACCAATAAAACTATTTAGAAGACCAGACACTAAAAGGTATGGTGATTCACTCAAAAACCCGCATTGTAAAAATTTTGAATTTCATTGTTTATTTTACTAATAAAAAAAATTACAATTTTTTTAAAGTTTAATTAAAAGAGAGATCATTTGTGAAAGGGGCATATTAGGAGCACTGTGGAGATGCAAAATATTTTGGATCCGCAGAAAGATCAGAAGTTGAAAGGTATAGTGATTCACTCAAAACCCTTAATAGTAAAAATATTAAATTTTATTGTCTATGATATTTTACAATTTTTGTTAGATTTATTCACAATTCAAAAAAAATAAAATTAAAAACCTTGTGTAAGAAAAAATTGTTATATATTTTACTAGTAAATTTTTTTATGATCTTTGTTCCTATTTAAATTTAATTAAAATTAAGAACAAAATAAATAAACTAAAAAATAATAAAAATATCAATACTTACCTTAAACTCTTACTTTTTCTTATAAAATTTCACTTTAAGGTTTAACTTCTGATCCGAATGGAAAATGGCATCAACCCATGGTACTCATCCACCCATATTATTCATCGACCCATGGAATTTACCCATGGTATTGTAAATGGCATCCGCCCATGGTATTGTAAAATCCACCCATGGTATTCATTCACCCATGGAATTTACCCATAGTATTGTAAATGGCATCTGCCCGTGGTATTGTAAAATCCACCCATGGAATTGACCCGTGGTATTGTAACTGAAAAATACTATAAGTAACAAGTCACATTTTGTAAAAGGACAGATTGTCCGCCACAATGTAGCCTTTACAGTTATTATCGGTTTTAATAAAAAGTTTCTTTGTGGTTTTTGTTTATTGGGCATTCTCCTATTTTTATTTTGGCAATTCAAGTTTTCAGATCTTGGGGGCCTTTCCCCCAAGATCCATTGCAAGTTTTCAGATCTTGGGGGTCTCTACCCCAAGATCCATTTCAATATTTTAGATCTTGGGGGCCTCCCCCCAAGATCCGGATCAGTGGTATCAGAGCAGGTTATGATTCCATGGGAACGAGGGTTTGATGCATGTTTCAGTTTCAAATTTTGCAGCAATATTCAACAAACTTCAGGCATGTGCTACAACCTCCACAGAGCACTTTCTTGGGTCAAGCAGGAAGAATTTTTCTTTTTTCATTTTTTTGCAGGATTTTTTTTGGGCGGCGACTTTGCAGATCAGATCTGAAACATTTGGTACAAAATTTACAAAATCAAATACCAGATCTGGATTCCTCTCGAAAAATCACCCAATTTCAAAAAAAAATGGGTCAAATCGGAGTCTAGATGTGGGAGATATCGCTGATTTAAAATCAGCTATTTTATCAGAATTTTTGTGACGGCGGAACTGTTGCAGCACAAATCTGAGATCTCAGAGTGCCCAAATAAGGATTTCCATCACATGGGAAGATGCAAAATGGTCCTTCTGCTTCCAAAAACAGGTTATAATAAATATTCTGAGTTATATTGGCCGAGTTATGTCCATTTTAATTCTGGAGCAGCATTCGGAGTGGGTTTCCATTGGAGACGTGCCCCCCCACCCCACTTTAGTAGGCACCTGCTTCACATTCATCAGTTTCAACATAGCAGCAATCGGCTTGGGTTATTTGGAGATGTGCCCTCCCACCCCAGGCTATGTAGGCACCTGCTACTTCATCAGCAACCAACATCACGGTTGTGGGTCATCCACAAACCCACACTTCATCGAAGTCCATTTGCTAGGCCGTACACTGTTAGTATCACAGTTGGTCACAAGCATTACAGGGTATCTCTATCCTCGGATCTTCGTTCTTCATGGTTATGGGTCATCCACAAACCCACAGTTCATCGAAGTCCATTTGCTAGGCCACACACTGTCAGAATCACAGTTGGTCACAAGCATTACAGGGTATCTCTATCCTTGGATCTTCATTTATCAGGGTTTTGGGTTAACCACGTAAAACCCTTATCTTCAGTGGATCTTCATATTCAACAAAGGCTTTGCAGGAGGGAACTTTACGCAATGGGGACCATTGCTTCTTAAGGAGGGAGGAATGATCCGAATGGAAAATGGCATCAACCCATGGTACTCATCCACCCATATTATTCATCGACCCATGGAATTTACCCATGGTATTGTAAATGGCATCCGCCCGTGGTATTGTAAAATCCACCCATGGTATTCATTCACCCATGGAATTTACCCATAGTATTGTAAATGGCATCTGCCCGTGGTATTGTAAAATCCACCCATGGTATTCATTCACCCATGGAATTGACCCGTGGTATTGTAACTGAAAAATACTATAAGTAACAAGTCACATTTTGTAAAAGGACAGATTGTCCGCCACAATGTAGCCTTTACAGTTATTATCGGTTTTAATAAAAAGTTTCTTTGTGGTTTTTGTTTATTGGGCATTCTCCTATTTTTCTTTTGGCAATTCAAGTTTTCAGATCTTGGGGGCCTTTCCCCCAAGATCCATTGCAAGTTTTCAGATCTTGGGGGTCTCTACCCCAAGATCCATTTCAATATTTTAGATCTTGGGGGCCTCCCCCCAAGATCCGGATCAACTTCCTCTATCACTTCTACGGTTTTTCAATTTAAGCATTTTAGATTTAATGGGTTTGTGTACTTACTATATATAGGGCATTTAACATGTAAAATAGGGGTATCACTTATTGAATTAGATCCAAACCTTGTCAGTTCTCTTTGTTTTTTTTAAACGGCTATATGTTCCATGGTACGCTCAACGTTACATAATGCATCGGTGCTCCCTATGTAATACAATTCATTGGTATATTATAATACTTTTGACTTTGTCTAGTATGTTTATCGTTGTTCCTGGTGTAATATAATGCACTAGTGCATCTCTTCCAAATAACATTGTTAAATCATTGTGATGTGTTTAGCTTGACAATTTGCACCGTCGTGATTTATAATTATTTTTAAAAAATAATTTTCCATCATGGTGGTGAACAATTAAACATTAAACGCACCAATGCATTAACATTGTTAAATCATTGTGATGTGTTTAGCTTTACAATTTGCATCGTCGTGATTTATAATTATTTTTAAAAAATAATTTTCCATCTTGGTGCTGAACAATTAAACATTAAACGCACCAATGCATTAATTCAAAGAAATGCATTAGTTACCATAGTTTATTTTATTGAAAATTATTTGATTTATTTGCAAAACATATATAATGGTTTTTGTATTGAATGGTACAGGTTGTATATTGAATAAAAAAATGTTTGAGAAGGTCTCAAGTAACAAAAATACTAATCAACACAATGATAACACATCAAAAAAATAGAGAAGACAAGTTCTTTATAAATTATTTACAAAATTAATATGTTTGAACTATATGTAAGTTTAACTAATATGTATTGGTTAATGTGTGTCATGCAGAGCCACAAAATGAACAAGGTCAATGAGGTTATTTCTAATCTAAGTGTAGAAGTGTGTAAAAGCCTGATAGAAAAATTTCAGAATGATGAATCAAATGAATGAAAAAATACTATTAAATATGAGTGTTTTTTTTTTTAATTTTCATTAAAAATATACTTAAGAATATTATATAACATATTTCAAACAATCTATTAATTCATATATGTTTAATGTTCTATAGGGAGAAACAATCAAGGAAAAGATCAACGTCATTCTAATTTTTTTTATAGAACATGTAAATGATGATGAATTGGTCTTTAACTCATCTAAAGTGGTGTTGGAAGTTAATGAAAGGGGGAATTTTTTTTTACAGAACTATGAGGGATCTAGCAAAAGGAACGTATAGACATACTTTCCACTTACAATATGTAGAAATTCATTGTAGATTTGAAACTGCTTATATAATGTTCTAAAACATAAGACTCAAATCTATTGTACTCATCTACGGAAAACAATTCACGATTGAAAAGAAATATAAAAAACATGTGATATGAATCAATACACATTACACGAGGATATATTTAGGGGAAAGACACTGCTCAGAACCCCTTCCTATCTATATTGTATTAGTCAGAAAATAGAGAAGAAATACAATTCTTGTTAAATCCTGAACAATCTCTACACAAGTATAATCTATCTCACTGTCTCACAAGTTGACTTTGGCCAACACTTAGCCAATTCTACTGCCTGCCAAGCTCCTATTTCCTTGTGTTGTTTCTCAAGGAATTAGCCCCCTATTAATTAGGGAAATCCCCATCCTAAACTGCAAAATCCCTATAGGTACTTCTCATACTGCATGCACCACCTGTACAACTTGGATAATTATATAATTGATAGTATGTTGCCCTTGAACTCTAATCCCAACTGGGTAACTCGTATTCCATGCCTGCATGAGTTAATTATGGTTGATTTATTAGTTAACTAGTTGAACAGTGAAGTTGCACCCCACTGCTAGACTTCCTACTAATTTGTCCAATGGTTGGAACTAGTTTAACTGACTTTAACTCAGTGTAACTGAATTAAATTGTTACAACTCAAATTAAACTCAACCTAGGCTCCTAAACTTTATGAATCACTCTACATGACTCAAGTTAGGCCTTCAAATCGAATTAACTAATCCAACTAAGTGAAACTAACTCAGTTTACTTGTATAAATTGTCTTGTGCTGTGGAATTACATTTTTCTCCTAATTTAATTCAAGGGAAAATTAAATCAGGATTTTCTTGTTTCCATTTTCAACACTCCCTCTCAACAAGAAATGGATTATCAAATACCCCAATCCTATCTCTATGGAACTCGAATTTTCCTCTTGACAATGCCTTTGTCAAAATATCTACATCATGTTCCTATGTAGGAATGTATTCCAACAACATGATCCACCTCTGCACACAATCTCGTAGATGGTGATACCGGATGTTGATATGCTTGGATTGATCATGAAAAACTAGATTTTCAGAGAGTTTGATACAACTCTGATTGTCACAGTAAATCACAGTGGGATCCATCATCTGACTAAATAAGCCAACAAGAAAATTCCTCATCCAGATAGCTTCACAAGCTGCTTGACTAGCAACTATGTACTTCACTTCTGCTGAACTAAGTGCAACTAATCTCTGCTTCATGTTGTACCAAGAGTTGTTGTTGACCCAATATTGAATACTCCTCCTGAAGTGTTCTTCCAATCTGAACGAATATTTGCCCAATCTACATCTGTGAAGCCTTGAAGTTTCACTCCCTCTGTCTGTCTGTACCAAATACCATACTTAGTAGTGCCTTTGAGGTATCGCAGCACGTGTTTGGATACTTTACAATACAATTTGGTTGGCTTAACCATTGCTTGACTAAGCTGGTTAACTGCATAACACAGGTCTGGTAATGTGCTCATGAAATACATGAGTAAACCCACAAGTTGCATATAAATAGTGGCCTCCACTTCCTCAGCTGAAGTGGCATCCTCTTTCTGCCAACTGCCTGTTAGAGGAGTATCCATGGGTTTACTACTCTCCATGCAAATTTCTTTAGTATCTCGTTGGCATACTTTCCCTGAGAGACAAATAGTTCCCCATCTCCTTGTCATACTTCCAAACCGAGTAAATAATGCATGAGTCCTATTTCCTTTATCTCGAATTCTATTGCAAGGTCCTCTTTGCAAGATTTGATCAACTTATCATCACCGATTAAAATCAAATCATTGACATACAATACTATAATCAATAATTTACCTTCAAATCCTTCGTATTGTTCAATGCACACCTCCTCCTTAATCACTCCATTGAGGAATGTTGTCCTCACATCCATCTAATGGATCTTCCATCCCAGTTGTGTTGCAAGGGCTAGAATTGATATGATAAAAGAGTACCTTGCTACTATAGCAAATGTCTCCTCGTAATCAATTACCTTCACCCGAGAGAACCCTTTAGCCACAAATTTGGCCTTGTGTTTCTCGATGCATCTGATTCACCTTGTAGATCCACCTCGAACCTACCACTGACTCGTTTTCTGGTCTTGGGACCACTTCCCAAACATTGTCCCTGACTTTGGAATATAATTCTCTACCATGGCATCAACTCATACTCCGTCCTGCATTGCTTCCTCGAATGAGGATGGTTCTGTCTCAACTAGCTCACTCATCAGAGCCATGTACCCAGTGTACCAATCCGGTGACCTCCTCTTCCTGCGTTGTCATATGGGTGCTCCCACATTCTATCTAGCATCATGCAATAATATGTTAGCTTCCCTAGTGCGCTTCCTTCAATATTTGAATGTCTCTGCATGAGTGGGTGCTTCCACTCTTTGCTCCTCTGCTTGTAGCTTCTCCACATCATCCTTAGGTTCTTTCTTTGGAGCCAAAAGCTCCTCATCTACATGCAACTGAAGCTCCCTCTCAAGGGAACATCTCATGGCCTTCTCTTCATCGAACTTCACATCTCTACGAGCAATTGTCATCCTATGAGATGGTAGGTACACTCGATAGTTGTAAGGTATATTAGTGTACCCCAAAAATATGACCAACTCAACTATCAGCTCTAGATTTTTCCTTGCATCCTTGGAAACATGATAGTAAAATGATGAACCAAAGATCTTGAAGTGTGACACGTCTGGTTTCTTCCCTGAAAAAACTTCTTTGGTGTACTCATCCCGAGAATTCGATCAGGACTCATGTTATGCACATATACTATTATGTTGCATGCCTCAGCCCACAAGTGCAACGGTAGGCCCTAATCATGCAATATCTCCTATGAAACTCCCACAATACTTGTGTTCTTCCTATCAGGCACCCCATTTTGTTGTGGGTTATGGGTGTTATTAACTCCTGTCAAATGCCTTCTTTTGCATATAATTTCTTGAACTCATTCAACACATATTATCCACCATTATCGCTCCTAAGAGCCTTCACTTTCCTGCAGTTTCTTTCTCAACAAGTGCTTTAAATTCACAAAATTTGGAGAATGTTTGGTCTTTCTTATGCATGAAGAAAATCCAACACTTACATGAGAAATCATCTACAAATATAACACAATACATGTGCTTGGTCATGGGGGATGTCGACAAAGGTGCACACACATCCGAGTGAACTCTTTGAGGACCGCTTGCGCTCTACTATCCTTATCATGAAAAGGTGGATTTTGTGTACTTCCCTAGTGCACACTTTGCATGTATCTCACTGCTTTAGTGCACCCTTGGGAAGTCCTGTAGAAATCTGTTGCATTATCTTCAAAGCTCCACGGTGCAAATGACCAAGTTTCCTATACCATAATTCACCGATATCTCGACTTTGCACCTTCTCTGTTGTTGTGCTTAATGCAATACAATATTCTACATTTAATTTGTAGAGGTTCTTCACCTAAACCTTGATATTCTTCACTTGTCCCATGGAAATGTGTCTAAGGAAAGCCTTTCCTTTTCCAAATATTACGTCGTAGCGACGATCTTCCAACATAGAAACTGAAACTAAATCCTTCTTCAGACCTCGAACATATATGACATCTTTAAATGTGAGAGGAGAACTAGACTCCCTCTAAAAGGTAATTGTACCGATACCGGTCACGCTATACCTTCCATCATCTTCCATCTTGATGTGCATCTGGAGGTCCTTCTCCTCCAAGTCACTAAAAAATTTGTTGTTTCCTGTCATATGGAATGAGGCTCTACTATCTAGATACCACACATTACCCATCATTGATTTCACCATGCATGTAATGAGGTTGAAATCCAGCTCGAATTGTGAAGCTAGATATTCACCTGTCACTCCTATTGAGGGCTTATTGTAGGCCTTCTTTTGTGGACACTTTGTGACATAGTGTCCCAGCTCATCACAATAAAAACATTTAATATTCGACAAGTATTTATTTTTACCTACCTGACCAGAATCTCCTTTTGATTAGGATTTCTTCCATTTCCATTTCTTTGCCTTTCCAGTCAAGGCATAGTTCTCCTTATCCTCAACCTTGGATGAAGTTCCATCTGTGTTACTCCTCCTGATCTCTTCCTACACGAGATTAGACCATAACTGCTCCCAGCTTGGTAGTTTGTCTCTATCATTCACAGAATCCTCATAATTGTGCCTACTCTTAGGAAGAACCAACAAATATAAAGCTACCATATATTCTTTTGGAATAGTAATACCGACCCCGCCAAGTTCATCAAGACACTGTGTGAATTTGCTCAGGTACTATGGAATTGATTTGGCCTTTTGCATTTTTATGCTCTGAAGCTTGTCCTTCAGTGCCAGCTCCCCATGGTCACTGTTGTTCTTAAACAATTTGGTCAGTGTTTTCCAAATCATGAATGGAGTTTCTTTCCCATGGAGATTTGAGACAATATGATCTCAAACTCCCTCAAATATGATCCTTATCGCTTTAGCTACATCCTTCTTCCATTGAGTGAGATCCTGGGAATCAACAGCTAGGGATTTAACTATATTTGTCTTGATGTAATCTAGCAGCCCATTATCATCTAATACCACCTCCATATGGATCTTCCATGCCACAAAATTTGTGGTTCCTTCTAGAGCATACTCGATTCTGAGTCTGGCAGAAGTCATCTTCTCAGTCGTGGAGAAATCCTGCAAAATTGATCTTGAAATTTGAACCTCCTGCACATATTTCGAATTCTATTATCTATTGTGATTCTAGCTCTGAAGAAATTAATTGTAGATTCAATATTTCACATGTAATGTTCTAAAACATAAGACTCAAATCTACTCTACTCATATGCAGAAAAAATTCATAATTGAGAAGCAATATCAAAAACATGCGACATGAATCAATACACATAACACGAGGATATATCTAGGGGAAAGCCACTTCTCAAAACCCCTTCCTATTTGTATTGCATTAGTCTGAAAATAGAGAAGAAATACAATGCTTGGAGTAGTATGATTCGGATTATCCACAGTACTATGTTCATTATGTCGACGTTTCGAACCCCAAAGGGGGTCCATCATCAGGACAAAAATGAATGATAGATTATGAATGATCATTCATAATCTATCATTCATTTTTTGTCCTGATGATGGACCCCCTTTGGGGTTCGAAACGTCGACATAATGAACATAATACTGTGGATAATCTGGATCATACTACTCCAAAAAACTACCACAGAAGCTTAAAGTCTAACAATACAATGCATGTTCAAGCCTGAACAATCTCTACACAAGTATAATCTATCTCATTACCGCAGAAGTTGACTCTGGCGAACACTTAGCCAATAATGTTGCTTGCCAAGCTCCTATTTACTTGCATTGTTTCTCAAGGAATTAGCCCTTATTAATTAGGGAAATCCCCATCCTGGACTGTGCAATCCCTACAGGTCCTTCTCTAACTGCATGCACCACCTGTACAACTTGGATAATTATACGATTGATAATACATTGCCCTTGAACTCCAATCTCAAATGGGTGAATCGTATTTCATGCATGCATGAGTTAATTATGGTTGATTTATCAATTAACTAGTTGAACACTAAAGCAATACCCCATTGTTAGACCTCCCACTGGTTCCTCCAATAGTTGGAACTAGTTTAACTCACTTTAACTCAGTTTAACTGAATTAAATTATTACAACTCAAATTAAACTCAAACTAGGCTCCTAAAATTTAAGAATCACTCTACATGAATCAAGGTAGACCCTCAACTCGAATTAACTGAGCCAACTAAGTGAAACTAACTTAGTTAACTCGTACAAGTTGTCTTGTGATGTGGAATTACAATTTTCTCCTAATTTAATTCAAGGGAAATTAAATCAGGATTTTCTTGTTGCCATTTTCAACTCAATACAAAAATCAATCCAATGATTCTAAGAACCAAATTATATCTAAACTAGGAATCATTTCCATTGCAATGGCCAATAAGACGCATCAGACTTGCAATAGCAAAAGCATACAACAACAACAAAAGAATCATTCAAAAGGTAATATTTCTAATTATATAAAATGTTTTTTCTAAAATTTATTTATATATACTACAAACCATTCATTTATTAATATTGATTTTGTTATATTTAGTTTTCATATATCATATAAATATAGTTTATTACTTTTTTTCAGGAATATTATGAAATCCCAAATGATCAACACACTGATATGCGAAACATGCCAGTAGGAATGTCCAAAAAAATGTATAAGGAGATGGTAAAAGAAATGGACATAATTGCATCCCGGGAGGAGCCATCTCAACAACAACATGCTTTAAATGTATGTAAACATGGTTGAATTTGTACATAACAAAATTAATTTAGCATTAAATATTAATTTCAAGTATTTTCTACAACAACCATCCTTGAATGTCTTCAAATAGGTGCCAACATACAAAGAAGAGCCATCGAAAGAATTGATTGACATTGGATTAAATAAGGGTTGTGAGTTTATGTTGGTATATCAAAAATTAATTATGGAATTTGTAAATATCTATGTTGTTTTACTTCTCTGAGTTTATAACTAATAGAACA
Source organism: Pinus tabuliformis (assembly GCA_031772625.1). Classification (NCBI taxonomy): domain Eukaryota; kingdom Viridiplantae; phylum Streptophyta; class Pinopsida; order Pinales; family Pinaceae; genus Pinus; species Pinus tabuliformis. The sequence continues at coordinate 559,998,528 of CM062817.1, forward strand.
AAAAAACCTTTATTTAAATCTATGATTTATAATGGGGTTTAAAACATGCAGGAAACAAAGTATAGAACTATGCCAAAAAAAAACTCGTTGGAACAAGGCATGAGACTTAGTTTTGAAACCATTTGCACAATTTATGAGTCACTTCTTGCTATGGTACATTTCTATTAGATTTACATTGATGTATATTATTTATTTCAATTTTCATTATTCTCACCAATGTAGATACACTCATTGCACTTTATTTTTATGATTACTGATGGAACAAGATAAAAAAAGACATAAACAATCAATGCAATCAACAAAACATTCCTCCAAATAACCCAAGTCATGGAAGTAGCTCAAGAACTGACATCAGTTCTAGTGAAGATTGATGATCTATTTGGATATCAAAACAACGTATTGTATTTTATGAAATAATTGTTTGTGAAAATCAGAGATTTTGTTTAATGTAATGGACATAGTGTGCCAATTGAAATGCAAGCGGTTACCAATAACAATCCCATTTTTTAGGGTGGCAGGAGGGGGAGGGATTCTTATTAATCCCAAAGGAATCATTGAATTTAGATATGCTTGGGGGCTTGGATGGAAGACAAACAACCAAGCAGAAGCATATGACTTGCTCTTGGGCCTTACCCTGGCACAAAGAATGGGCATAAAAACAATTTAGGTTTTAGGAGATTCCATGATCATTATTAGGCATATGATCAATACTACAACAACTAAGAACACTACCCTAAACCAAATCATTAAGAGAGCCCAAATTTTGCTACCCTCCTTCAATTCGGTGTCCTTCTACCATGTTTTGAGAGGAAATAACCAAGAAGTTGATAGGCAGGCCAATCAGGCATGTCAGCTGGGTGAAGAAAAATGCATATTGAATGAAGTCGAGAGCACGACCAATATCCCATAAGAATGTTGAAGAGCGACATTTGTAGGATGACGATAAAGGCTCGAAGGAGGGCAAGGAAAGTAAAAAATTTAAAAAGTTTGAATCTTGTGGTAATATTGCTTCTCTATCCTCCCCTATACCCCCCCTAGTCTCTTTCACCCCCCTCCCTTCACTATACTCCCCTTCCTTCTTATTTAACTCCCTCTCCCCTTCTCCTCTCCATTTCCCTTCCCCTTCCCCTGTATCCACCACCATTCCTCCCATCCCCACCATGATCTCCTCCCCAGGTATCACCATCCCCTCAGCCCTTGGTCCATGTCCCATCATCCCATGCTTGTTCGTGACCACCATGGAGCCTCGTGGCAAGTATGTCCTCCACCTTCAGTTGCGACATGTCGGCATGCATCACCTTAGTACCACATCTGTTCCAGTTTGGAGCCTCAATGTGCGTCTTCATTTCCATCGCCCTAGTTCTTGGGGTAAAGGACGATGCTTCACCTCAGGCAACTGCAGGAGAATGGGAATTACGGAGCAGAATTTAATTGAGGCACCATAGAGAAGCCCTTCTCACTCGTGGGAGGTTAGTCTTGCTGGATAGAATTGACCAAGAGTAGGGTGGGGAGTTAATAGTGGACGATAGAGATATGATGGAGAATTATTGGGATCCTGGCTACAACATCTTCTTTGCTCAGCTCTGCATCAGTGCTATGTCTGACAACAGCTATAAAAGGCACAACGATATGTTGGATTTGTATGATTTAAGGTTCTTTAGTGAGAAGGTGGCCTCTGCAAAATCCTAGCAGCTTGAGCCGAGGCTATTGTTTGTGAGTTCTTGTGTGAGGGGTGATGGGTTATGTGTAATTGCGAATCTATCTGAGGACCTGAAGGCGTATGCAATTAAGGTTCTGTGTGTAGTTGAGAGTAAGTGTGTTGTTGAGGGTCTGCGTGCATTCACAAGTCTATGTGCAATTGAGGGTCTGTGTGCATCCAATAGTTTGTATGGTGACACTAGGTGGGTTGTAGTTATTCTCTTGACATGGGCGGAGATTTGGAACCGGAATTCAGGAGTTGAATTACTTACAAATAGTGGAGTGAAGTGGGGTTAAGCACAACCATCAAGGAGCAAGACTATAACCATTGGGTTTACGAGGGTGCTTGGCTGGAGGACAACGATGAGGAAAGAGCCAATTTTTTTTGGAGTTTGTTAAAAAGTCAAAAAATGGAGGCTAGAATGCAGAATGCTTAAGCCAGTTCATGGTCAAGATCCTGTGGAAGCCACAAGTTGAGGTATGGGGGGCCGCGAGTTGGCTCTTCTCTGATGGGTGAAGGAACAAACCATCTTACATCACTTGTGTGCAGGATCACTGGGAGCTGAGAGAGGATCTGGTTTAACTACAACACAGTATGCACCAACAGCTCCACTAAAACATGGCAATGCAGGACAGGGAGATGGAGAAATGGGAGCGCATTGGACAATTGGAAGATAAGGTTGATGCACTGGGCAACAACTCGAGAAACGGAAGCTCAAAGTGGAAACCATGGAGGATAGCACTGAAAAAAACATGGAGGACACGATTGAATAGGACAACAAGAAAGGCTCTGAAGATGTCTTTTTTAGCCTAGACCTAAACAATCCAGCACCAATGGACATTTAATCTCACCTATTTCCTTTTATCACCCATTATCTATATGTTGCAATGTAAATGTATATATCTACTATCTCAATTTTGTCATATATATAATTGTAAAAGCACCGGAACTAGGAACTTTTGTGGGCACAATAGACACATCCTCAGTAGCAGAATTGCATAACAAATGAAACATTACCAGCTCTTTGAAGGCTTGGATATTTTGATGTAAATTCCCAGTTTTTGTTGCGAACAAGCGTGATTTATAATATAAATCTATACTCATTCTGGTTAAAAAAATAACAATCCCATTTTGTATGACAAAGAGCCTTTTATTGATATATAATAAAATACATTTTAATTTATTCTATTGTGTTATCCAATGTCGTTGTGAAATGTTACACTATTGATTAAATAGTATAACGAAGAGATGTGAAATTTGATAACATAAAAAATTAATCCAAACATCATATACAAATGCACTAATCAAATTTTAATCTATATGAATATTGTTATAATATATATGTCGATTTTTTTTATAAATAACAAATTAAAAAATTTACAATAATTGCACTGTCACAAGTCGATGTTTCCAAAAGAAAAGAGAAAATCTCATTCAAAAAATCGGCGTGTTTATAATATAAAAACGCATCAATGCGTTATTTTATATAAAAGAACCTTAACGACATCTTTTTGCATGACCCGTGCGTTTTCGGAAAATGACAACACTGGGGCTTTTATTTATTCAAGCATCGGTATTGTTTGAGATTAACGCCCCAATGCATTGTAATTCTCAATGCACTAGTGCTTTCATAGAACTAACAACCCGATGCTACAAAATATTATTTCCATCCCGGTGCATTACGAAAACAAATAGCACTGCTAATTTTTTCTTCGTAGAGGAGTTTGTACAAAAAATACACATCAACGCTGCAAGTTTAAAAAAATGCAGTGGTACAACAATTTTTTTGCGTGTCCCCGTGTCTTTCCTTAGAAGAACACCCCGAAGCTATTTGATATAATGGCACTGATGCGATATATATTATGTGTTGGTGCTCTTTCCATTCAACTTATTTATGCCTTCAGTTATGTATGTCACATGATTCTTTTATATATGTAGCGCATCGGTGCTACTTGTTCCATGAAGCGCAAAAAAAAAAAAAAAAAAAAAAAAAAAAAAAAATGCTAAAATCTTTGGTCACCTAGATTTTTTTAGTTGTGATAAAGTTTTGTTTGCGATAGCAGATTTTTTTTTACAATTTTTGCAAATTTTATAACACGAAAAACCTCTGTTATAACCTCCGCTAGAAGGAATTTTCCTTGTAGTGAACACCACTGCAAAACACAATACCAAGGACATGATTCAGGACTTGAAAGCTTTCAACACAAGAAGAACATTGTTCCTCTCACAACAATAATTAAGATGGACATTCATGCTAAAGTTCTCTGCTTATAACCACCAATGCAACTCAAAATACACAGTAACATACATCAAATATCATTTCCTTTCCATTACATGAAACCATAAGCCAATCATGCAACTAGTACAACATTAATCTAACAGTTCAATAAGAACCTTAATAGCAAGGAATGTATTTTAATACTTATATAGATTTAATGATGGAGTTGGGAAACTGAGTTAGGGACCACAACTCTTAAACCAACCATATATAGTTGCAACCAAGCTTACTTGCAATTGTCACCCCCAAGCTAGATTCCAGAGACTAAGATAGCTTGCTCAAGGGATTGTATGTCAACTACCAGCTTAAACAGGAACTTCGAAGGTCCTCCTACCTCCACCCACCAACCAAAAAACAACCAAAAAGTATTTAGGAAATCAAGATGACTATCACCTCTACCTTCTAGCTATTCAACAACTAATGAGCTCCAGGTAATATAGAGACTTCACCCAACCCAGAGCACATTGACAAGGATTCCACCCATTAAGGGGACTTAAGAATATACTGTAAAATCGAATGAAACAAGCAAAGGAAACTCTAGAGTTTGTTTCAAGACTTCAAGGGCTAAACTTATACCTGAGGTTGTCAAGGGACTCTAGAGAAAGCCCATTTTCTCTATGTTTTTTAATGGTTTCTCTCTTTTGTTATTGCGTCCTTTGTCTTTGAATGCCTCCTCCAGTTCTAGAGAGGAAAAAAAAAAAAAAAAAACTTTGTTTTACTAGATTATACATGCACTTTGTGTGTTCTTGGCCATGGTGGTTCTTCTTAGCATCACAACAGCAGATGCATGCTCCCCCCCCCCCTCTGTTGGTTGTGTATGTTGCTTTATATAAGCTTTTGTCCATGGTGGTTCTCGACAAGTACTTGTTTAGCATATTTCTTTTTGTATCTCCCCCTTTCAAGACTACCCCCTGTAATTATTTTCTCGCACAATTCTCTAAGCGCGTTAGTTGACCTCCATGTGTCATTTTTCTCTCTTCCCCATGAGACATGCCTCCTCCTTACAATGTTGACCTATCTCTGCCAATACCCTATGCTACCTTGAATTTGTCCTATTTTTCTTGTCCCTTCTTCCAAGCGAGCAAAAAATTGAGAAGCCTTGGGTCGTTGCAGCACAACAACCAACCTTTAATGGTTGTCACACCATTTAGATTTGTTCAGTTAGTAAGTAAAGTGCATAACCTAAGCAGAATCCCTCCTTAGTCTCTGAAATTTGTGTCCCATAACTCAACCCATAATTCTTTCATGAAATATTTACATTACAAAATGAGGTTAAGTAATTGGGGTTGTCACAAACCCCTCCCCCTTGGGGAAGCACCATCCTCGGTGTTCTTTACTGATATGAAACAGAAAATTCATGCTTAAAATAAACACTTACTGCTTATGGAGCTTTATATGTACAACTCTATATGGTATTTTTATAATGATTCTTATATACACATTGGTTTACCTGCCACTCAATAAACATTAATTTACAAATTTCAGCCATCTCCCATGGCCTTTTTAAGTTATTTGAAGCTCTGGAAGTGTTTAGTCCAACTCAGATTGTTCTCTTCCTCCAGGGTGCTACTTGCCTTCCATGATTTCCTACATCAAAACGTGTAGTTTTCCATTAGATTCCCCGCAAGGAATTGCACTGAGTGAATTATACCTCTTGTTTGGTCCATCAGTTTGTCAAGGGAGTCCAGAGGTGTCCCACCTCCACCCTCTTCCAATACAAGGTAATCCAGAGGCTTTCACCCCCCCCCCTGAATGATCCAAGTGGATCTTCAAAAAAAGTACTAGTGGCATGACAAAAGGCTTAAAACTCAAAGTGGCAGAATCTGGATAAGCTTAGGATCAGATAGAAGTGCTCGTCATCCTGATTCCAACAATGCAAATGTCACTCAAATCCGAGTCCAAATGACAAAGTTAGAGCAAGTCAAAGTTTGAGTTTGACTTGTCCAGGTAGCAGGGACAAGATGACATGGCATATCTTCAACGAATAAGTGAGCGCCACGTGGCAGGAAGCCACTAGACCCCGCATATTGGCGAAAAGGAGGAGCGCTTAAGGAAGAATCAGCCCTTGGCATTCCCGGTTGCGATCGCGATATCGCATATCACAGACCGGAGGAGTTATGAATCAACCCCGGCAAGACTTAGTTGCAATGCGATATACATCACATATCACAAGCGTATGAAAAGGTTGGTGCTTGTGACGTGGTTCAAGGGAAAAGTGTCGATTGTGATTTCGCAGTGGGCGTCTATTGCGATACTGCAATAACGGGACCGAACTTGATATACTAATCTGCCAGTTCAATGGCTTTTGGTCGCGGTTGACAACTCTCCACAATTGGATCTCGGAGGTATGGAAGCCTGTCATTTCTGATGAAATCAATATCTACCCCTGTGCTAGGGGTTTCTTTATAGTAGATTTTGAAAATCCTGAAAGCAGACAATGTATTCTAGATTCCGGCCCTTGTTTTGGGAAAACTCAGGCCTATTCATGAAGCCATGGAACCCATCATTCGATCCCTCAACCGCAGTGATAACCTCAGCACCAGTTTGGGTGAGATTGCCAAGCCTACCCTTGCATCTCTGGAATCTCTCCTCGCTAAAGCCATTGGAAATGCAATTGGGAAATTTCACTGCAGGTGCCCAGAAACAGAGGAATGCCAGAACCACCTATGCACGCATCTATGTGGAAATGGACTTCAACGCCGGATTCCCAGCTGAAATAAACCTAACAAGTAAAGACTATGTGTGGAACCAGAAACTCGATTATGAAAGTGTCCTCTTCAAATGTCGATCCTGCTTTGAGACGGGCCATCTAGCCAAAAATTGCCCAAAAGCCTCCCAGAAAAATTATGCTAGAAAAAACCACCACAGATCTACATGGTGGGAAGGAGCACAAAAAGAACACTACATTGTCATCAAAGAAGAATACTCTAGAGAAAACTCTGAATCACAAGAAAGAAACAACTCTCAAGACAAGCAAGGAGAAAGCCTCGCCCAGCAACAAAAAAGTGAACTCGACAACCCCTCAAGCATCAACAGTTATGAGGATTCGGATACCGCACAAAATAAATCGTCATTTAACAGCAAAGCAGATCTCCTAGACCAAACTTCTTCTCCGTCTATCTTCAAGAGGACGAACACAATAGATCGCGAAGCTAAGACACCAATGTCCCAAGAACCAGAAGAGATGAAGGGGATGCAAGAAACAGGAAGTTGGAAGATCGTAGAGAAAAAAAAAGAAAGCTACAGCATCGATCTCGCCAAGAAAGACAAGGAGCCAGATAATTAAAAAACTAAAAAAATTATAGGTCCGATAGACCAATTTGGTCTCAGTGGACGTTAACCACTATCATCATCATCATTATTATGCTTAATACACCTAGTGGGTCCGCAAATGTTGCAGTGTGCTAGATCAACGCTTCAAGGTTTCACGCCGATTGCGATGGTGCAATGGGAGAGCCGGACACGAGACATTATGGCATATGATGAATACTCCTGTCAGATCCATAAATATCGCAAGATGCCTATGTCCGGGCTTGGATTGTCGTCGATAAGCTGGAACCGCCGATAAACTCGCCGTTGATACCCCTGTGTTGTTGTAATGAGTTGCTTTATTAGACATAGGCTTTTCTATTGCGAAATGGTTGTTTCCGTGAATCCTTCCACCTGCTAACCTTGGGGATTGTGTTGGAACTGCCCCGATTTTGAGATGTCACCATGATCTTATATATATGACTGTTGTGTCTGAGAAAGGCAGGGAGGACTAGCCAAAACTCATATTCTATTATATACAGCAGACCCTAACCCCTGGCACTAGGGCGGAACCTCACCTTGAGCAGTAGGGAGGTTTTGAGAAGGTTGTAGAAGGCCCGATTATCCAAATTGGGAGTTTGGATAGGCATTTTTGCACTACTTTTTGCCAGGAGTTCAGTGGTTCTCTCTATTTTCAAAGTTAGGCTCTCCATCCTCTGCCCATCTATCAACTTGGAGGTATAAGAGTTGTAATTGCTTGTTGTCGTACTTTTATCTCTTTTATGCCACTAAAAAAAAGAAGGCCTCCCCACTATTGAGAAGGGCCCAGAGACATAGTCCAAACTGGACGAACTTCGTAATCAAATCATTGTATCATGGTTTTTGTGTTCTTCTGACTATTTCTGCATTGTTATGTGCATTTTTTAAGTTCCATGATTAATTAACTCTGTTATATGTAATTCTGATGCATCTGCAAGTAAAAGATCTTGGATCAAGTTTGGTATCTGAGAAGGTCTTTCTAGATGTGAATTGCATGAGTTTATGATAACCCGGAACAAGCTGCGAAAAGGAGAAGGAACACTTAAATCCTTTGATCCTGAAGCAGGACGTGCACAACGAAGAAGAAACATGGCCAATGAAGAAGTTCGTTGGGAAGAAGAACAAAATTTCTAAAAGGTATTCTATAATATGGTAGGAAAGGTAGACAAGTTGTTCGCAGAGTATGAGAAGGAACTTGGGCATGAGAAGAAGGATGTTGATGATCATGAATCAACAAATAAGGAAGGTGGTGGAGAAGATCCTCCTCCCTCTCCTTCCTCCAATGATAATTCTCATCACTCTCATAGAAATTCCAAACATACCTCTAAGAAACCGTTCTTCAAGTTAGATGTGAAGTTCAACCTGCCCATGTACAATGGAGAATGTAGTGCAAAAAAACTCAATAACTAGATCAGACAGATATAGGTTTACTGCTGAATCCAACAGATCAAAGAAGATGAGGTGAAATTCCAATTATCATCTCTTCGACTGAGCAACACTGCACTTGTTTGGTGGGAGAGCAAGTTAAAGAATGGCAGCACGAAGTCAGGTAACATTCTATCCTCTTGATCTAGTTTTATTTGTGGATTAAAGGACCAGTTCTACCCTCTGGGTTATAAGCAAAATGCACTTATGGACTGGCAATATTTAAGGCAAGGTAAGGGCCAGAATGTACAAAGCTTCACGGAGGAATTTCGGAAACAAGCACTGAATCTAGGCATCTCATTAGATGCACTTGAAACTATAACTAAGTACATCGGTGTGCTACATAGTTACATCATACACTTGTTATTATTGTTGGAGCCTACCTCAATTGATCTGACCTGCGTTAAAGCTATACATATTGAAATCTGAGGCAAGAATGATCGAGATGACCAAACCAAGAAGATGCCATTCAAACCTCAGCATGGCAAATTCTAGAAGAAAAGAAAAGGGAAGGATAAGAAGACCGTCACTGCCAAGTAGGGGGACGGAGCAACACAGTCATGCACTCATTGCAAGAAGGATGGGCATGATGATGACCATTGCTGGAACCAACATTGGAACTGAGACCAAAGAGATTCGGTGGAAAGGGGAAGTAGAAGACAGTGGCAACCGCGTAGGACCTTGGATCAGATTTCGGCAATGAAACATTGATCACAACAATGGGCGCAAGAGGTACTATTTCTATTAATGATAGTTTTCATTTGGTTGCAAGCACTAGTTATTTGAATGAGCCCGTGAGTCGTGATCGAAAGAGAATTGAATTATTCCACATTGGAGTTGTCATAAAGCACACAAAGGTGGAAACTCTGTTTGATTCAGGTTCCTAAGCAAAATTAATCTCAGAGTCCTTAGTGAAAAGGCTAGGCCTTGAAACTAAACCTCATCTGATTCCATACCCGCTTGGTTGGGTAAGCGATAAAGCCAAATTGCGGGTCACCAAGCAGTGTAGGGTGAGATTTGAAATCGCTTCTAAATTAGTTGATGAGGTAGAGTTAGATGTAGTACCTTTGGACATCTGTGGAATCATCTTGGGAAGCCCATATTTATATGACAAAAAGGATGTTTTATTTCGGCATGAAAACAAATACCACCTCACCAAGGATGGGGTAGAATATGTAGTCAGGGCTCATGACACAAAAGTTGGTGCTAGCTTTGTCAGTGCAGGATGGATTAAAAGACTCGTTAATTCCAGTAAAGGGTGCATGCTCATGGTAGTGAGGGCAAAAGAAGCCGAGACGGTTGACACTTTCAAAGGTTGTGATCCTGATCATAAGAAGGAATTATTTGAAATTGTTTCTGACTATGATGAATTGTTTCAGGAACCAAGAGGATTTCCCCCTAAAAGGGAAATCCAACATGAGATCCATTTGCAGCAGGATGCCCCTTTACCAAATGTTGGCATGTATAGGATGGTTTCTATCGAGATGGAGGAGATCAAGAAACAGGTGTAGGAACTGTTAAATCAGGGAGTCATCAGACCAATTTCTTCTCCTTATGGCTCACCAATCATGTTGGTTCCCAAGAAAGATGGCACATGGAGAATGTGCGTGGATTACAAGGCACTGAACAAGATCATGGTGAAGAATTGATACCCTCTCCCTCACATTGATGAATTGTTAGATCAATTAAAAAAAATATTTTTTTTATTTTTCCAAGCTAGATTTGCGTAGTGGTTATCACCGGGTTAGAATTGTTGAGTAGGATGCCAAGAAAACTGTGTTCAAAACCAAGCAGGGGCTGTTCGAATGGATGGTGATGCCATTTTGGATTGTGCAACACTCCATCCACGTTTATGTGGGTAATGAATGACTTATTTAAGCCATTTCTTGATCATTTTGTTCTTGTGTATCTGGACGATATTCTTGTGTATAGTAGGACATGGGAGGAACACGTGTCACATAAAGAAAGTGCTTGATGTTCTGAAGAAAGAGAAATTATGTTTGAAATTGTCAAAGAGTGAGTTTGGAAAGAATTCTCTAATTTATTTAGGCCATATTTTCGGTAATGGGAAATTAATGATAGCTCCCTCTAAAGTGGAGGCGATAATGTAGTGGCCTGAGTCCACGAATGTCACAGAAGTCCGAAGTTTTTGGGCGCAGTGAAGTATTGGAGAAGGTTCATAGCAAAATTTTCCATTATCACAGCCCCCTTGCATGCCTTAACTAGTGTGAAGCAGGACTTTCAGTGGGGAGGAAAACAACAGAAATCCTTCGACACACTAAAGGAGAAGATCAGCACCGCCTCGATGCTAGCCTTACCAGACCTTCAGAAGCCTTTCGAAATTGAAAAAGATACCAGCAGATATGCCATGGGTGTTGTATTAATGCAGCAAAGAAAACTTGTTTGTTACCACTCAGAGACTTTGTCCCAAGCTGTTGTGAATTATCCTACATATGACCGGGAGTTGTATACCTTGGTCCAGAGTGTAAAGAAGTGGAAACACTATCCAATCGGAAAGGAGACCATCATCCACACGGATCATCATCCCTTGCAGTATCTTCAGTCATAGACCAAGCTTCAGCAATCTTGTCACTTCATATGGATGGGATTCCTCCAATAGTTTCATTTGGTAATAAAATATAAGAAGGGCGCCAGTAACAAAGTAGCAGATATGATTTCTCACCCTCCTATTTCTGCATCTGTAGTTTTGAAAAATGTTTCTCTGTTGTTAGAAAGTTATGTTGAATAGTATGTTAACGATAATGATTTTAAAGAAATCTATGCAAAACTAATTCATGGATCGTAGGTGGACAATTATTACTTGCAGGGAAATCTATTGTACCACCTTGGAAAACTGTGTATACCTAGTAATGAAAGGCTTCATGTAATTCGAAAGGCTCATACCTCTCTAGTGTCTAGTCATTTTGGCATTGAGAAAACTTTATGTCATTTGCAAAGGTTTTATTTTTGGCCTCATATGAAAAATATTGTGACTCGCTTTGTAAAAGGTTGTGTGTTTTGTTCTGTTTCAAAGCCCTCTAATAGAAAACTTAGGCTCTACACACCACTCCCTATTCTGAGTTGACCATGGGAAAGTGTGTCCATGCACTTTGTAGGAGGTTTACCGATATGTAGGAAAGGTCATGACTATTTGTATGTCATTGTGGATAGGTTTAGTAAAATGTTTATTTTAATGCCTTGTCAAAAACAGGTCACTGCTAAGCAGACTGTTTTTCTTTTCTTTCAACATGTTTGGGTCCAATTTGGGTTGCCCACATCTATTGTGTCAGATCGAGACTCTCACTTTCTTGGGGAGTTTTGGACCAACTTATGGAGAATGATGGACACCAAGCTAAAAAGAAGTACGACATTTCATCCACTGATCAATGGACAGACAAAGGTTTTCAACCGCGTTGTGGTACACTTGTTTTGAGGATATTGTGGGAAACATCCCAAGTTGTGGGATGAACAACTTCCTTATGTGCATCATGCATAAAATCGAGTAGCACATCCATCTACACAGAGCTCATTGTTTGAGACATGTTTTGTCTATGTACCCATAGATCCCTTAGACATGGTCTTTGGGAAAGAGGAGGATGGCAATGAACGAGATGATAGGGACAAAGCACGAAAGTTCATTCAGCGGATACATGTAATTCATCAGGCAGTGCAAGAGAAGTTGGAGAAAAGTCAAGCTCAATATAAAGCTCGACATGATAAGCACCGATTTGACCATCAATTTCAACTTGGGGACAAGGTATGGTTGCATATCAGCAAATATAGGATGAAGGGAGAAGGGAAGAAACTAAGACCCATTGGATATGGTCCCTTCACCATATTGGCAAATATTGGAGACAACGCTTTTCGTCTTGACTTGCCTTCTTATCTGCAAATGTACTTCATGGTAAATGTGGAAAACTTGAAGCTTTATGAACCTCCATTGATTATGGATACCGAGGAGGCTGCATAGATTCCTACAGTGGATGATTTTGTACCCGGGTATCTAGATAAGTTTCCCAAAGATATCATACTCGACCAGAGGACCAAAACTTCACAACAAGGAGATGTGGAGTACATCTATGTTGGCTTCAAAAGAATGCATCCAAGTAAAGCTCGATGGATGGAGAAGGAAAAGCCGAGGGAGAAATTTCCTCACTTACCAATTGACTGAAAATTCTTTTGGTGGTATAAAAGCTCTTAATGGGGAGGATTGATCCAGGTGGATCTTCAAAAAAGTACCAGTGCCATGAGAAAAGGCTCAAAACTCAAAGAGGCAAAATCTGGATAAGCTTAGCATCGGATCGAAGTTCTCGTCATCTTGATTCCAATGGTGTGAATTGCACTCAAATCTGAGTCCAGATGAAAAAGTTAGAGCAAGTCAAAGTTTGAGATTGACTTGTCCAGGTAGCAGGGAGAAGATGACATGGCATAGTTTCAGTGAATAAGGGAGCGCCATGTGGCAAGATTCCACTAGACCCCGCATATCGCATATCGACGAAAAGGAGGAGTGCTTAAGGAAGAATCAGCCCCTAGCATTCCTTGATGCGATTGCGATATCACATATCGCAGGCTGGAAGAGTTATGAAGCAGCCTTGGCATAACTTAGTTGCGATACAATATACATCGCATATCACAATCACACGAAAAGGCTGGTGCTTGCAATGTGGTTCGGGGGAAAAGTGTCAATTTCAATTTCGTGGTGGGCGCCGATTGCGATACTGCAATAAGGGTCCCAGACTCGATACACTATATATTATGCTTAATACACCTGGCGGGTCCACAAATAGGGAAATTTTGAGGTTTTTCTTCACTGCTCACCATGTATTTCATGAGTGACTCTCTGTATAGCCTCTTGGGTTGCCCAAAGACAGAGATGGTGGCATATGACATGTCTAATTGCAGGGAACCTTGGAGTTTAGCCCCCCATGATCTTGATAACAGCATTCCATACTTGGGTGGGATATCAGCAATTACAACATCCATTAAGATTGTTTTATTTGGGTACTGGACAAGGGACACACACAGATCTTTTATCAAGCCTAAACACTTAACTTGGCTGGAGTCAAATGAAAATAGGTCCTTATATGGTCTTGTAATATCTAGGTTCAACCTCTCCATCACTGATTTAGGCATAAGGTTATGAGAGGCACCTGAATCAAACATTGCATTATGTAATATCTTATCATGAACATGCAAGCTGACATAAAACGGTAGTATTCCTGTAACTGCTGTCTTTCCATCAACCTCTGGACCGAAAAGAAGTTCTGGGGTGTCGTCCAATACATTGACATCATCTTTGTTATGAGTGAGTTGAAGGGATTTCTTGATTTGTTGTTTGTAAATGTTATGCTTAGCTAGCTCTGAAAGGGGAATGGCTATCTTCAATTTACCAATTTCAGCTTCTAAGTCAAAAGGTTTTTCAGATTGTATCTTGGTGTCCTGTTTAACAACCTTTTCTCTCTCAATTGAGTTCTTAGAGTTTTCTTCTTGACTCTCATTTTGATCTTGAGGCTTGTCCTTTTTGCTCATTTTTTGAAAAGTGCTGCTTGGATTGTGCTGTAAAGGAGGTGTAACCCTTGCTTCTTGATGTGAGGGAAATGGTTCTGTTACCTCTTCAACTATTACTTCATTTGTATTTGAATCAGTTTTGTTAGTAGGCTCTGTGACAATAGATTTCCTAGGCTGCAGGCTATCCTTTGTTTTCTCAGGCTGTGTCACGTTTATAGTTCTGCTTCTTAATTTGTATTGTTTATGAACTTCAAAAATAGTTGTGTCATAGCCTTGTTTGAAATCAAATGATTCACCTGATCTGGTTTGGAACTGCTTGATGTCTTCATCTTCATGATCCTCTTGACTCAAAAAGACTTGCTGATCCTCGTTCAGGCCCATCAAATTGATATGGGTGTCATCTATCTGCTCATTAGAAGTGGATGTTTCAGCATAGTTTTCTTGGAAAGGAGGCCTTATCTCTGGTTCAGGGCTGGCCTTGCCAACATTGTGATTTTGATTTCTTCTAAAATTGGGATTCCTGATTTGATTATTTTGAGGTGCTTCCCATGATGACTTCCTCTCAACTGACTCTACTCTGTCACCTAACCTATGCATACCAGTGATTATTGCATCTAACTTCTGATCCCAGCCTGAAGGCTCTTCTTTGAAGGTAGTTTTTCTTTCAGTTATGGTCCTATTTCTCCTAGCTATCAAGTTGGCTTCTACACTCACTGCTATGTCTTGCATTTCAGCTAAAGTTCGAGGAGCTCTTTCTCTTAATTGGTATGCCATATCTAAATCAAACCCATCAGAAAAGGTGTATAGAGCTAGATCAGGTGGGGGTCTGAGATTTTGGGGAATAGCATTGTAAACATTGTTGAACCGAGCACAATAGTCCAAAACAGTTTCTTGGGGACCTCTTTTGATAGTATTGTATTCAGATAAAATGTGAAGTGGATCCTTTTTCTTCTCCCATCTGTTGATAAAGGTTTGATACAGGGCTTCAGGGTCAGCTATAGAATTTGCTGGGAGTGACCTAAACCATGATCTTACATCTCCTGTTAGGCTTTGCACAAAAAATTTCATCCTAACCCCATCATCATCTATTTCATAATTTTCAAAGTAGTCCTGCATCTTCTTAGTATGTTGGAGGGCTGGATAAGAGCCAGTACCATCAAAATATGAAATCTTGCTTTGGTAATCTTGAGGCATAGGCCCTGGATTGGCAGGTAACTGCAGTGGAACATATCTATTAGCCATGTTTGGTGGGACAATAGGGAAAACAGGGATAAATGGGACAAGTGGAGGAAAGGGGATGAGAGGGGTATGTGTAGTTGATGGAGTGGTTGAAAGGATACCTTGTGAAGTGGATGAAGAACTAGGAGATTGTGGAATGGTGGTATGAGGAGGTAGAGAAACCTTAGCAGGGGTTGGAATATTAATTTGACATCCTGCTTCAGAACTTGAATCTGATAGAGTCCCTTCTGATTTGTGTCTCTTAAGGATTCTTGAAATCAAGTTTGGATTTTGGAACTCTGGTGATGGATCAGGATCTGGGTTTGATCTTGTATAACGAGTTTTCTTCGTAGGAGCCAGCTTCTGAGATTTTCTTTAAGAGAATTATTTTAAGAAATAGTGATTTTTCTACAAGGACTGATCAGGCATAGCACAATTGTATGGAACTTAAGACTGAATAAAGATTGACTGAGGAAGCTTTTATATACTCCTGCAAATGCAAAGCAGAAGCAGTTTCTAAGGCTATCTGGCTGTCACTCAGGCTTTATCTACAGTATTAAGAATCAGACAGGGGATTATAAAGTTCATTCAGTTCCCCAGTGGAGTCGCCATTTATGTTAACACCCAGGTTGTTTCCTTTGACTCCTGAGGGAATACGGCCGGGGTAACCACTAACCAAGCTTTGGATTGCAGGTTCTAGCCAGCCTGTAATCAGAGAGGGCTCTCTCTTTTAGTTTTTAGTTTCTGTTCTTGAGGATTTTAGGCTAGTTATGAGGTGGAAGTTTTGATTTAAGTTTCGGCTGAGTGATGTCTTCCAGTAGCTAGGATGATGCTTTCAGACAGTTTCAGTCCATTGGGCAATGGAGTCTGTGGTTATAAGTTGTTTGAAGTATTGAGTGAGATTGCTTTAAACTGCAGGGCCATTTAGATATATCATGAAACAAACTTGAAATTGTGGTGATGAGGTATGATAAACCAGTGAAAGGCAGTTAAGATTTTTTCACTAAGCTGGTGATGTGAGAATGAGACATATCACCCAGGAGCAGGTTTGAATTCCTGAACAATAGTCACTGTGAAAGTTTTAGTCTGAAGGTGCAGCAATTAAGAATTACACTTTCATAACTATAACTGGAGGAAAACATTCATAACAGCATAGATTGAGTTCAGGGTATTCAATGAATAAATCCTGAGACTATTCTTTTTCTGTGCTATTAAACTGTGAAATATAGAGCATGAACGGATTATGAAAGAATGAAATACATAACAAGAAAGGTTAAAGAGACTTATTGTGCCATGAAATATGCAGGAATCCTGTAGCAGTAAGCAAACACACCACAACGCATCAAACAACACAGAACTTTGGAAATTCCATCAGCTCTCTGTATTAAACTTCTGACATTTACAACATAGGCTTTTCTGAAGAGAAAATCAACAACCCCTGCAAGCTAGTGCGAGGGGAAATATATACAATCAGTTTTTACAAAATATCTGAACGCTGAGTCATTCACTCAATAACTGCGTTTACCAACTTTTAGAACAGCAGATAAGAAAGTTATTGCTGTCTTAAATTTACAATGAATACCCTTTAGTTCTGTCAGAGACCCTTTTGACTTTTGGAAGCCACTGAGTCGGTTGAGCGCTCCTCATTAAATCTGAATGGTGTGCCTTTATAGCTCTGTCGTGCTGTAGCTTTCTCGGCCCCGTCATCTGCACCTGTCACTGTTGCTTTGGTGGCCAAATTACTTTGCTGAGTTGGCTCAGCCCCGTCTTTTACAATCATAGTGGATGTATTACTTGACTGAACACGATGATTTGTATTTTGATGTGAAAATTTGATGAAAACCTGTGTGTTTACAGCAATGTCTGTATCATGCTGGTCCACCATTCCTGTGTAGGCAACTGATGCCTCAAAATTGTGCCTAGTGTTTCATCTGCCTCTGTATATTTGAAGAAATTAGGAGGTACTTCAAACAAATGCCTGATTTCATTCATGATAAAAAATAAATTTTCTATTTTCTCATAGAGGCTCTGCCCAGATGCAGGCCCTGCTTCCTCTGGGGTACTTGATCCTGCAGTGATCTGATTGGTGGCAAATGTATTCACCCTTTTTGCATAATTCTCATGGGATAGCAGCCTTCCTGCGCTGTTCAGTAAGCTGGGAAGGCCTCTGCTGTGCAATGCTGTGAATTTATCTGTGAATTTATTCACCTCTGTTTGCATCTCCTGGCACCTTCTATCCAATGTCTGCACCAGATTTCTCAAAGTGAGGACCCTCTTTATCAGCAAGATGGTGTCAGTTCTATTGGTGATTCCTATTGCTGCCAGCTGAGGGCCTGTGCGGTTATTAAGGACATTTATCATTCTGTTGGCTATCTCAGGCATGGTGCCTAGAGATGCCCTTGCCCTTTGGCTTTCCTTGTGTGCCCTGCCTATGAGCTCCATGTGCTCATGAATAGTCTCTATGTACTGCCATTGATCTGTTATTGATTGGCCAATATTGGCCCACAGGACTTTCTTGATCTCAGCTACCACTTTCTCAAGAGAGAGCTCTTTCTCTAGTTCTTTTATCCTTTTCTCCAGAGCTCTAACTTCCCTGGTTTTCTCAGCCACAGTTTGCTTTGATTTGTCATATTTCTCATTAAGTGTGGCCAATTTCTCCTTGGCTTCATTCAGCTCTGCCATCTGGGCCTCTAGGACTTGAATCTCTTTCATCATTTTCTGCATGTCAAGGCTTGGAGCCTGTTCTGGTGTTGTTGCTGGTGCTGATGTTGATGGAGCTGTTTCAGCTGTCTGCCCTGTGGGAGGAGTGATAGTTTGAGGGGTTTCCTCAAGGTTTATGACTTGCTGAGGGGGCTGAGATGTCTGGCCTCCCTCTTTCTGCTTTAGTGCCTCCTGTAGTGCAGCCTCTGTTTCTACCAATTTGCCTTCTGTTTGGACCAGTTGCTTATGTAGTGTTAGCAGCATGGCTGCTACATCCTGGTCTTTCCTCTGCTGAGCAACCTCTTCTGTTTGAGGGTGAAGGGTTGCTGGAATCTTTACCATCTTCCTCAAAGCTGCTATATCTGCATCTCTTTCCTTTAGCAGTGCTTGTACAGCTTTGGGATCCTTTGGGTCATGCCCAAGCTCTATAATTATATCCTCCAGAGACCTGATCCTGTTGTCTTTGGCCTGAGAGGATGCCTTCTCCAACTCAAGTTGGGCAGTTGTATTATGCAGACTGTTTTGTAATTTGTGTGCCAGGAAGGTCTTGTCTGCCAGAGTTGAATAGACCATCTCACCCGTTTGCTTGTGAAGCTCTATCTGGTCCATAGGGTGGATGTCTTTGGCAAGAACCTCAAGGTTGGTCCTTATATAATCTACAGCTGACTGTGGCTGCAACATAGTGGGCATGAAATGACTCATAGTCATTTTCCCCTCTGTTATGTAATATGCTGACATAAGTCTTTGTTGGTTTGTGGGAGCCATTTTTAGCAAGTGATTGTACAGCTGAAGTCTCACCGGCTCATTTCTCTTTTTGATGTCAATGAACTGTTGTTTTATGCCTGATTCAGCTCTCCTTTGCTGGCTTGAGGAGCTGACCTCTCCTCCAAGGGTTCTTTCTTGTTCCTGCTGAAAGGAACTGGCAGATGCCTCCATGCTTGGTGGACCCATACCCAATGATTGCCCAATAGGCATCTCCTCTTCAGAAAGAGGATTCAATCTCTGCCTTTTCTCCCCTTGATTTGTGGATGTGGTGAGGGGAGTCTCTTGCTCTCTGTCCCTCTTCTTACCTCTTTCTTCATTTAGTGGAGTTTGGAGCACCGAGGCCTCCACTGTTGTTTCTTGCCTAGGAGGCACACTCTCTTGAGCCTGTTGCTCTGTAGATATTGGGGCCTCAGCTGTTTCTTCTTGCTGCTTTGGTTGCTCTTTTTGTTGTTCTGCTGTAGGGGGTGGCTGTTCCTGCTCCATCTCCTTTTCTTTACCCTTGCTGGCTGCCTGAGGAGTAGTTTTAGCTGCTTGCTGGTGGGCTGTAGAGGATGAGGCAGCTGCTCCAAGTTGCCTTTGATAAGAAGAGGAAACCTGCCCACAAGTTTCCAAGTCAGCTTCTTTCTCAAGTTTCTTTGCTTCTCTTTGTAGTATTTCCTCTCTAGGACTTGCTTCTTCTAGAGTACCCTCTTTCCATCTTAACTGGTTTGCATATTTTTCAATATGAGGCAACCTGACATGATCATAACCAGCCATCTTATATTTGACCCTTCTAAGACTAATGAAATGATTGGGGTCATAGGGTGACCAAAGGAAACTGGTTTTCAATTGGAGGCCCTCTAGGATCTGATATGCTTCTTTCCATCCTTCTTCTCTTTTGTTATAAAGAAATGGGCCTAGCTGGTTTCTGATTTTGAGCTGTACCTTCTTGTTTTTGCTGTGGAAATGGACCTGGTCAGCATTTCCAAATTGCCTAAAATATTATAAGGCAAAGAGTCTCATAGGGACATATCTTGGCAGCCTATATGGGGCTAATTCACAGCCATATATTCTGATCACTGTATGGTTTTGGTAAAAGTACCAATCCCCAATGTTGTAGGCCTTTGAGAGCTGGAGAATCCTTTGCATCTCATCTGTCAATCTGGGAGGAGGGGTACCCAATAGCAAAGACATAGCTGGATGGATAAAGAGGTCAATGAATTCACAGTAGCTGTATGGTGAATAAGATGTGTAATGAAAGACTGAAGTCCAAAATACCACTGATCTTGGGTTTCCCTGAGCATCAAACTTCTTGAGAGGAATAGGGAAGCCATCAGGTTGATAAAATAGGAACAAGTGATAGATGTATGAAGTGTATCTAAACACCTTTTCCCTCTCTAGATTCATCAATTGTTCATGAATCTTATTGGCGATGTATGCAGCATAGTCATAGTGCACAGAAGGAGGCATTCCAGGGGAAAAGATAGACATCATTGCCAGAATGGTTTCATCAGCATCCTCAGCTGATCTGTAACCCAGGACATAACTAATCAGATCCACAAGCAACCTGCCCAACTTATTAAAATAGACATTTCCTATAGGAGGGGTCCTCACATTTTGAGAGCCTGATTCAATGAATAGCTGATTAATCTTTAAGATTTGGGCACTAGACAGCTTGCCTCCTTTCTTTAGCAAGTCCATCATGGAAAGAGGAGTCAATGGCTTTGTAGAGTGAAAGTTCAGCATTTGATTTATAGCCTCACGGGTGACATGGAACAAAACTGAACCTGAGGTATTGAGGACTGCTCTTTGACATGGGTCATAGTTGGCACTGCATCTGTGAATTAAATCTGGAAGGACATTGACTTGAGGAAGGTTATAAATGGGCAAATTGGAGTCCCAAATCCCTAGGATATCAGTTCCATTGAGGTGTTTGGCCTTCAGCTCATTAAGTACATGAATATTATATTTGGTGCGCATTGAGAGTGTTTCTGTCATCTGGTAATCTCTATCACCTAGGGCCTGCCATTCTAGCTCTCTGTGTGGGGCATTCAAGGGTGGAATGTTTAGTGCTACTGGTGTTTCCATGGTTAATTAGTACTCTGAATTGTACTAGAACTTGTTTCACTGGGCAGAGCAACACAGAGCAATATTTTTTGCAGAAGTAAGGCAATTTGCAGGGGAAGCAGGGTGAATTATGGTGAGAACAAATTGAAATGCTCCCAAGAAAGTCTAATGAGCAAATGTTGGGACTAACAAAGCTGTTTTCCCGGTGAATTAGTGCAGCAGAGGTTTTAAGTTCACGAATGCGCAAACTGACTGTAAATTGATGGAAACTTGGCTCAATGTGGACTTCTGTAGGTGAATTTCGACCTTATAACTGAAGATAAATGGTGGTCACCGGGGATTTGCTGGTAATTACAGTGATTTCTCTCTCTTTTCTCACTTGTTTTGGTGAATTTATGCAAAAAACCAGGCGCGGAGGGGAAACTTGGATAAATACCTGGTGAACTTCGGCAATGGTGGCAAGTGCAGGCAGATTGAGGGCGCCCACGGTCTTTAAATCGATTTCTGCAGGTTGGCGGCGAAATGGTCGTAAATTGCATGCAGAGAGCACAAATAGTTCTTTTGGCAAAAGTGAGAAAAAACGCGAATTTTGGTGAAAATATGGACATTTTGGGTTATTGGCGCTTTTTTTGGATGACGTCAGCATGACGTCATCGGGTGGGGTCGGGTACGGAAGGGTGACGTGGCGGCCTGTGATTGGTCCACGGGGACTGATGAGGTGGCGGACAGGTCGGAGCGATGGCGGGCCGGGCGCTGACACGACGCTGACTTGGCATGACGTGGGCGGGCGGTAAACCACAGCGGTAAGCGGTAATTTCGGACCGCTATTTGTACGGGGGTGGTATTGGCAGGCGGCCTCCCGATACGATATGGGAGCGACGCGTGGCACTGCCCTGACGTCACCCTCTGACACTTTTCGGGAGGTAACGTCCGGACCTCGGGGGCGGCCCGATATTGATATGGGCCGTCGGATGGGAAAGCCCAGATCTGACGGTCGACGGGTTATAAAAATGAAAGGACGATACGGCAGCGGGGCGGGGAATAAACAATTGTATTTCTTGAAATGTGCGCCCGAGCGGGACTTTGGAAACCAAAGAAAATACGGGTTTTTTCAATGTTTTTTGTATTCAATGCGCATTACATCAAAACTTTGGATAAGAGGCAAAAGTGGGTTTATTGGTGTTTATCGCAAATAGCGCGGGTTAGAGAAAATGTGGGTTTTTACAAGGTTTTTCGCAAGTAATGTGGGTAAAACATTTCAAAGTGGTTGTAAGGGGAAAAAGGGTAGGGCTTAGGCTATTAAACCAACCAGGGGTCAGTTTAATCCCTGACTTTACACAACCACATACAACAAGACTTTATCTCTGCATGGTTTTCCAATATTTCAGCATATGGCTATAATGCCAAAGGGGAGGGAATATACATATTTTTGGGGTTTTATACACCATAGTGCTATAGTAATAGGGAAAGGGGAACATAGGGAATTAAGTGTAGATAGAGTTAGTAGTTAGCATTAGAGGGGAATAGGAATGGGAGGAAGCAAAGACTAAGTTGTTAGGAAACAAACTTAGTTAGGAGAGTAGATCAAAATGAAAAGAATTTTACACAGGAAATGTGGCTCTTTCATGCAACAAGAATCAATCAATGAGTTTGTTTTCTCTCATGAACAAAGGTGGTATTGGGATGTTAGCAAGGAATGTGATGGGGGATGATTGGGAAGTTAGACATGCATCATTTTGCTGCTACAAAACTGCTGAATAGGAAGATCTGCACTGACACCATGTTTTTCCTTTGCTTAGGCCAGTGAAATGTCATAAATCATGCTTCTGCAACCCCATCTACCTACCCATTCTATTGCCTAGCATTTTTTGTTACTTCAAGGAGGGTGCACTTAGACTTGCAAACCCTCATGTGCCTTTTCTTTTCCTTTGGCTTTTTCTTTTGATTTTCTATCTAAGGCTAGCCTTATTACTTCCAAGGCCCCAGATTAAACAGTTGGGAACCTTCATTCTCTACCTAGCTACTTATCTGCCAAGATTGAACAGTTTGGACAAATTTCTTTCTCTAGTCTACAACAATAAATTGAAACATGGCATGACCCAGTTTAGACTGTTGGATCGCCCATTCAAAAGTAGGACAGCATCAACCAACTGTAGATATGTGTTTTCCACACAAATATGAGATCTTTGCATCACCAAAGTAGATCATATTGGCACTTCCCCTACCAATCATGAAAAATGAAACCTATTGGTATAGGTAGCTAACACCATAATTGGAGTTAGTTTCCATGGAGAAAGGGATGAGAGGATAGAGGGTTGAATGATCCATAGCCTATCCAGAAACGAGATCATATGATGAGATAAGAGTTGGGCATCCTTATAGAATGCTCTAGAATCAAGGAATATTCCCAGAATCCTATGTCAATTTCACTCATCCTCGTCCAGCATAAGTCAAAGTGGGCCTAAGTGCACTGTAGCGCAGGTTTGAATTGGCCTACCTGCTATGCAGAGCAGTTGCCCCTGACCAAGGCTGCGCTGGTGTCCCAAGGAGGCATTTCAGTAGGGTTTCAAACTAGGAAACTTTCATGGATGAAAACATTCAATATGATGACTTGTCTAGGGCATGTAGCAACTGAATTAGGGTTTGATGAGCCCTAATTATACTGATCTAATTGTTGGGAATGATATGCCCAGATAGGCCTGTAACAGCTGCCCCCTCAAGCATGAAGTCAAAAATGATAATGTCGAGTGATATGCGCTATGATGTGATGAGGAGGATCTGAAGCGGATGGTGACCTGCATCAATTGCAATACATAATATCATGATATCTTTGATTTTTTCATGAATTTCTGAGGGAAGGCATACCCATACTCAGCATATAAACTTTTCATTGCATGTACATAAATTAGATAGTCATCTACATATATAGACCCATGATAGGATGACCATCTATGTAAAGCCATCGTACAGATGATTTAGTATTCTCCTGAATTCGCAGCCCAAATGGATGAAACTAGATCTGGGGTCTTTTATCTCGTGCAATCGTTCACTCAAGTACGAGTCTAACCATGTGAAATTGTGATCTGAAGTCAAACATGGGAAGACACCGTCTGATTACCAGCCAATGATGTAACTTGATAACAGACGCGAGAGAAATCACCAATAATGATAATGATTCTCAAGGTACTACAGTACATTCTACATGGTGTGAATAGATGTTTTGATGTCAAACACCATACAAAGTATTTCGGTCGAAGGCCTATGATGTCAACCTCTCTCCGAAAGCAAGAAACTTGACATTGATGTATGCAAGCCTCAAGGTACTGGGAGGGTGTTTCTAAGTCAACTTCCTGGATAATGTGCTAATGTCGACAAGAAGCGACTCATCACAGGAGGGCCTTGATGTATCCCCCATCAACAACACGAAACAAGTGTAATGATTTTTGAATATAGAATGTGATTGATGACACAATGTTCAGGAATGGCGGTCATGAAAATGAAGGTTTATGAGTATTGCAAAGGATGAAGTTTACTGAGTGACTTCTCTTGAACATGTCAGCAACACTAGATGAATTGGTAGCATTGACCCAAAACCAAAGTGATGGATGATGTTATAGACCATGGGTATGATAACCATCAAGTAGATAACCCAACCCAAATAGCCATAGAGATGAAGTGAAAGTGTCATGTTCAAGAGCGACTTGCCACCATAAAGTGATTTGTCCCTTTTCCCATTTTCCCCAGTGATTTCTAACCAGTACCTTTTTATTTTTAACAAGCCTTAGGAGGATAACATATGCTTGTGGTATAATTCCACCCTTCAGTTGAATCCATCACTATGTGATGTTTTAACAAGTCTAGCGAAGGTGAAACTCGGTCTTGTCATGATGGACAAGTTTGTCACTATTTAATGCTTTAACGAGTTTAACAACATTGAGAAATCAGTCCTTTTCATGTTTAGAGAGTTTGAAAAGGGACAAAAAGAAAAATCCACAAGTTCTTTTTCGTAAATTTGTCTCTCAACTCTGAAAAAGTGTAAAATAATACAAGAGAACCTATTGACCATGTTCGATCAACGTATTCCTTTTTCGTAAGTAATCTATCTCAGTCCGGAAAAGGGTTAAACTTATACTGAGTAGATGTAGTTTCCAATCCGATTACGAGCTGAAAAGGACAAGCGCTCGGCAATATTTTTCGTATTTCGAGAGTCTGAAAAGAGCTTAAAGAGGACTCTAAGGGGATTCCTTTTTCAATGTTTAACAGAGTTCAAAAAAGAGATAAAAGTATGCTCTGTGGTCAAAAGTACAATTTACAATCATGCACGTCAAATTCACTATGTCAGTTGTAAACCTGCTCAAAGAACCACCAAATGGATTAAACATACCTGTTTCATTGGTAAAAATAGGTAAAAACTATAGTTTATTCATTTAATGAACATGAAATAACCATAAAACAAGAATTTACCAAGTCATTTTTACCATTTGATATTTACCATTCAATTTTGTGCTTTGAACCAGTTTTTACCTCAAACTTCAGCAGCTGATTGCGGGAGATTCTGTGGATCATTCTTCATGCCGTCAGGACTAGGTAGGAGATCTACCTCTTCTCTTTCATTTAAGGTCATTCTTTTTCAATTTCAGGCAATTTTTTTAGGGTTTTGGGGTCCCTAGGGAAAATATACCACGCCCTGGGATCAGTGCACTGCAATGCATCGAAAATTGCACTGCAGTGCAGTCAAGCAGAAGGGGAACTACTCTGCAGTGCACTGTCTCAAGACCAGGGGTCTGCTGGGCGTAGTTTAGAAATTTGTTTCATCATCTTACCCAAAATCTCTTCATTTTTTTGCATGAAATGGATCCTAACTAATCCTATGGTATGATTTCATACTTTGGTTGGATTAGAATGGATATCACTTGGCGTGAAAGAGAACATGAAGAACAACATATGGTTGCCCTAAATGATCCTGGTATTGTTGAGGCCCTCAGAGATTGTGGGTTACTCAAATATTTCAGATTATCCGGGATGAGGCAACAGTTAGAACTATTACAATTCTTGGTTCATTCATGGGATCCAGCGAAACAGGTTTTTCACATAGGGGACAAAGTGCTTCATATATTGATCGATGATATTTACTTTCTCACAGGATTGTTGAGACGTGGTGCCCCCATTTCTCTTTCAGGTTCTTCCCGTCGGAGTGAATTAGTGGGGGACTGCATTCGACAATTCTGTCAGCCAGGTACACATCCTAGCAAAGATGGGAAGATAAACATTAGGGATGTTCGTGATTTTCCCTTCCGAACAATCCTCTTTAATATCACAAAGTTGGAGGTAGTGCAACACTTCATCTGGCAAATAGATCATACATGTAGTATGTGCTCGAGTGTCTTGAGCCAACTATATTCAACTAGTGTGAGGCAGTACTCTCTTCGATGAAAGAGCAGCTAACTAAAGTAAAGAGCAGTAAGATGAAAATTTTTGGCTATGGTTCGATATTGATTGCTTTTACTTTGGAGAGAATTCCATTCATGCAACCTCAGCATGTGTCACTGAGTTTAACTGGTCCTAAAGATCCACGGATGTAAATATGGGTTGAGTTGATGGCTAGACATGTTGGTCAGTCATCAATCTCATTTTCTACTGCATTCTTTAGTTGGCTTCGTCGACAACATATTGTCATTGAGGAGCATCCATATACAGGGATGGCTTTTTGTGGAGATCCAGATTTGAGATTACCAGTGGGTGCTCAATCGGGTGCTATAGGTAAACTGTTTTGACCATATATTTTGATTTTTTTGAGTTTTTACATATTTTTGTGTTTTTTTATGTTTCCAAGACTAAACTAAAAATGTTCTCATGCATACAAATGTTGGCACTGTTCGACCAATGGGTCATCAACAGGAGGCAGGTGAACTAGTGAGGAGAAATGTCAAAAGAGAAGTTCTCCAGGATTTGGATCTCATCGAGACATTGGAGGAGTTGCAGGATCATATAGAGGGGTTAACCCTCAATATACCGGATGTCCGGATCGAGGAGTTACCGATGAGACTACAACGCCATATTATTGGTGTACCTAGCTGATGGATGAGGCTATTGCGCATGATATCTCAGGCAGTGACCTGTTATCATGAGCATCATTAGATCTACTTAGGATGATTTACTGTATGCATTTTAGGTTTTTAGGTCACATGACCAACATGTCTTGGACACAAATTGTTGTAAAAACTTTGAACATATATCTATTTTACTTTCAGTGTTTTTATATGGTTATGTGTAATCCTATTCAGTTGTTGATGTGAATTGAAAATTTACTTTGTACATATGTCATAAATGTCTATTTAACACATAGTTTGCTGAAGAATCATTCAGTAATGTAATCAAAATGTCTTTCCAACGAATGAAATCTAAGGAACATATGATAAATAGTTGGATTTAGGACAGTATAAACATTCATAAGTTGTAGTATGACAAGTTGTGAGTCTAGCCTAATGATGATTCGGTGAATGCCAAGCGAAATGGCATCAGAGAGGAGTTCAATCAATGCACTATACTTAGTGATATTGTCCATAGAACAACTGATACAAATCCCTTGAAAACTCACTAACTCGCCACTTGGAGTGAATATGGCCCATGCTACATAAGATAGGTTCTGCGTACTACGACTAGCACCATCGGAATAACCAACAAGTGGTTCCAAATATTCTGACATCTGCAACAAATGCAAAGCGGATTACTAACCACATAAAACTCTAAAAGTCGCATTATGACACACACATGAAATCAAAGCATACATACAGTGTTATTACTATGCACAATCAATCATAGTATTGTTTAAGATACAACCCGTTTCGAGGCTGCGACAATGGAATTCCATCATAATCAACCAACTCGAAAGAGCCTTTTGCCAAAACACGCTTGACAACGTAGGGGCCCATCCATAGTGGTTCAAATTTTCCTGCTCCTAATTTATCGGCTACCTGATCATAAATCAAGACCAGGTGTCCTTCCGAGAATATGCAAGGCTTGACATTGTGGTCATATTGTGCCTTAATTTGTTTCTTATGTGCTTCGTTGGCCAATGCGGCTTCACGGTGTGTTTCATCTAGATGGATGAATTCTAAGAAATGTGCTTCCTCATCAGAAGTGTCAGGTAACAAGTCAATTGCAAGTTTTAGTCATGAAATTTCACATTGTATTGGCAAGATTGCCTCCAGACCATACACCAATTGGAAAGGTGTGAATCCATTTGCATTTATTACCGAGGTTCGGTAAGCCCACAAAGCTGAGTACAAGAACAAATGCCAGTTTCATTTTTGAACTCCTATCATTCGTTGAAGCATTCACTTAACGATTTTGTTGATGGTTTCAACTTGTCCATTAGCCTGTGGATAATAAGGAGTAGAACTATCATGTGAAAGTCCTAACTTGGCAGTTAATTCAGTCATCATGTGATTGCGAAAATGCGAACCATGATCTATAACTATGGCTTGTGGTACACCAAACCATGCAACCACATGGTTGAAGAAAAAAAGTGTAGTTGTCTCACCACTGTTGTTTAATGTAGGCATCACCTCGGCCCATTTCGTAAAATAGTCAACGACGACAATAATATACCCATGCCCCCCAGCCGAGGGAGGGTTACATGTCATGAAATCAATGCCCCATTTTTCAAATGGTCTAACAGCGACAACAGGATGCAGTGGTGTAGGTGGTAATCGAGTTTTGCGGTCAAAAATCTGGCATGCATGACAACTTATGATAGCAGTAATACAATCGTTAAATATGGTTGGCCATAAGTAACCAGCATGGAGAATATTATGTGCGGTAGCATAACCAGATAAATGTCCACCACAAGCACTAGAATGGAAATCATTCAAAACTTTCTCAGCGTCCTCGTGTGTGAGGCACCTCCGTAAAATCATATTGATACCGCGACAGTAAAGGGTGTCGCCAATGATCAGATAATCTTTGGTTTGATATAGAATACGTCATTGTTGTGAGTGAGAGGTATCAAGCCAGAAAGTTTGGGTCTGGAGATAGATCAGTATATCTCCATACCAAGAGTCAGATGACGAGATCAGAAACAAAGACTCATCCGGAATTGATGGTTTTGTTGTTGAGTCAATGGGAGTAGAGGGAAGATCGCAAAGAAGTTCGGCAAACCCTAGATATTTCTGTGACTTGAATTTGATGAATTCCAAATCAAATTTCTGCAAAATGACGATCCATTTTGAATATTTCCCCCCCAGCAATTGACATGACAAGATGTATGTCATAGGGTTGCAATCCGAAATGACATTGGTCTTTCGGAGCAGGATATAATGGCGAAATCTCTGTACAACATGAACGGTAGCCAAAGCTAGCTTTTCAATGCAAGAGTACTTAACTTCCGTATCATTGAGATTACGACTCAAATAATAGATTGGATTTTCAATCCCATCTTCTTCTTGGACTAAAACCATAGCAATGGTTGTATCTGCAGTGACGAGATACAAGAAATAGTCGTTTTGATAATTAGGGGCATACATTAATGATGTTTGGATCAGAGTATCTTTGAGAGCATCAAAGGAAGCTTGCACAACCTGGTCCCAATGGAAGGGAATTCCCTTTTTCAAAAGACAAGTAAATCCTTTAGCCATTTCGGCATAGTTGGGAATGAATCTCCTTAGAAAGTTAGCCTTCCCTTGGAGTCTCTGTAACTGAAGTAAGTTGGAAGGTGGAGGGAGATAAAGAATTGCCTTAACCTTCAAGGGGTTGAGTCAAATTCCTCCTTTGGACACTACGAAACGAAGCAAACGACCAAAACCAACACAAAACACACATTTATGTGGATTGATTCGAATTTTGTAGTGTCGTCACCGTAAAAAGATGGCTCTCAAATGTTGCGGGTGATCAATCTATTTCCGTGAATGAGCAGGTAAGTCATCTAGATAGGGTTGAACAATTTGTTTGATGTTGTGGAAGACATAATTCATTGCCCTCTTAAAAGTTGCCCCAGCGTTCCTCAAACCAAAATGGAGTTTCCTATATGTGAATGTGCCCCAAGGAAAAATAAAGGCAGTTTTATATCGGTATTCTGGGTGGATATTGATCTGATCATAGCTGGAAAAGCCATCCATAAATGAAAATATTTTACATCCGACACATTCAACAATTATATGGTCGATAAAGGGAGTGGGATAGTTGTCTTTTGGACAAGTATGATTAACATCCCTATAATCAACACACACTCGTATTATTCCTTGTTTCTTCATGAAAGGAACAATATTTGAAGCCTAATCGGTAAGAGGGAAGGGGTATATGAAACCAGCATGCAAAAGTTTTTCAACTTCTTCTTTTATTGCAGCAGCCTTCTTCTGATGAAAAGGACGGAAGCGTTGTCATATCGGTTTGACATCAGGATACATTTTAATCTCGTGTTCAACTATACTAGAATCAATACCTGGCATTTCCTCATATGACCAAGCAAATATATCGCGGAATTCACGAAAAAGAGCACAGTAAGTTTCAAGTTCCAATGGAGAACAAGATTTGCCAACATGGATGTTTTCTACAATTCCAGGTTTGGTTGAAATATCGATAAAAATGGTTTCTTCAATATTTGATAAGTTTCATTCGAAATCGACTGTTTATAAATACATAATTCAAAAGGAAATCAATGATTGAAGGGTGATTTAGTTCATTTGGAATATCTTCTATGTGATCTGGAAGATGGGATCGATGATGATAATCTGCCCATGGTTCTTCTTCTATCATCATTGATTAGATGATTCCTTCATCAGTAGAAAATGTACATGAAAAAGGATTAAAGGAAGTACCATATTCTAACGAACGATCAACCCATACAATTGGTCATGATGGATTTTGATTTGCCGCATAAGCCAAAAAGATTGATTGCTATGCTAGCTCAATTGGGCTTAGCGGCATGGTTTCATTACGCATATCAACTTCGGAAATCTTCCATGAGTCAGATGAAGTGGAAGATATCATGTTACAGGTCTCAACTTTTGCAACTTCCGCCATTTGTGATGGTGATGGTAGTGAAAAGGTGCCCATTAGGGAAGAGTCTTTGAAGAGAACTACTCCAATATTCTGAAGAGATAGCAGAGGTCTGTGAATTAACGGAATGCTTCCAGTTGCCTGTGAACTAGAGGTGAAGAAGGCAAGTTCATCAATTACTCTGATTCCGCCTTTATGAGGGAAAGCGATCATACGAAAGTATGTCAAAAACCACAGCATCCATAGCGTAAACCCATAGTCTTCCTAGTAAAATATTGTAGCCAAGGGGTCCATCAACGACCTCAACTTCAACAGTTACAGTTTTTCCCCCTAGTTCTATCTGCAGGTTACTTAAAATTCCACAAGGTGTATAAGTGTGACTGTCAAAAGCTTTTAACGTCATAGTTGATCGTGACAAAGGTAATGAGCCAAGTGTTTTCCAGCGATTCATTGACATGATACAAGTAGATGCACCCTCGTCAACAATGGTTTGGTGAATAAGTTTATTCAAAGAATTTACTTAGATCAAGAATGCCAACTGTGCTGGTAATTATGGTGTATAATCTGCATGGTTAAAAACCACAAGATTGGAATCCGTTGGATCAATTCCACCAATTGCTGACAATAAAGCATGCTTTTGGGAGGGACAATTTTGAAGCACCTCAAATGTCAACATAGCAGAAGGTGGCTGAGCCAAATCTTCTACTATGTTATAATTTTGCACTGCTCGAGCTCGAGAGTTGAATGTAGATTTATGAACAACTCCCTTAGGTGGTTTTATTGTTAATTCTGGTGCAATGGGTGGTGGAATGGAGTCAGACGAAGTCGAAGTCGAAGTATTGGTTTGATATGTACCCTGGTCATTTGACGATGACGACGGTGGATTACCATAATCTTTACTTTGTGTAGTCACCAAAACATCAATCTTAGGCTTAGTGGAGGATAACATAAGCACTTGTGAAGTGGAAGCATGATCTATAGCAAGCAAATGAGTCTCTGGGTTTGGAAAAGGGTTTGTCAACACAGCGGATGTACTAGAAGTCTTAAGAAGTTTTGAGACTTCAAAGCAGTGAGGACAGTGTCGTGTAAAGTGCTCATCATTTACAAATTAAACATGGTTAACAAGGTTTCCTAGATAGAGAAGAGGAATCAGATGATTTCTCTTGAGAGGGAGAATTTTGTTTCTTTTTGGTTTTCCCCTTTTTCTTGCTTCCAGGTTGTTTTTCATTTTTTACCTTTGTCAAATGACACAACATTTATTTCGAAAGCAAGTGTATTATCAGGTGTATTAGAAGTTTGATTTTAAATAGCAAGTGTTTAACTAGATGGTCTACTTGTTGTTTGAGTGCTTGAAGAACCTATCACACCATCATCGGCATGAGATTCCTTACTAGATGGAGGTGATGGAATAGTAAAAGTTGGTCTAGGTGCATTTGGAATCTTATCATAGAGAGTGCCAAACTGGGTGTAAATAAAGTCTAAGTATTGGGCATGAGAAATTACTTGCTCTTCAGTAACAACTCCTCCTTTAGACACATCCTCGGTGATATATGGCAACAAGGATTTAATAAACCACTCAGCTAAAAGCTGATCAGGAACAAAAGTTTTTACCATTCGATGATGACGCCGCCACTCATGAATATGATCATAAATGTGAGTAGCAGTGGTCTGTTTAAAGTTGGTCAACAGTTCCGTTCCAATTTCATATCTAATGGGTAACTAGAAGTGGGTTAAAAATGTAGTGGCCAAGGATGTGAAGTTGTCAAATGAAGCTCGTGGCAATTCAATATACCACTTTGGAGTTGGACCGGTAAGCGTTCGTTGGAAAAGGCGTAGGTTTACTGAATCATCATTTAGGGAGTTGGATGAACACCATAAATGAAAAGTCATAACATGATTGGACCGATCTTCTCCAGGGTTTCCATTGAACTTAGGAATATCAGAAGGCAATTTGTGTGGAATCATCGGCCACCAAGGTGCATAAAGAATGGGATCATTGGTAAGCCAATTTAAATACAGTAATTCAGGTGTTGCGACAAAAGGAAATTGTCGGTTTAGGTCGGGTTGAGCCTAACCAGGGTAAGTTGGAATTTCCTGGGCAATAGGCCTTTGCATACTAGCACAAGGAATCCGTTGCGGGTAAACTTGATAGGGGTAGGTTTGTTGACCATATCCAATATAAGGTGGTTGTTGGGAACTAGGATAAATTTTTTGTTGTCCAAACCCAACATAGGCTTGTTGACCAGGACCTGGGTAAGCTTGATGTTGACCAAACCCAGCATAGGCTTGTTGACCAAGTCCAGGATAAGTTTGGTATTGTTGGAATTGTTGTTGTTGATATTGTGGCTTCCACGGTTGTTGATGTAACGGTTGTTTCCCACCAATGTAAGTTTGACCAGGTTGTGAATAAATTAGACCAATATAAGTCTGAGTCATCCCAGTTAATGGTAAACTGGCCTGAGGTTGTTGGATTCTAAACACAAACAGTTGTTGTAAAATGGCCTGAGAAGACTGAGTTTGTGGACCTGAAACTTGAGGGTTAGAGGTTGAAGGACTAGCTTGCAAAGGTTGAGATTCAATCAACTGAGCTTGCGACTGTGGTAAAGTCGTAACGACAGGCGTAGTAGGTATGGATGAAACAGGTTGCATTGGTTGTGATGGATACACAAGCCTTGGTTGAACGGCCATTATAGGCTGCCATTGACAAACAATCATTCTAGAATAAGTTGGACCTAAAGATGACGGTATACTGCCCTATGATGATCCCCCAGAAAATGGAGGGTAAGCAGATTGTGCATATTTTTCTCCATAAGGAGGTAATCCAAGGTAAAGTGGATACATTGGACGGTAACCAGATGGACCAGCTTGATATTGACTCGATGGATCAAACTGTTTAGTATCCGTAAGTGAAGAACCAGATAAAATTCCTATGGACAACATGGGTGAAGACCATGGACTAGAAGAAACACCGGAGTGAGTTCCAGATAATGATTGGTAACCGGGTGGGATGGACGGACCACCATACAGATGTGACTTAGGTGTTGTGGTAAATATCGAAGAAGTAGCAACATTAGATGTTTTCGCAGCTGTAACAGATGATATAGTCTGGGATGTTGTTTCAGCCATAATCAAATGACCCAATAAATGTCCTAATGAATCTTCGGGATTTTGAAAGTAAATAGGATCAAAAGGAGAAATTAACTGCAGATAAGAAGGATAAAGATAAGTCCCTAGTCCAAAACGAGTTGGAGTTCTGGGTGAAGTTTCTTCTTCAAATTCCTCTTTAATAGCAATCAAACCAGGTGGAAGGATTTCACCATCAGGTCCATAATAAATTTCCGGTGTTTAACTCTGTGGTAAAGGAGAAGTCTCAATAGTTACAGACGTCTGAGGGTAAACCAATCGATTGTCTTCCAGTATGGGAACAACTTATAATTGTTCAACTTCAAGATCCAAGTGTTCTGGTGAAAGAACAACGAGTTTAGGATGAATTTCTTGAACAACTTTTGGTTCAGAAGTAACTTCTGGTTGAACTGTGATAGGTTCAGGATCAACTTCCGGTTGAACAGATTCAAGTTCAAAAGTAATTTCTTGTTGAACAACTTTGGGTTGAGGATCAACGTTTTGTTAGACAACTTCAATTATCGTTTCACTAAGTTCACTTTTAGTGTCCTCAAGTAATTGTAAAGGTTCCACTTCAGTTGCAGATAAACCAGTAATAGTAAGAGTAACTGGGATCACAGTACTTACCGGTATAAGTGACTCTATTAAATCAGATGAAGAAACATAAGTTTGTGATGTACTGGACTCAGTTAAACGAGACCGCTTTTGTCGACTAGGTGTAGCTTCAAGCGGTAAAGGCAGTTTACTCGTTGTCCTCCACGAACGATGGTAAAGGCGGTTTACTCGCTGTCCTCCACGAACGACGGGGTAAAGGTTGATTTTCCTCCACAATTGCTGATTTATTTTATTACAAAAAGAGGGTAATCTAGGAAAAAGGATTACCAAGTAACTGTGAAATGCAATATACTGCCTCAGTAAACCAAGGACTTAACATACATGCAGGAAATCTCCCCGAATGTTGTTTTCGGTGTATCATAGTATACAAGGCAGCTGACTCAGTTACCTATGGATGGATAGCAACCTAATGTAGTCCTCCCATATATACCCAAAAGTACATGGAGGCGCAATCCGTGTTATCGTTATCTAATGCGAAACCGCACAGTGAGAGCATTCCTTTATACTTTCCGTACTATAACCCCACCCTATATACCCGAAAGTATGTGGACGAGCTATGATATAATTACATATGTGGAATGAGGTATCACACTCGGAATGTATCATAGACCATTAGCAACAACTGCTATGTTTAACGACACCGTAACACGTCTCTAGCCTAGACCTCTAAATGTTACATGTTAAGTTACAATGCTCCATTAGGTTAATTGAGATAAAGTTTAGCTGATCTTGTTTAAAAGTTTGCCTTTCATGTTCACCGTGTGATGTTCTCCTAGAATGCAACTAAAATGAGAAACATTCTTTTCATTTGATTTAAACTATGAAAACCGCAACTAAAAGGGATAGAGCAATCAGAATCTTTAAACAAAGAGCATAGAGCACATCTAATGCAACTTTCCCTATACCATTCCTACAAGCACAAACAAACTTCTAAATGCATTATGCATGTTTTTCTTTTCATTCCTTTAATGTTTAGATGAACATAAAGAAACTAAATGCACAAGTGATCAATCAATGCTTTTCACAAGAAACTAAGACTTTACGACAGTTTCTTTTCAAAGAAATGAAGACTTTATGACAATTCTTTTTTCAAAAAATACTAATTGATGTAAGCTAACTTTGACAATGAATTGATGATGATAAAGAAATATATTAAGAAACACTAAATAATCAAGGTCAAAGTAGGGCTAGGAGAAGAAATGCAAATTGATTTCAGAGCCATAGAAAACATTGATCTTTCAGCAAACAACATCATAAGCAAATTTGGAAAAAACCAAGCAAAAGATGGGTTTTTTGGCTTGACAGGGATCAACACAACCCTAAGTGGGAGACAGTGCATTGCAGAGCACTGTCTCTAAGCTAAGGCTGCTCTGCAGCGCATTGTGTCAAGACCAACACTGCGCTGATGCCAGAGAGCCCAATCAGGAGACATTTAAGCACACTTTTTGACCAAAAAACGCTTCAAGATGACTGAAAAGAGATCAATGAAGTCAAGTAAAGTATACTAGGATGTAATATGATAAGGGTAAACTACCAGGAATGACAGTCGTTCCCCAGTATGGTCGCCAATTTGTTATATGGAATTTATACCTACGGATAAGTACATCTTCCCTAAGTGGGTAGTTACACTTAGAACAATTGAAGTAAAGATGTTTAACCTTTTCCTACAATAAATAAATAAGATAAAGGAACCTACTTGTGATCCTTTGCTTCCTTTGATCTCCTTTGAGTTGCTCCCGTTGCTCCCGCTCAAACTGAATTCACTCAATTGGTACCTACCAAAAGAAACAGAAGACGACAACACTCAAAAGTGCTCTATTTATTGTAAACAAATGGAATCGACAACATTTGGACATACATTCATCATAGATATAGACAAAAGTATTGGAAAAGGAACAAACAACTTTATTGATTGATAGAAGGAGAAGTTACATCCATTGTGGTTCGATCTCGTGTCACTCACCCAACTTAGTCCAAACCCTCATCACACCAATAACACATCAATCCAACAGCATAACATTACTTGACAATGATTTCAAGTCTCAAAGCAACAATATTTCACAACAATATGCAAATTACAGCCCCCTGATCACTATGCAAGTGGTTTTGTCATAAATTGGCATTGAAGGGTTAATTGGAGTCAGTTTCCATGGAGAAAGGGATGAGAGGATAGACGGTTGAATGATCCATAGCCTATCTAAAAACGAGATCATAGGATGAGATAAGAGCTGGGCATCCTTCTAGAATGCTCTAGAATCAAGGAATATTCCCATAATCCTATGTCAATTTCGCTCATCCTCGCCCAGCGTAGGTTAAAGTGGGCCTAAGTGCACTGCAACGCAGGTTTGAATGGGCCTACCTGCTATGCAGAGCAGTTTCCCCTGACCAAGGCTGCGCTAGTGTCCCAAAGAGGCATTTCAGCAGGGTTTCAAGCTAGGAAACTTTCATGGATGAAAGCATTCAATATGATGACTTGTCTAGGGCATGTAGCAACTGAATTAGGGTTTGATGAGCCCTAATTGTACTGATCTGATCATCGAGAATGATGTGTCAAAATAGACCTATAACCCCAACTCTATGCCAAATTCATCGTCATTAATTTTCAACTCAACCTGTATACTAAGGCTAGTAATTAGGGCATCTGAGATTATAAGTACCGAGTACTACCAACCTCTCTTTCAAGGCCATCAATAAACAAGCACCTTAGAAGTTGAATATCATATACATCAATATCATTAACACTTCCAACCTTTAGCGCATTACTTGAGCCACATTCTTAAATTGCTTTACCACCATGCTAGAAGAATACTCCATATAGACCAAATAAGCATTCAGTAAAGAGATTGATGAGGAGTATAAGCGATTCATGATAAACTCTAATATTGTGTCTTAGTCTCTACAACCCTTTACCCACGAGTTCTAATCAAAACCTTTTTCCTTGAACCTATCCCATTCAAATATGGAATATGAATGCTCTAATTTCATTGTGTGATAATGACCATTACAGGTTTTGACTAGCCATTTCACAGGCTACACCTCGTTCCTTGAATAGGGAAGACTTTAACCTCAAGAACAACCCTTCATAAGGTAAACACATAATATCAATACATGAAAAATAATAGACCTCTACTAGGGTCCTTGATCTCTGACAACATACAAACCACGAGATTCCCCAGACCAACGAGCATACCTTACATATGATCCTCATTTAGTGATTCAAGTAGTGTTGTGCAAATACACATTACCTTGATATTTTTCCCAAAATCCTTACATCGCATGAACATACTCATGCATGATTGCCCAAATATGCAAGATCACATCACCCAACCAATGGTGATGACATACGACAAGTAACCACACCCATTGCCCTATAGGCACTCATGCCAAAATTAAAGAAAGAGAAACTTCCAAGGTCACAACAACCAATTGTCAGACCTCCAAAATGTCAGATAGCAAGCACATGCATTTCCAAGGCATCTATCAAAATAATATGTCGTACATCATTGCAGTTAATATACAATCTGACCCACAACCATGAGTAGGATACCACCATACTCACACTCAAATATTATGCTCAAAGTTGAGCTCCATCCCTAAGTCAAGGATCCAAGCATAATTACCATGTCACATACTTGAGTCATCAAGCAACATTATATACTATTCAAGCAATAAATTAATCATAGAGTGACTTTCAACACTTAAGCATTAGTTTAGATCATTTCTAAAAAAAATCATTAGCAGGCCCTCCTTTTGCGGGAGTTCTGATTGTACTTGCCCATGATAAAGCCCATATATGCCAAGTGTTGAACTTGGATGCTTTGATACCACCTGCAAACACCCCACCTTAGCCTTGGTGAAGTATTCACTTACTAACCTGATTTCTCTAGTACAATTAGAGAAATGGGGTAATTTTTTTTACATTCTTCAACTTCTATAAAACACCACACGGACAATTTCATTGTGTTCATCTCATTGAGACGATTTCCAAACATAAATTTTGTCCCAATCCAACCTCCGGATTGAAACTATCGGTGCACTACTCAGTTGGAACTCCCAAAACGCTACCCGACTAAAACTCCCAGAGCGCTACCTGGATGAAACGCCTGGTGCACTACTTGGCTTAAACTCTTGATGTGCTACCCGGTTGAAAATCCCAGTGTGCTACCTGGTTAAAACTCCTGGTGTGATACTTGGATGAAACTCCCATTGCACTACCCAACTAAAACTCCTAGAGCGCTACCCGACTGAAACTCCCAATGCACCACCCGACTAAAAATCTTAGTGCTTACCCCAATTAAAACTCCCGATGTGCCTTTAAACCATCCAGGATCCTCCTACCAAGATGATGTGTATGGGGATCCACCACCAGCCTTCTTCCCCATGCCATCTTTGCCACGTCTCCCTGACCTACTCCACGTCATAGGTTTTGCCACACTAGCTCGACCCATTTCAGCTCGGTGCCCCCTTTTGTGCCACCTTTGTGAGCTTCTGGGATGGAACCTCTGAGCTTATGTCATACAAGGTCTTGCCTAGCCATTGGTCGCCCCAATTTAATCTTGGTCGTCCAATACATTGGTGTTGCATCTAGTTATGCCTAGAGGTCTTATGGACTAGTGATCTGGACTTAAAGACTACCCTTACACAGCCTAATGGATTCCATGTTGTCGCCATAGATAAAGTTAAAGGCTAGGTATAGGAGGTAAGGCTCCCTTCTGCTCGATGGTATGTATCTTTTGTAAAAGAATTCAACCATTGCTCGGCTAGAGTGGTTCTGCCGAGAGCTTGGGTCATAATGACTCAACAGATCTTGAATCTAGTGTTTTTTTATAGAGGTCCATTACATGGGTTCTCACCGCAAAGGGTTAAGGGAGCGCATTGTGCTCCTTTCCAAGCTAAGGAGACTCAACTGGTCTCCTTAATAGAAATTTAAGCACATAACAATGCCATTGACAGTCATACACACAACATGCTCATGGTGTTATCAACAACACCAATAAATCACCAACTCCATCAATCTCTCTAGCTTATACAGAGGTTCATTTAGCCTTAGGTAGGAAATCACTATATTCCCTACACTTACGGAATACAGAGAATTGCACTATTCTTGTACATTCGCACATGAGACAAAGTGCCCAAAACACACATTTCCCTATCAAGTCCTCCCTGCACTCACATGGGTGCATCTATATCTGAAATCAGTGCATGAAAAGCATGAAAAATCGATGCATAAAAGCATAGCCATTCATTAGAACGTGAAGCTTGTGCACTTAGGGAAACAAACGATCCCTCATGCAACATTAATTAAGTCCGGGCTTTTTACATTTAAATTAAAGTATGGAAACAATACTGCAAATCAAATTACCATGGAAATGCTTCAGGACTAGAAGATTTCAACACTAGGAGAACATTGTTCTTCTTACAAGAATAATTAAGATGGGCATGCATGCTCATGTTCTCTGCTTGGAACCACCAATGCAACTCAAAGTACATAGTAGCATAGATCAAATATCATTTCCTTCCCATTACATGAAACCATAATCCAATCATGCAACCAGTACAACATTAATCTAACAATTCAGTAAGAACCTTTATAGCAAGGAATGCATTTTCATACTTACTTGGATTTAATACTGGAGTTGGGAAATTGAGTTAGGCATTACACTCTCCACCCAACCATAAAAAATTGTAGCCAAGCTTACTCCCAACTATCACCCCTGAGTTGGATTCCAAAGACTGAGATAGCTTGCTCAAGGGATTGTATGTCAACTACCAGTTGAAGCAGGGACTCTGGAGATCCTCTTACCTCCACCCACCAACCAAACAACAACCAACAAGTCTTCAACAAATTGAGAGGACCATCTACTCTACCTTCCAACTATTAAACAACCAATGAGCTCCAGAGAATCTAGAGACTTCACCCAACCCTAAATACATAAACAGGGATTCCACTGTTAAGGGGACTTGAGAATCCACTATAAAATTGAATGAAGCAAGCAAATGAGGCTCCAAAGCTTTCGTCAAGATTTCAAGGGCTAAACCTCTACTCCAGGCTGTCAAGGGACTGTAAATAAATCCCATCTCCACCCTCCATCCCCCCAGGGTGTCCTAAAGTTTTCCCTCACATGGAAAAGTTCCTCCCGTACTCCCAGATGCTTAACCATAAATGTAATCAGCCCCTTTGAGAGCCCAAGAATTGGCCAGATGTGCTTCCACTATTACGCCATGTTGCTAATAAATTCTCTCTCTGCCAGCATGATCCAAACTTATACAGGAATGCAATAGAATACAGATATAAACATAAACACAGAGATGCAATAGAAATAAATCTTAATTTCATTAATATCAAAGAACTCAAAGAGGCTTACAAACAAAATGGAAGTAAACTAGCTCAAACGACGGTAGCTTATCTTTGAGGAGAGATTTGGTGGCTACATGCCTTTGAAATGTGTTACAATGAGGCTCAAGGGCATTTTTATTTTTTTTAAACAAGGGAAAACCATAAGCAACCAAAACCCTAACCTCGAGAGTTGGAACACCAAGAGTTTGTGGACCCCGTCGAGGTTAGTTGGGTAGCCAAATTCCTGAGATCATAACTTGGTCATATGATCTCCATTTGGCACGCACAATACCTCGTTGAAAATATATTTCTAAGTCCTACATGATTTGATGCATAACCCTACCTATGGCTACAAGCTTGTTGTAGACCTCAGGAAAACGACGTTTATGGGGTCAAAAATACTTTGAAAGTTTAGGACTCGAAAAACTATTAAAAATAGTAAACGTTGCTATAATCAAAGAAACTGATGAAGTTGGCTAGGGGTCTAGGCTGAATAGGTGGGTGGCCACCAATATCCACCTGGATCATTCCTTCCCCCTTAGGAAGCAATGGTCCACATTGCATGTAGAGCCTCCATGAGGTGAGGAAAATTCTGTTGAACCTGGTCCCTGGTGAACCACTTGCCCTAGTGAAGGAGTTGGCCTTCTTTAACAACTTGATATAGTTAGATCCTTTGCTGGTGAGTGTTCTTGATCTGTGTGTCCATGGTCTTGTTCGTTGTGGCCTATTCGATGTAGCTCGGGTTGAGATCTGTTGGTTTCAGACGTC
The DNA here is from genome assembly GCA_031772625.1 of Pinus tabuliformis. Taxonomy (NCBI): domain Eukaryota; kingdom Viridiplantae; phylum Streptophyta; class Pinopsida; order Pinales; family Pinaceae; genus Pinus; species Pinus tabuliformis. The sequence continues at coordinate 560,040,294 of CM062817.1, forward strand.
ATATGTGTCCAACAATGGGGGAAAGTATGGTCGCAGTTGGTCCACATTAAATACTGAGTGTAAGCCAAGAAATAGTGGAATGTTGAGCTCGAAGGCATTATCCCATACAACCTTGGTGATAGTGTACGACCTATACCAGAATGGGCGAAGCTTGTGGTGGGGCCCAACTAAGCGCTCCTTCTACAAATGTAACGAAACTTTGTCACCAACTTGGAAATTGTGTGGCACCCAATGTTGATCATGATGTTGTTTGTACTTGTCATTGACTCTTTCCAATATGTCATGGACCTGTTGGAAAATGTGTTGAATGTGCTCAATGAAGTTGTTAGCCTTGTAAGCTTCAGACTGGACATGATCTGAATGTTCCTGAGTAGCTGCAAATGGTATGACCACATCAATGGGACATAGTGGCTGGAATCCTAACCCAACCTGAAAGGGGTTGTGGCTAGTTGAGCTATGGAGAATTCTGTTATAGTTGTGTTGGACATAGGGGAGGATTTCATCCCATGTGTGTGGATGCTTTGATTTGTACATGCACAGAATGTGCACGATGATCCTGTTGACGACCTCTGTTTGGCCATCAGTTTGGGGGTGGAAGGTTGTGCACTTAGTGAGCTTGGTATCCAGCATTGACCAGAGGCTTAACAAAAATGTACACATGAACCTATTGTCTCAATCTGAGATAATGGACTATGGGATCCAAAAGTGTACCCACACTCGTTCAAAGAAGAGCTTAGCAATGGCCTCTGTTGTGATACTCTTCTCAGCAGACCACCAAAATGGCCATCTCAGAGAATCTGTCGACGACCATAAAAACACAATTGTTTCCATGCTTAGTAGAAGGAAGGCCCAACATGTAATCCATGGAGATGGATTCCCAAGGTCGATTAAGAGTATGTAGAGGAGTATATAGGCCTTGCTTGTTGATTGTCTGTTTGGAAATGGTGTAGATAGTGCAGGATCTTATGTACTTCCCAACATCCTGTCGAAAGTTCGACCAATAAAAATACTTCTATAGTACTACCATTGTTTTCTCTACTCCGAAATGTCCAGCAACCCGACTGTAGTGTGCCTCCCAAATCATACTGGCATGCTTGCTTGAAGGAAAACAAAGGTATCCTAGGTGGCATAACAATGTGCCTGGAGGTGAAAATTTGTAACTTGCTTGCCTTCCAGGAGCATCTAGTATGTGTTGTCAAGTTCTAGATCGCTCTTGTAAAGATGCGGCCACCTTGAAGTCTCATGTCCATAAGATTCGAGCACAATGGTCAGCGCCATAACCAATGGTCGGCTGAGACAATTTGCAACATTATTGGTGCTTCCCTTCTTGTATTTGACGTTCAAATGAAAATGTTGCATATATGTGGACCATTTATGATGGTGATTGTTCTGCAACTTTCCTTGTGTTTGTATGAGCTACAAGGGTCGGTGATCTGTGTTGATGATCGTTTCCTTCCCTAGAATGTAATGCTTCCATTTTTTGCATGTTTTCATAATGGAATACATCTCTTTGTCGTAGGTGCGATACTTTCGAACTATGTTTGAAGTGTCTCACTGTGATATGCCACTGGATGCCCCTGCTAAGTAAGAACTGACCCGATAGCATAGTCAAAGGCATCGGTCTCAATCTCAAATGGTTGTTGCAGGTCTGGTAATGTGAGAACTGGTGTAGAGCAGTGGTGATGCGTCAACTCGACAAATGCCTTCTGCTGGGATTCAGACCAGAAGAACTTTTCTTTCACTCTGCACTTGGTGTCTTGACTCAAAGGCCAAGTGATATGAGAGAAACACAACATGAACCTGCGGTAGAAATTGGCAAGTCCCATAAAGTTGTGTAGCTATGTTAGAGTGGTTGGGGCTAGCCAATATCGAATGACTTGTATCTTGGTTGGGTCCACATGCATACCTTGCTCATCAATGATGTGCCCCATATATTGAACCTTGGTCATACCAAAATTGCATTTCTCCAAATTGCCACACAACTTGTGTTGTCGCAGGGTTTGAAGGACATGTCAAATATGGTATAGGTGCTCTTCCCAACTTTGGCTAAAGATCGAGATGTTGTACAAATACATTAGCACAAATGAGTCTGTGAAGTGCCACAAGATGTCGTCCAATATCCTCATGAAGGTTGTAGGGGCATTCGTCAACCCAAAAGGCATGACCAGCCATTCAAAGAGGCCCTCCTTAGATTTGAAGGAAATCTTCCAAAAATGAGAGGGTTCATTTGACACCTGGTGATAACCAAACTTCAGATTAATCTTTCTGAAATATTTGGCTCCCTTGAGTTGGTACAGAAGGACATCGATCTTTGGGATTGAATACCTATTCTAGACAGTGATCTTATTCAATGCTTGATAGTCAATGCAAAGTCTCTAGGTGTCATCTTTCTTCTGTACCAACACGATTGGGCTCCCATAGGGTGATGAACTTGGCTTGATGTTCCCTTTCTACAACAACTCCTGAATCTGCCTCTTAATTTCATCATTCTCCATAACGAAGCATCGGTAGATCTGTCCATTAGGTAGCGGCACGCCTGGGGTCAGATCGATGGAATTCTTGACCTGACAGTGCAGGGGTACCCCTATGGGTGAGGTGAAGATGTCCCTGTATTCCTCCATGACCTTATCTACTTATTGTTGCTGCGCGGAGGAGCCATGTAATGAGGTTGTGGATATGGCCACAATATTCTTCTTTCCTTGAAGGTGAATCATAAGGAAGACAAATTTCCCAGTCTCAGAAATTATCTTACTGCGTTGCTTCGCAAAGATCAAAGAGGTGGTGGTAGGTGGTGCTACCTTTGGTATCCTATATAACTCATTGCCTAAAGAAATAATAACAGTATGAGGCCTAGACTCATACATATCATGACACTTCCACAAGTATGGTTGCCCTAATAATACATCACAAACTTCAAGAGGAGAAACATTGCATAGTACCTCATCTATGAAGGGTTTGATGTTGTAGGGAAGATGACACTGCTGGCTGACGCGAAGATCTCGTCCTTGGTGAATCCACCCGATGGTGTACAACTACGGGTGTGGTGCAGTCAGTAGGCCTAACTGCTTCCCGACCTCTGCTGATATGAGATTATTTTGTCTTTTGCTATAGACAATGAACTACAACAGAGAACCCTTCACCGACATTTGTGAGTGGAAGAGTCGCCTCCCCTCCTCTGGATATTCAGGCTCAATCTTCTGGATTTTGGTGGTGGCAATGGTGGCACAAGGCTCCACATCAATAATTTTTTTCCCTTTGTCATTCCCCTTGTCAGGTTTTGACTCAGAGTTGGAACATGCATTTGATTCGGAAGCCTTCAACTCAGCCACTAGTGACTGTTTGGCTTGACACTCACTTGTGTTGTGAGTGGGGCTCTTATGGAACTCATAACATTTCCCTACATCCTTCTTTGTCTTCGTGGTGTTTTTATTTGTTTGCGGCTTTGGCAGGTTGTCATGGGTCGCCCTACCTTGGATTTGTCCCTTGTTCTCCAGATTGGGGGTGCCTTTCCTTCGCTTCAGATTTCCATATCTAAAATCTCACTTCTTCTGCTTAAATTTATGCTCAATCTTGGCAGCATAGTAGTATGCTTCACCAAGCGAGGAGATGTACATGAACCGCATTTCCTCTTGAATGAATTTGTGCAAGTAGCTACGATACTTGTGCACCAGATGTTTTTCTGAATATTTGATATCCAAATTTGTGCGCATGGTATGGAAAATATTCGTCAACTCATTGCACAACTTGATCTCTTTAGTGTTGCAACGTCGTCCATTGTATGTACTTGTCCTCATAGCTCCCCATGGGGTAATATTGTTCCTTGATGGCGTCTTAGAAAGAAATCCAAATGGGTGTAGCCGAAAACAGTGAAGGTTCTCTCTCATCCCTTTATTCACAGTAGGTTTCCCACCAGTCCTTAACATGGGGGCAGCTTTGAGGAGTGCAAAAGTAATCTTTTCCCGATCGAAAAAGTCATGAATCGAAAAATATCCTTCCAACAAATTTAACGATCTATCTAGCCTTCAAATATGGGAATGTAAAAGTTGACTTGTACCTTAAAGGGAGTGACACCTCCAGAGTGGTTGTTGGATGAAGGTGTGTCACTTGTGGGCAGTCGCTGAAGGATTTGGGCAAAGTTATCCGTCATCGCGTTCCTTTGTCACTTGAGGGCTTCCTTGAGCAATATTTTGAAAGGATCTCCTGCTCCGTCGTATTTCTTTTCTTCCACTATGGGAGGCCGTTAGGGTTTGCAATGTTGGTCTTGCAAAGGTTCGCCTAGTTCAAGGCCTAAATCGTTATACCCTAACCTTGTTGGGGACATGCAAACAAAAAAAAGAAAGAGCAGACCACTTTGATACCACTGATCCAAAATTATGTAGGAATGCAAAAGAATACAAATATAAACATAAACACAAAGATGCAGCCGAAATAAATCTTCATTTCATTAATATCAAAGAAATGAAAGAGACTTACAAACACAATGGAAGTAAACTAGCTTGGGCAATGGTAGCTTATCTCCAAGGAGAGATGTGTTGGCTACATGCCTCCGAACTATGTTACAATGAGGCTCAAGGGCCTTTTTACAACAAGCGAAAACACTAAACAACCAAAACTCTAACCCCGGGATATGGAACGACAAGAGTTTGTGGGCCCCGTTGGGGTTAGTTGGGAAGCCAACTTTTAAGGGTTGTAACTTGGTCATATGATCTTCGTTTGGTGCGTACAATACCTCGTTGGAAATATCTATCCAAGTACTACAGGATTTATCGCGGGCTCCTACCTACAACTATAGGCCATCTGCGAACCTAAAAAAACATAATTTAGGTGGTAAAAATAGCTCTAGAAGTTCAGGACCCGAAAAACTACTAAAAATAGTAAATGTTGTTATAAGCAAGGAAATAGATGAAACCGACTGGGGGTCTAGGTGGAATAGGCAGGTGGCCACCAATAGCCACCCGGATCACAACAAGTAAACAAGCAATCTCTCGAGTCCAAACCACGCTCAATTGTGTCTTATTGGTCCTGTGCTACAGTAATGCCTAGATCATGAGCAATTCCCAATTGCTCTATGTTTTATGTGGTTTATCTCTTTTATTGTTGCGCCCTCTATATTTGAATGCCTCCTCAAATTCCATAGTGGTAGTCAATGAAAAAAAAACTTTGTTCTTCTATATTATTTGTGCACTTTGTATATTCTTGGCCATGGTGGTTCTTCTTAGCATTGCAGCAGCAGATGCAAGCTCCCTCCCTTTACTAGTTGTCTGTGTTGTTTTGTATAAGCTATTATTCATGGTGGTTCTCTACACGCACTTATTCACCCTCATTCTTTCTGTATCTCCCCCCCTTTCAAGACCACCCCTGTAATTATTTTCTCGCGCAATTCTATAAGCGCGTTAGATGACCTCCACATGTCCTTGTTCTCCTTTCCCTATTAGACATGCCTCCTCATTGCAGTGTTGACCTCTCTCTGCCAATACCCTATATTGTATTGAATTTGCCCTCTTTTGCTTGTCCCTTCTTCCAAGCGAGCATGGGTTGTGTACTTTGCTCCAAAATCATAAATTTCATAAGCCTCGGGCCATTGCAGCACAAAAACCAGCCTTTAATGGCTATCACACCAGTCGTATTTGTCCATTCAGCAAGTAAATTGCATAACCTAAACAAAAGCCCTCCCCAATCTCTAGAAGTTGTGTTCCATAACTCAACCCCATAATTATTTTATGAAATATTACATTGCAAAATGAGGTTAAGCAATTGGGGCTATCACAAACATAGAAAGCACTTAGATATAGTACTACAGTTGTTAAGGGAGCATTAACTCTATGCAAAGCTTAGTAAATATGAATTCTTCCCAATACAGTTACATTTTTGGGGCACATTGTCTCCAAGGAAGGGTTAACGGTTGATCCCGAAAAGATCAATTCCATCATGGGGTGGCCAACACCAAAGAATGTAAATGAGATTAGATCATTCATGGGGTTGACAAGCTACTACAAGAGGTTCATCAGGAACTTCTCCAACCTAGGCCATCGTATCACATCCTTATACATGATAGGAAATAAGTTTGAATGGACAAATTAATGTGTAGCAAGCAATGAGAAGTTGAAGAAGTTGCTCACTAATGCATTGGTGTTGAGGATTGTAGACTCAGATAAGGAATTTGTGGTTTGTATAGATGCCCGCAAGGAGGACTTGGTGGAGTCTTGATTTAGGAAGGGTAGGTAGTTTGCTACGAGTCACAAAAGCTAAATGGACATGAGGCAAACTATGTAACTACATGATTTGGAGTTAGCTGCCATTATTCATGCATTGAAAATGTGGAGGCATTATCTCCTCGCTAGGAGATTCATGCTCATGACAGATCATAGTGGGCTAAAATACTTGTTTGATAAACCTAAGTTGAACGCAAGACAAGCTAGGTGGTTGGTTATGCTTAGTGAGTTTGACTTCAAGATCAAATACATTAAGGGCAAGGAAATAGAGTTGTGGATGCACTCAGTAGAAGGATTCAAGTAAACAACCTGGCAACCATAAGCTCTTGTGGGATGGGCCTGAAAGAGCAGGTCACAAATGTAGGACAACATGGTAAGAGATATCAACAAATAAATAGAACCTACAACAAGGTAGCCAGGATGGAAAAGATGAGGAATATCATCTCACATGTGATGGATTGGTTATATTCAAAAATATAATATATGTGCCAGATAATGTTGATTTCAAAAGCCTCATAGTGACAGAGTTTCATGACAAACCATATTTCAGACACCCAGGATACCAGAAGACCATCATGGCCATTAAAAGGTCCTATTATTGGCCTAATTTGAAAAATGAAGCAGCTGAGTATGTGGCTAAATGCATTGAATGCCAACATGTGAAGGTCGAATGTAAACATCCAGTAGGCTTATTGTAGCCCATTCCAATTATGGAATTGAAGTGGGAAGTGATCTCCATGGATATTATTACCGGTTTTCTAAGAAAAACCACTCAACCTGATGTTATTTTGGTGGTCATTGACAAGTTGAGAAAGTTGGCTCACTTTATAACTGTAAAATCTACCAATTCAGGTAGCGAGGTGGCACAAATCTTCATGAAGGAGATTGTGAGGCTACATGGAGTTCCCGAGAAGGTTATATTAGATAGAGATACCAAGTTCACTTCAAAATTTTGGAGGGAATTGTTTGCAAACTTAGGAATATAGTTGACCTTCAGTACAACTTATCACCCACAGATGGATGGGCAAACAAAGAGGATAAATAGAATCCTCAAAGATATGTTGAGGATGTATGTGATGCACCAGCCAAGGAAGTGGTGAGGGTATCTTCCACTTGTAGAGTTCACGTATAACAATGTGCATTGAGAATTTATAAAGAAGAGCCCATTAGAGGCACTTTATGGAAGAAGTTGCAATAATCCGATTAGATGGAGTCATTCAGGTAATAGGGTCCTCATTGGAACTTATATGTTGAAAGAAATGGAGTGACAGATACAAATTATTAGACAAAATTTAAAGGTGGCTCAAGACAGACAAAAGAGCTATGTGAATCAACATGGGATGAATAAGGAGTTCCAAGTTGGGGAATGTGTTTACTTGAGAGTTAGACCCAAGAAAATTTCCTTTAAAATTTGGTCATGTGCCAAGTTAGCACCACATTTATGTGGGCCTTTTGAGAGACTTGAAATAATAGAGTCAGTAGCCTGTAGACTGTCCTTATCTCCATCAGTTAGAGGCCATGATGTTTTCCATGTTTTTTTGCTTAAAAGATATGTACAATATTCTAATAATGTTATTGATTGATCTGTGCTACAAGTGGAACCAAAGGGAGAGTTCCAACCAAAGCCACTGTGCATTCTAGACCGAAGGAGCATCACACTCCAGACTTGAGCAATACAAAAATTCAAGGTGCAGTGGAGCCACTTTGGACCCGAGGAAGCCACTTGGGAAATGGCTGATACAATGTGGGCATCATATCCCTTTTTATTTGTTGGTTGAACCAAATGTGTACATGAACATTATATAGAGTTATGTATATAAATCTTCGTGAAGCAATATGTTTGTTTTTCAACATGTACTTTGTGTTGTTTATAGACGTAGAACACCGAGGACGATGTTCCCCTAAGGGGGAAGGGTTTGTGACAGCCCTGGTTAGATCTTACTTATGAATGCAGTGTAAACACTTCCATGTATCTAGATTTCTAAATTAAAATGGGTTGAGTAAAGGACACAAATTCCTGGGACTGAGGAGGTTGGTTGCTTGGGATGGTGTAAGTTTCCTTAAGGCAAGAACCTTTGAAATGTTAGGACATCCATTTAAGGTTGGTTGTTGTGTGTTAAATAGTCCAGTTCCTTAAATTAATAGAATTGCAAGAGAGATACGCATGCCATGCTACCTTGGGAAAGTGTTACAAGCAACAAGGACCAAAATAAATGGAGTATGGGGGGCTACATAGGTAGTGGGGAGAATGAGGAAGTCAGCCACAAAAATGGAATGTTGGTATGGGAGGAAAAAGGAACCACTGTGGATGAGAGAAGGGAGACTAAAATCGGGCATTGGGGAAAAAAGCGGCGAAGATTGGTAGCATGTTAGATATTGAAGTTCAAGGCTAAGAACAAGCAATTGGTATAGATGATTTTGGTTGGATAGATTGGCGTGAGAAGATATCTTAGGTAAAGAAAATGGCCTCTCGATTCCTCGTTGGCCAAAGGGTGGAGATTGTTTTCTCTAGAGTCCCTTGAAGGTTGGGGTGGTGTAATGTTCCTAAATAGGAATATAAGTGATATACAAAGCATCCAAACAATCCAGAATCAAAAAAATGAAATAGACATTATGCACCATGGAAATAATGGAAATAAAGAACTGCTGAGCCATTTTATTACTGCTTCAAGAGAAAAATACAATAGTAAATAGCATGGTGCACCTGATCTTGTCTCAATGGACAAGCATGACAAAACCCGGGTGAGCAAATGTTGAACTGAAGGTTGCTACAACTGCTACACCAAACTCAAATGCGCTGCGCAGAAAACTATTATGTCTACTAACTTTGAAGGGTTGGAATCACTGCTTCCCTTGCTCAGAAAATTATGATATTTCATCTCCTTACTCCTTGGCCTAAACCCAGAAAAACCCACGAAGGAATTTAGTTGGTTCAAAATTTTGAAATTCAACCCCCAAGGAACCCGACCTCAATTGCAATTGCAAAACTCGACCTGTTGGATTAAGGCTGTAAAACCTCCTGGTAAGTGCCCAAAAACTCTAAGATGATCCCTCCTACAAATATCTTGACTTCTCGGATGAGTTTATGGGTTGTAGCTCTTGCCCTCAAGACCCACAAAATTCTTGAATTGGCCTTCTACGCTGTCAACCAGGCTTGGAATTCGAACTACTGGGTTGTTGGCTTTTATGGCTCCAAAACTCTCACTGAATGCTAGCTCAAGTCCTTCAGGTTCCTTATCTCCCCCTGCAATTGGTTGATCCAAGGTGGCTCTATCTCCCTCTGCATGTTCTCACTATGGTTCATAAATACGCACTTCCTGAATGTGGCTTAGTGACTGTGCTGTAGATACTCCCCGAAACTCTTGAAAGTGATTATGGAACTACCTTCCTAGGGTGGCACTTGAATTCCCCTGAAGGTAAGGTTGAATATCCTACTTGAGAGATTCGTGGTTGAACAGCCAATTAACTCGGCTAAGCAACTCGAGCAAACAATCAAGTAAATTCGATGTACAAGGATGAAAGGATGAACCAAATGAGAACCTCCTCCTCCTTATGACTTCGTGGGTCTTCCTTGCCTCATGTGGGCCCCTCCAATCAGCTATTTGAATTCCCTCCAAGCCATTTGAATGGCCTAGTTCGAATTCCCACGTGGGTGGTTCCCACCTTCCACTAGCAATCTAATTTAAACAAAATTTCTCCTAAGTCCCTAAGTCGAAACTGCAGGTTCCTTTTCCTTGGCCAAAAATGTGCAAAATTGTGTAGAGATAAACTTGTTACAAATGTATTTGGGAAGGGACATGACAATCCTCCCCTCCCAAATGTTGCTTGCCCTCAAGCAACTTCAGAGTTGGGTGCTCCAAAATGTGCTCACCCTCCCAGGTGGCATCCTCATTCGACAAGTTATTCCAGCGTACTAAGAACTCCTTGATGGTCCTACTCCTCAACTTCCACTCTCTCCTTTCCAAGATGTTCTCAGGCTCCAAAACCAAGTGGCCCTCATCATCTAGTGGGGGTAACTCTACTTCCACTATTACCTGTTGCCCCAGCACCTTTTTAAGGCACGAGACATGGAATATATTGTGAATCCTACTCCCCGAAGGCAGCTCCAGCTCATAGGCCACCTTCCCAACTCACTTGATCACCTGGTATGGCCCATAGAAGTGGGGTTGTAGCTTTTCGACCCCCTTCTGCTTTAATGTGGACTGCTTGTATGGATATAGCTAGAGGTAAACCAAATCCCCCTCCTCAAATTATCTCTCTGTCTGGTGTTAGTCTGCGTACACCTTCTGTTGGTTCTGTGTTTTCACTAAGTTATCCTTGAGAGCCTTGAGGAAGTCTTCGCTCTCTTAGATCCCATATTTGGCCTTTGGGGCCCGGTTGTCTCCAAAAACAACATCAACAAAAGCTAATGCATCATATTCATACAAGGCATGGAAATGAGTCATATCGATGGACATGTGATGGGTAGTGTTGTAGCAGTACTCGCCCGAATGCAGCCACTGGATCCAAGCCCTCTGTTATCCCGTCATGTAGTTCCTCAGATACCCCTCTAGCCATTGATTAACTCGCTCTATCTGGCCATTTTTCTGGGGGTGCTAGCTCATGCTAGGAGTGAGCTCAGTACCAACCAACCTGAAAAGCTCCTGCCAAAAGCCTCCCATGAACCTACTATCCCTGTCACTCACAATGTTCTTTGGAAGCTCGTGTAACTAGAATATCTCCCTAAAGAACATCTCTACAACCTCTGCAGTCGAATATCTGGTGGGGATGGTGAAAAAGTGGCCATACTTGGTCAACTGATCGACCACTACATAAATGTATTCCTTACTCTGCACTGTGGGGAGCCTCATGATGAAATCCATAAATATGCTTTCCCATTTCCCCTCGGGGATGGGAGGGGATGGGAAGTGGTTGTAGCAATCTTGCAGGGTGAATCAACTCCCCCTTGTTCTGCTGACATGCCTCACACTCATGTCTGTGCTTCAACACGTCCCGCTTGAGGCCCTTCCATGTGAATCTCTCCCTCACTGCCATGTATGTTTTCCGGAACCCCTGATGCCCTCATAATGGCAAGTCATGTGCTGCCTGGAGAACTCTCTCCCTCAACTGCAAGTTAGGCACTAGAAATATGCGTCCCTTGTAGTAGATGACCTCATCCATCACTAAGTAGTGCTCATCTGTGTGGGTACCCTCCAGGATCTCGCATTCCCTCCTATCCTTGGAGTACTCCACCAATAGTTGGGCCTTCTAATCATGGCAGATGCTCATGAGTGATAGACCAACAGGTCTCCGTGATAGAGCATTGACCACCACATTGTTCTTTCCCCTCACATACTCTATATCGAAGTCATAGGCTTGCACCTTGCCGACCCATCTCTGCTACCTATCATTGATGCCCTGTTTCCCCATGAAGTGACGAAGACTGTTGTGATCAGTATCCACCAGAAACCTGTTGCCCACTAAATACTGTCGAAATTCGGCTAATGCATGCATGATGGCCAAAATATCTTTGTCATATATGGAATATGACCACTCATATGGTAAGATCTTTCGACTCTCTAAATCAATGGGGTGCCCATCCTGTGATAGCACTGCTCCAACTCCCTCCCCATATGCATCACACTTCACGGTGAAGGGCTGGGAAAAATCTGTATGTGCTAAAACTGGGCAATTTCTTATCAACTCCTTGAGGGAATCAAAGGTTATCGGTGCTCCATCAGTCCATGTGAAAGCCCCTCTCTTGGTCAAATATGTTAAGGGTTCTGCCAACTGTGAAAACCCCTTGACAAACTTCCTGTAGTAAGTATATATAGCCAAGAAACCCCTCAGCGTCGTCACATCTTTGGGTATTGACGAATCACAGATAGCTCGTATCTTCTCCTCATATACTTTCACTCCATCTGCACCAATGATATGCCCTAAGTAGAGCATCTCTGTCAGGCCAAACTCGCACTTGGACAATTTGGCATAAAACTGTAGCTCTTCCAGAATGTGCAGCACCTCGTTCAAGTGTTCGAGATGCTCCTCCCAAGTCCTGCTATAAATCAAAATATCGTCAAAGAAAACCAGCACAAATCTCCTCAACTGCCTCTGGAATACATGGTTCATACACGACTGGAAGGTGGCTGGAGCGTTGATCAACCCAAATGGCATGACCAGGAACTCGAAGTGCCCATAATGGCACCAGAAATCTATCTTGGGGATGTCCTGATCCCTCACCCTGATCTGGTGGTACCCTGAACGTAGATCGATCTTAGAGAAGTACTTGGCACCTCTAATCTCATCCATTAACTCATCTATGCGGGGGATGGGGTACCTGTTCTTCAGTGTCTTCCGGTTGAGGGCCCAATAATCAATGCACATGCGTAAGGTTCCATCCTTCTTCTTCACCAACACTACTGAAAAAGCGAAGGGACTGGAACTTGGCCTGATATGGCCCAATGCCAACAACTCTTTAATGGCCCTATCAATCTCATCCTTATAGGCCTTAGGATGCGTATAAGGGGTAGTGATCACCACCTGTACATCCGATTCCAACTCAATAATGTGCTCGAATCCCAATTCTGGTGACTGCCCTAGTGGAATATCCCCAAACACCACTGTGTATATGTCCAACAAGGTCTGTATGTCGGGTGGTGGTGGCTGGGCCTATCCCCCATCCTCTGAAACCCTTAGCTCCATTGCCCATGCTATGTCCCCATGTCATAGATCTGCCTCCATCCTATGTGCTGAGACTATCTCGGGTGGATATGAATGCATGCCTCTAAGAACTATTGGTTTTCCATCCAGACCTGTGAACTCCATCTCCAATTTCTTCCAATTAGTAGTGACTCGCCCAAGGGAGTACAACCACTGGACACCCATCACCATATTGGTGTCTGGCACATCGACCACAAACAAGTGGTCTGTCATTGAGTAGTTCCCCATAACTATGTCAAATCAGGCACATACCGGGCATGGGTATGGTCACCTGGTACTACGACTAAAAAGCCCTCAAACTCAGTCGTGGTGAGGCCCCTCCTCTGGACCAACTGGGAATCTATGAAGTTGTGGGTAGCCCCACTGTCAACTATGACCGACACCCGTTGTCCCTGTATAGTGCCTCTGATCCTCAACATTAAGAATTTGGAGACCCCGCATAAGGAAGCAAGGACTCCCCCAGATGGGGCAAAGGATGCCCCTACCTGTGGAGGTAGTGGTGGTGGTCCCCTATCTGTCGGACTCTCACCATCTCCCACACCACACACCTGCTCCAACTCATCCTCCTAGTCACTGCCTGAAAAGACCTCAATATAATGTGCTTTTCTAGCAGGGCACTGATGGCCTGGTGCCTAGGCCTCCCGGCAAGCGAAGCATGACTTCCTCCTCCTGACGTCCTTCCGTGTCTCATCATCTAGCTGCCCCCGTCCCTGGGTGGTTCTCTGAGGTGGGGGTCTAGTGTCATGCCCCTTCTATGTGAAAAGGGTTCGTGCACGAAAACGTGCTCTAGTCTTGGGGATGGCTCCTTATAGATCTCTAGTGCACAAAATTGCCTCTTGTAGCGTGTAGGGTCTACGTGACTTCACCAGTCCACGCAGGGGCTCAAGTAAACCCTCAATGAAATTATATACCCTCCAAGCCTCCGATAGGTCTGGAACCGTCACTCATACTCACAGAAACTCTGAAATATATTGCTCTGGGTTGCTTGTCTTACGCAGTTGGGTCAACTCCCTAAAATGGGCCTCCGGATCCCTCTGGTCAAAACATTCCACCACCCTCCTGGCGAAATCCTCATAAGAAGCCACAATGGCATGCCCCAGGGTGTCCAAACCATGAAACCACCAATCATGGGCTTCCCCCTCCATGTGCAGCATGGTCATCTTGATGGCTTCTAGCTCTGTCATCTGGTTGAGCTGGAAGTAGGTGTCCATCTTCTCAACCCAAGCCCTAACAGTGCACTTGGTAGTGCCTTCAAATGTATGGAAGTACATCCTCCCTATGGTCCTCTGCAACTCATAGCTCTGTGTACATTGTCCTCCATATCCCTTGCTCTTCTCATTCTACTTGAATTTAAAAAAATATCTGAAAGAGAGTGCTTCCCTGAAGTCTACACGCATATGTTGCCACTCTCTAAAATGCTCTCCCATCTGTTTGGGGTCTTCATCCTCTGTTGGTTTGATTTGTGCCACAAGAACGAAAGAGGGCAGTGTGGCTCGAGTTGGCCCACTAGCTAATGGGGGTTGTGCTGCTGGTGAGGGGTGATCAAATTGTTGGGAGGCTCCAGAAGTTTCCCCAAGTAGAAACCCTCTAGGGGTGGTTCTATCTCTGCTCTGCATCTTTATCTCCTCTAGCATCTCTTTCTGGCCCTTTGCTAAGTCATTCAAATCCTTCAAGAGGCTGTCAAAATCCATCTCCTCCCTACTCTTGGGTTCCACCATATCCTCTTCTGCTACCACTGCTTTCCTCCTGTCCTCCCTGTTTGGAGTGATCTCCAGCTCTCTTTCTCTGCTCTGGTACCTCTGCCTTCTGTATGTGATGTTTTTTTTGTCCCCTTCTCTCATAGGAGAAAATACCCACAACTCAGCCAAGACCTAGGCTCTGATACCACTGTAATGTTCCTAAGCAAGAATATAAGTGATATACAAAGCATGCAAACAATATAGCAAACAAAAAAACGAAATAGACATTAAGCACCCATGGAAACTAGAAATAGAGAATTGTTGAGTCATTTTATTACTTATTTAGGAGAAAAATACAATAGTAAATAGAATGGTACACTTGGGCTTGTCTCAATGGACAAGCATGACCAAACCCAAGTGAGAAAATGTTGAACTGAAGGCTGCTACAACTGTTGTACCAAACTGAACTATGCTACCCAAAAAACTGCTCTATCTATTGACTTCGAAGGGCTGGAATAACTGCTTAATGTGCTCATAAAATTATGATATTTCAAATCCTTACTCCTTGGTCTAAACCCATAAAAACCCATGAAGGAATTTAGTTGGTTCAGACTTCTGAAATTCGACCCCCAAGGAGCCCAACCTCAGCTGCAACTGCAAAACTTGGCCCGTTGGATTAAGGTTGTAAAACCTCCTAGGAAGTGCCAAAGAACTCTAAGATGGTCCCTCCTACAAATCTCCTGACTTCTCAGATGAGTTTTCTGGTTGTAGCTCTTGCCCTCAAGACCCACGAAATTTTTGAATTGGCCCTTTGCGCTGTCAACCAAGCCTGGAATTCGAACTGTTGGGTTGCTAGCTTCTATGGATCCAAAACTCTCGCTAAATGTTAGGCCAATACTATCCTTCAGGTTCCTTGGCTCCCCCGGCAATTCGCTGATCCAAGGTGGCTCTATCTCCCTCTACGAGTTCTCATTGTGGCCCAGAAATATGCACGTCCTAAATGTGGCTTAGTGATTATATTGTAGATACTCCCCAGAACTCTTGAAAGTGCTTGTGGAACTACCTTCCTAGGGTGGCACTAGAAGTCCCCCGAAGGTAAGGTTGAATCTCTTGCTTGAGAGATTCATGGTTGAACAACCAGTTGACTCGGTTAAGCAACTCAAGCAAACAATCAAGTAAATTTGATGTACAAGGATGAATGAATGAACCAAATGAGAACCTCCTCCTCATTATGACTTCGTGGGCCTTCCTTGCCTCATGTGGGCCCCTCCAATCAGCTATTCAAATTACCTCCAAGCCATTCGAATGG
The DNA here is from genome assembly GCA_031772625.1 of Pinus tabuliformis. Taxonomy (NCBI): domain Eukaryota; kingdom Viridiplantae; phylum Streptophyta; class Pinopsida; order Pinales; family Pinaceae; genus Pinus; species Pinus tabuliformis. Next base: position 560,056,193 of record CM062817.1, read on the forward strand.
CCTAGTTAGAATTCCTACGTGAGTCGCCCCCACCTTCCACTAGGAATCTAATTTAGCCGAAATTTCTCCTAAGTCCCTAAGTCGAAACTGTTGGGTCCTTTTCCTTGGCCAAAAATGTGCAAAATTGTGTAGAGATAAACCTGTTACAAATGTATTTGGGAAAGGACATGATAGGTGGAGGGATTGTTCCATATATTCCTGGAGAGAGGAATTTTAGAGCCTTTCTTGTTGTGCTTGTGTACAGTGGGTTCTGGATTCCCTCCAGTGGGTGGAACCACTGCGCTTTATGTTTCATGGTGGAGGTGAAGCCTTTGGAGTCCTGGTAATTCGTTTACTATTGAATAACTAAAGGGTGGAGGCGGTAGGCCTCTTGATTACTTATGAAGTTATTAACTACTAGTTGATTGGTGAGTGGAGGTGGGAGAGACTTTGGTTTTCCTATTCCAATTAGTGGTTATAATCGTTCCCAGGAGTAGAACCACCTCAATCTATGGAATCTATCTCAAGGGTGACAACTGCAAGTGAGAACTAGTTGTAGTTTGTCTATGGTTTGTTGAAATATGTAACTAGGTTCGATCTTCATAATGACATATGTAATCATGGATTTATGTATTTGATGTAAAGAGATAAATAAATTTATTATTGTCATTTTTGAGGTATGGGTTTCATGCTCAAGGGAAATTTATTTTTAGGTCAAGCACCCATTATGTGCTTATAGGGCTTTTCATTGAATCTACAAGTCAATTGAGTCATTGTCATGTATGGAAGACCCTCTTGGGCATGTTGCATATTGTAAAGGAATTTCTTTTTTTGTCAAAATAGATTTAAAGACCCTCCAAGGCCTTGTCATAGTGCAAAAAACAAGTTGGCCTTCAAAGGAGCAAGTCAACCTATTAGGGCACCCACATAAGCATATATAAAGGAGCATTCAACCTCATTCAAAAGAGCATTTATCCAACATTCCAAAGATTCAAACAAGAAGTGTGAATAAGGAAGAATAAGGAGCCCCTTATATAGTGAAGAAAAGGAGAAAAAAGACTAAAAGTCTGGGATATGTTTTGGGCTAAAAGATCTCACACATGCGAGGAGAATTAGGCCATCCATTTGTTGCAGGAAGACGAAAGTGTAGAACCATTAAGAAGCTACTTTTGGTTCCAAGAAGACTCTCCTTACAAGTTGAGTTCCTTAGGAGGAAGATCTTATCCAAGAGAAGAAGAGAAGGCTCTCAAACTATCCACACATGTGAAACCGTAGAAGTTTTCAAGTAGCCCAAGAATTGCAGACCTGTGAAAGAAGCCGAGATCTTGAAGAGAAGTCGAAATCCAAAGTGTTGCATCTTTTGACTAGCGTTGACTTTGTGGAAGAAGAATTGATCAAAGGAGTGACTTGAATTGGTCTTGGAGGAGATTTTGGTCAACGGTCACAGGGCCCTGGAATTCATCATTTGAAGTTCTATAAGAAGAGAAGAGTTCTTATGGGTTTTCCTCTCAAAAGGAGAGGTTTTGGCCCTGGATGTAGAAAAACCTGTAGATTCACAAGCTCATGTAATCTACTAAAACAAGAGACAAGAATCTACTTCTACTCTTTACGACAGAAGCTCATAACCATCGAGCAAACAATAATCAATACAGGAAGAGAATCAAAGGCACATAACATAGTAAATATCCGGGGAAAGCCACAGTTCAAAACCCCACTATCTGTTTTGTATTAATCCGGAAATCAAGATGAAATTACAATGCTTGTTCTCTCAAGAACAATCCCAACACTCAACAAATTCAATCTCCAACTCATAAGCAAGCTCAAGGTTAAAGCTTAGCCTCTTCACAAGCTCTCCAAGTCTCTATTCCAATGTGTAATTCCTATGGATAATAGCTTGTATTTAAAGGGAAATAAAACCTCTAAAAATAGTGCAATCCCTTAAGGATTTGTTCCTGAATGCATGCACTATCAGTGCAACTCAAAAAAAATCTAAAACAGATAGTACATTGTCCCTGCACTCTAATCTCAACTGGGGTCTTTCTCAGAATCGACATGCATGAGTTTCTAATGGTGGAAACTTTAGTGAACTAGAGTAGCTCTAATTATGTCACTGGTTCCTGAAACTGATCGGAACTAATTTAACTGGACTTAACACAATAAACTAAGTTAACTAATTACAACTCATTCATAACTCATCATTAACTCCTATAAGTTAGGGAGAACATATACATGTCTTCTAAAAGACTTCCAATTCAAATTTCCTAAATTAATTAAGTTAATTAAACTTAATTAATTATTTTCAAATTGATACGAGAAAAAGAAGTCTATTTTAATTCACAGTTTAATTCAAGGACAAATTAAACTGGAATTTCTTGTTGCCATTTCTCAACACTCCCTCTCAATAAGAAAAGTATTATCCACTACCCCGATCCTGTCTCTGTGAAACTCGAATTTACATCTTGGCAATGCATTTGTTAAGATGTCAACATCTTGCTCCTCCGTGGGAATGTAATCTAACAACATGATCCGCTTCAATACACAATCTCATAGATGGTGATACCAGATATCTATATGCTTGGACCGATCATGAAAAAACTGAATTTTCAGAGAGTTTGATACAACTCTGATTATCACAATAAATCATTGTCGCATCCATCTGTTGACTAAACAAACCAACCAGGATCTTCCTCATCTAGATAGCCTCACATTCTACTTGACTTGCAACCATGTACTCTGCCTCTATCGAACTGAGTGCAACTGATCTCTGTTTCCTGTTGTACCAAGAAACTGCAGCTAACCCAATACTAAATATCCCTCCTGATGTGCTCTTCCTGTCAGATGGAGTCCCCACCCAATCTGCATCAGTGAAGCCTTGAAGCTTCATTCCCTCTATCCATCTGTACCACAACCCAAACTGAGTAGTGCCTTTGAGGTATCTCAATACATGCTTTGTCGCCTTCCAATACAACTTGGTAGGCCTAACCATCGCTTGACTAAGCTAGTTAACTGCATAATGCATATCTGGTTGTGTGTTCACCAAATACATGAGTGAACCCACAAGCTGCCTATAAATAGTAACCTCCACTACTTATCCTAAAGTAGCATCCTCCTTCCTCCAGTTACCAGCTAAAGGAGTCTCCACAGGTTTACTGCTCTACATGCGGAATCTCCTGAGTATCTCATTGGCATACTTGCCTTGAGAAACAAAAAACTCCTCATCTCCCTACTATACCTCCATGCTAAGAAAGTAATGCATGAGCTCCATGTCCTTCATCTCAAACTCTCTTGTAAGGTCCTCCTTGTAGTATTTGATGAGCTTCTCATTACCTATCAGTATGAGATCATCTACATAAAGTACAATGATCAAAATCTTACCTTCCACCACTATGTGATACAGGTTCGCATATGCTTCACTCTTCGTGAAGCCCAACCTAGTGAAGTGGCTAGCTATCCTAGTTTACCAAGCACAGGGTGCTTGCTTCAACCCATACAACGCTCTCTTGAGTCAGCACACATGTGACTCACGGTCCAAGGTTTCAAAACCTTCGAGCTGCTCTATGTACACCTCTCCCTCAATCATGCCATTAAGGAAGGCAGTCTTCACATCCATCTGATGGATCTTCCAACCCATTTGTGCTGATAGTGCCAAAATATATCTGATTGATGAGTACCTTGCAACATGAGCAAAGGTTTCATCATAGTTAATCCCCTCTACCTGTGAAAAGCCACGGGCCACAAATCTGGCCTTATGTTTCTCCACACTACCATCTGCAGTTTGCTTTACCTTGTAAAGCCAACAAGAACTCACAACTGACTTGTCCTCCAGTCTCGGGACCACATCCCAAACATTGTTTCGAACTATGGATTCATACTCCTCCACCATCGCATCAACCCAAACTGGCTATTGCACTGCTTCTTGAAAGGAAGATGGCTTTGTCACAACACATGCACCCATAAGTTCTAGGTATCCAGTGTACCTCTCTAGTGCCCTCCTCTGTCTGCACTGAGAAGAGGGTTCTCCCACATTCTCCCGTGCATCATCCAACAATCTGTCAGCCTCTCTAGTGCGCTTTCTTCCCTCTCTGGAAGACTCTACCTGAGTGGATGTCTCCACTCTCGGAACCTCTGCATGTGGCTGCTCCACATCAATCTGAGGCTCCTCAACCTTAGGAACTAAAAGTTCCTCCTCCGCATGTAGCTCAAGCTCCCTCTTAAGGGATACTCACATGGCCTTCTCCTCATCAAACTTGACATCCTTGTGAACCACTTTCATCTAACTGGTTTGCTTGTACACCCGATAGTGGTGGGGAGTATCAGTGTACCCCACAAAGATCCCCAACTCTGATGTTGGCTCAAGCTTCTTCCATGCATCTTTGGTCACATGGAAATAAACTGATGACCCAAAATCCTAAAGTGACCAACATCTAGCCTCTTACCAGATAAAGCTTCCTCTGGTGTTTTACTCTCAAGTATCCAATGTGGGCTACGGTTTTGAACATAAACCACTGTGTTGTGTGCCTCAGCCCACAAGTGTAGTGGTAGGCCCTAATCATGCAACATCGCCCTTGCTTCCCCTACTATGCTCCTACTCTTCCTCTCGACAACCCCATTCTGTTGAGGGTTATGAGGTGTCGTAAACTCCCGTTTAATCCCTTCCACTGCACAGAAGTTCTTAAACTCATTGGAGACATATTATCCATCGTTATCACTTCGTAGAGCTCTAACCTTCTTGCCTGACTCTTTCTCGACCAATGCTTTGAATTCACAAAACCTTGTGAATGTATGATCCTTTCTCTACATGAAAAATATCCAGCATTTACGAGAATAGTCATCTACAAATATAACATAATACCTATGTTTGGTGGTGGATACTGTCGAGAATGGTCCACACATATCTGAATGGACTCTCTCCGTAATAGACTCTACTCGACTGTCTCTATCTCCAAGGAAGACTTGTTGTATTTTCCCAAAGTACAACCCTCGCATGTATCAACTTGCTCAAGCGTACCTTTGGGAAGGCCGATAGAGATTTGTTGCAATATCTTCAAAGCCCCATGATGCAAGTGGCCCAATCCCCTGTGCCATAACTCAATGACGTCTCAGCTAAACATCTTTTCCACTTTTGAACTCAAATCAACACAATCCTCTACCTCTATCTTATAGATATTCTGAACATGAATCCCTATCTTCTTTACTTGACCCATGGCCATGTGTCGAAGGAATGCCTTTCCTTTCGAAAAGATTGCATCATAGCCTCTATCCTCAAGCATGGCAATGGATACCAAGTTCTTCGTCAACCTGGGTACATGCATAACATTCTTCAAGGTGAGTGGAGCCGCATGGTCCCTCTGAAAAGTAATAGTGCCCACACCAGTAACACTATACTTACCGTCATCACCCATCTCGATATGCATCTTGAGATCTTTCTCCTCTAGTTCATTGAATAACTCTTTGTTGCCATTCATGTGGAAATAAGATCCACTGTCTAAGTACCAGAAACTTCCCATCAATGAATACACCATGCATGCAATGAGGGAAAAGTCCAATTCGAATTGGGAGGCCAAATCCTCACCTACCGCTCCTCCTGAGGACTTCTCCTTGGACTTCTTCAATGGACAATTTGTAGCAAAGTGACCCATCTTGTGACAATGAAAGCATTTAAATTTCGTCATATCCTTCTTCTTACCTCCATGATAAGAATTTGATTTGGAACGAGAAATTTTACCTTTCCCCTTCCTTGCCTTAATCGCTAAGGCACAATTCTCTTCATCATCAGTCTTTGATGAAGATCCATCCCTGGTGTTCCTCCTGATCTCATCCTGCATCAAATCCGACCATAGTCATTCCCAATTTGGCAGCTTCTCCTGACCATTGATAGTCATGATAACTATGACAGCTCTTTGGGAGTCCAAGAAGAGCAAGCCACACCATATCCTCCTCGGAAACTATGATTCCAACACTTCCAAGTTCATCGCTGTATTCAGTGAACTTGGTCAAGTACTTTGGAATCGTCTCGCTTTTCTCTATCTTGATTTTACGAAGTTTATCCTTCGGTGCCAACTTCCTTTGATCACTACTATTTTGATACAAGTCCGTCAATGTTTTCCACATAGCATGCGGAGTTTCCTTGCCATGGAGACTCGAGATAATGTGGTCTCGAACTCCCTCAAGGATTATCCGCCTTGCCTTCTCCACACACTTTTTCCATTCGGCCAAGTTCTGTGCATCCGTAGTTGCTGCCTTGGGGACTTCTTGATCAATGAATTCCTTCAAGCCATTATCTTCTAGCACAACCTCCATTCTATCCCTCCAGGCTATAAAATTCGAGCTGCCTTCCAAGGCATACTTAAGCCTCAACCCATGGAACACCATATGTCGATCCTGAAGTATGTATGCAAATTCGACTTTCACCTATAACCCAGAAACTCAAAACTTTGAAATCTCCTCTAGAGAGTTGATTTTAAATCGACGATATCTCCCTCATCCGAACTCTGATTCCACAGATTTTTTTTTTTTTTGTTGAATTTGGGTATATTTTCCAAAGGATTCCAAATTTGCAATTTTTTTTAAATTTTTTTTTGTTCTCTGAAAATTTTGCACAGAAATTCTCATAACTTCTCTGCAAACTCTCAATCCAAAAAACAATCTTGCTCCGATACCATGTAGAAAAACCTGTAGACTCACAAGCTCATGTAATCTACTAAAACAAGAGGCAAGAATCTACATCTACTCTTTACAACAGAAGCCCATAAACATCGAGAAAACAATAATCAATAGAGGAAGAGAATCAAAGGCACATAACACAATAAATACCCAAGGAAAGCCACAGCTCAAAACCCCACTATCTATTTTGTATTAATATGGAAATCAATATGAAATTACAATGCTTGTTCTCTCAAGAACAATCCCAACACTCAGCAAATTCAATCTCCAACTCATAAGCAAGCTCAAGGCCAAAGCTTAGCCTCTTCACAAGCTCTCCAAGTCTCTGTTCCAATGTGTAATTCCTATGGAGAATAACTTGAATTTAAAGGGAAATAAAACCTCTAAAAATAGCGCAATCCCTCAAGGCCTAGTTCCTGAATGCATGCACTATCAGTGCAACTCAGAAAAATATAAAACACATAGTACACTGTCCCTGCACCTTAGTCTCAACTGGGTATTTCTCAAAATCAACATGCATGAGTTTCTGATGGTGGAACCTTCAGTTAATTAGAGTAGCACTAATTATGTCACTAGTGTCCCAACTAATTGTTTACTCACTATTAGTTCCTGAAAATGATTGGAACTAATTTAATACTTAATTCAATAAATTGAGTTAACTAATTACAACTCGTTCATAATTCATCCTTAACTCCTATAAGTTAGGGAGAACATATACATGTCTTCTAAAAGACTTCCAATTCGAATTTCCTAAATTAATTAAGTTAATTGAACTTAATTAATTATTTTCAAACTGCTATGAGAAAAGAATTCTATTTTAATTCACAGTTTAATTCAACGACAAATTAAACTGGAATTTCTTGTTGCCATTTCTTAAAACTGGATGATCGCTTATATCTTGTGTCATATTGTCTGATTATTCTTAATTGTTTAGTAGTTGTTTGATGATCATTAACACTAATAATAATAAAGTGAAAGAAGGAGTTAATCAAGTTAATTAAAATACATCACAAGTAGTTATCAAAGTAAGAGAAATCGCCTAATCTAACTGCCCTATATTTCTCAACATGGTATCAGATCTAAGGTGACAAGACAAGGAAAGGCAGCTTGTAGAAGAACCATCAAAAGAAATATTAAGAAAGGTCAAGGCATCAAAGAGGACATCGTATCATCTTGAAGTAAGGAATATCATAGAAGACCTCAAAACCCTAGCTCATCTAGAGAAGGGTTCCACACTTGAAACGTTCTTGGGAATCTCAGACATTTTACAATCATCATCTCAAGAAGATCTCAAGGACCCCACCTCCACTCAAAGAAAGGAGGAATACACATTTGAAGCATCTTGGAGTCTCCTTCTCGAGGTAGCGAGAAGAGGCATTGCCATCATCAAAAAAGGAATCAGGGTGTTCTCTCTCTATTTGAATCAAGAATATCATCACAAACATATTTGAAGAAGGACATTTTTAGAAAGAAGCATTGTCGTCTTCAAGGAAGCAAACATCATCATCAAAATCAATAAGGTATCAAGTTGAAGATATCACCATCAAAGGAATATCTTCACTTGACAAGTAAGTATCCTTATATTTAGGACTAAATCTACCATCAAAATGACTTCATTCTGCAAGGAGAGCAATAAATTGGTGGGGTCATCAAATTTCCTCTCATGGAAGAAGAGGATGGATTTGATCCTCATAGAAAATGAAGTCATTGGACATGTTAAGGGCTCAATCATCAAACCACCAAAAGAACAATCTCAAGCTCTAACAAAGTATATGAAGGGGGAGATAAGGGTTCAAAGAATCCTTATAGAATCAATCAAGGATTCTCTCATCCCTTATGTATCAAAATTAGACAAGTCAAAAGACATCTATGACAAGTTGGTAGAATTATTCTCCGTAAGGACTACAGGAGAAGTGATATCTTTGAGAGTTGAGCTATATAAGACGAAGGTATCAAAGGAAGAAGGGATAGGCTCATATCTTATGAGGGTGTCAAAAATAAGGGACCAGCTGCAAGAGTTGGGGGAAATAATGTCCGACAAAGAAACGACCACCGTGGTGCTCAATGCACCACCTGATGAATGGGGCAACTTTGTATCACGCATCTATGAAAAGAAGGAAGCCACACCATTCAATGATCTTTGGTCATTATGGAATACTGAAGAAACCTTGTTAAAGGAAAAAAGTGATGTAGGATCAAATGAACAAGTTCAAGCATTTGTTGCCATGGTTAGGAGAGGAGGAAAGTTTGGAAAGTTTTGTCCTCATAAAGGGAAGAAGATTGATATGTCAAAGATTCGATGTTATAGCTGTCAGGAAAATGGGCATTTCAAGAGAAACTATCAAAAAATCAAGAAGGATAACAACAAAAGAAAGGAAAGAATTGAAGCCCACATCACCAAAGATGTAGAAGAACATGATGAAAATAAATCTAAGAATGAAGGGATATATATTCACTATTAAGGTCTCTCAAGTACATTGCAAGGAAAAGTAGGAAGTGAAAAGACCTTTACTATGGTTAAAGATTGTTGTTAGGATGAGAAGCATTATAAGTATGATAGGATGCATCATAGAATCATACGATTGAAGAAAAAATGGGCTCATGACATTACTATAGAAAATATATCTAAAATAGAAAGTCTACATGGTTGTAGCAGTCATTATGATAGAAAGGAAGTAGCTCTTGGTAACCTCATTGAAAACATAAGTAGTATATATGCTTGAAAAAATGTCATATAGCATGATGAAAGCTAAAAATAATTCATCATACATCATCATCATTAGAAAGGAGCATTTGCAGGAGGAGGATAATCAAGATCCTCCATTGGAATCTTCATTATAAGGTTCACCTCTACTTAGAAAAAGTGTTGGGTGTGTGTTATATTATTTCCATGACTAGTCCCATGTGCGTGGGGGTGTAAACCCCCCTTGTCGAGGGGTTTGTAGGGGAGGGGTAGCCCCCTTGCACGGGGTTCGTGGCAGCGCCCTAGGATTTTATTTTTTATTTTTATGTGGACCCAAGGATGGAGGGCAGGCCCAAAGATGGTGGGCAGACCTACCCATGGTTTTGTGCATGGGTTTTGCACATGGTTTTGGGCATGATGATTTTCTGCCCATGGTATTTTGTAGATCTGGATAAGGGAACTATGGTTATGTTCTAATCCAGAGTTAATGGATTGGGGTTTATGAATGTTTTGGCATGTATATATGTGTATTGTAACATTGAAAAAAATATAATGAAAATCAATATGGTAGTCCCAGTTTTGGGATCCAGGGAAAAGTCTTTATGTATATTTGTTTTATGTTCTTGACATTGTGTATATATATATATATTAAGAATTTGTTTGTAGGTAATTTATATATAGGGTTAAAACCTACATTTGGTATCAGAGTTGTTTCAGATTCAAGGGGATGCCTTTGTTGCTAAGGGGTTTTGCTCGGGCCTGTGGTAGACCTTTTGTAGTGGGAGATCTACGGGATCGATTCTTGTGGTGAAAGAAGATGGTGAACAATGGAAAGACAGAGATCGAGAAATTCAATGGTCAGAGTTTTGAGTTATGGAAACTCAAGATGGAGGATCTGTTGGTGGATCAAGATAAGTGGATTGTTGTAGATCTAGGCACGCCACCAACAAGAATGTCGGTAGAATATTGGGCGAAGTTAGATCAGAAGGCGAAGAGCACAATACGATTGTGCCTCTCAAATTAAATATTGTTGAATGTATCAGGGGAAGCAACCATGAAGGATTTGTGGGACAAGTTAGGGACTTTGTACCAATCTAAGTCTTTGGTGAACAAATTGTTCCTGCGGAAAAAGTTGTATAACTTGAGGATGATGGATGGACTCGGTGATAGAGCATCTGAACACCATTAATATTGTGGTAAGCTAGTTTTTATCTATTGATATAAAAAAATTAGACGAAGATAAGTGCATCAGTTTGTTGTGTTCTCTACCAGATTCACGTGATAGCCTTTTTTGCTGTAGGTAGCAATACAACTACCTTGAAGTTTGATGAAACAATCTCATCCTTGTTGTCAGAGGAGATGATACAGAAAAATATTGAGAGTCGGAATGGAGATGCCTTGTCTATGAGAGGATGGTCCTAGAATATAAACAAAAATAAGTCCTTAAGTGAGAGATATAAATCTAGAGAGAGATCTAAATCTCTAGGAAAAACTATAAAGGTGTGCTGGAAATGTGGAAAGGAAGGGCACTACAAAAACGATTGTAGATCTAAAGGTCCTTATAAAGGAGAGGGAGTTGATGATGCTCCTTCTGCAAAGGCGAAAGCTATCTCAGATGAAGGTGGGGATGTTTACTTGGCTTCTTCTTCAAGTACACATGTAGACCATGAGGCATGGTTGATTGACTCAGGTGCATCATTTCACTTCACTCCCTATAGGGAGTGGTTCTGTGAGTATGAGAAATATGATGGTGGTGATGTCTTCTTAGGGGATGACAGGAAGGCCAAAATCATCGGACGTGGAAAAGTCAAATTGAAGTTGCAAGGTGGAAGGATTATAACACTTCCTGATGTTCTACATATTCCTGCATTAGCCATAAATATGATTTTTGTAAGCAATATAGATGATGCAGGTGTAAAAACAATGCTTGATAAATAAACCTACAAGCTGGTTCGGGGAGCACTGGTATTGATGCGGGGAGTTTGGATTGGAACTCAGTACAAGCTTTTAGGTAGCACTTTTATTGATGGGTGCAACAGTTCTATGGTTCTTGAAAGTGGAGCAGAGAACCTACTGGTCTCTGGAGAAAATACCATGTTATGGCATCAAAGGATTGGACATATTGGAGAGAAGGGTCTTCGAATACTACATGGTAATGGTATGGTAGAATGTATGTCTAATTTCTCTTTGGATTTCGATTTTTGTGAACATTGTGTATATGGGAAGCAAAATTAGGTGAGCTTCCCCTTTGGTGCTAAGAGGGCGAAAGGGATATTAGAGCTTATGCACAATGATGTATTTGGACCTATGTCGATTCCAACATAGGGTAACTTTGTGTACTATGTCTCATTTATAGATGACTTCTTGAGGAATACATGGATATCTTTCCTCAAGAAGAAATTTGAAGTCCTTGAGAGGTTTAAAGAATTTAAGGCTCTGTTGGAAAATCAGGCAAAGAAGAAGATTAAGGTGTTGAGGACAAATAATGGTGGAGAGTTTTGCAAGAAGGAATTTGAACAGTTTTGAAGAAGTGTGGTATAGGACGACATAAGACTACTCCATACACACCTTGGCAAAATGGCGTTGCAGAAAGAAGGAATAGGACGTTGATGGAAAAGGCAAGAAGCATGCTCAATGGCGCTGGATTAGGGTAGGACTTCTGGGCACAGGTTGTAGATACTACATGTTACCTGGTTAATAGATCACCTTCATCAACATTGGAGGATAAGACTCTGCATGAGGCATGGACTGGTATGAAACCATCTCTTTCACATCTGAGGGGATTTGGCTGTGATGCATATGTACATGTTCTAGAGGAGAAAAGAACCAAGCTGGATAGTAAATCTGAACGATGCATCTTTATTGGGTATAAGATGGCTTAAAAGGTTATAAGATTTGGAACCCATAAGCAAGGAAGGTTGCGTACAGTCGAGATGTCATGTTTAGAGAAGTGAAATATGTTATTAAATATGAAGTCCTACCAAAGGAACCTGAGAATATAGAGTTTGAGCTAAAGGAGGAAGAATCAAACTCTATAACAGAACAAGAATAAGAAGAAGAAGAGCCACATTTACCAATTTTGAGAAGATCAATTCGAGAGAGATATAGTCCATTTTCTTTTTGTTCAAATTTTTCTTAATGTATTATTAATGATGATCCTAGAACTGTCAGGGAGGCAATGGATTCAGAAGATGGAAAACTCTAGAAAGAGGCCATGGTTGATGAAATGGCATCTCTAGATAACAATGAGGCTTTGGATCTGGTGGAGTTGTCGGATGGAAGGAAACCCATTGGTAGGAAATGGGTGTTTAAGAGGAAGATGAATGCATAAGGCAAGGTGGAGAAATACAAAGCTCAGATGACAAAAAAAATGTTATTCCCAGGTGACAGAAATTTATTTTGGTGATATTTTTTCTCCTGTTGCCAAGTTATCTTCTATTAGATTACTTTTATTTGTTGTTGCTGCTTTTGATTTTAAGGTAGAACATATGGATGTGAAGACAACATTTCTTCACGGGGATCTAGAAGAAGAGATCTACATGAAGCAACCTGAAGGCTTTGGGGTGAAGGGTAAGAAATAACATGTATGCAGGTTAAAAAAGTCTATGTATGGGTTAAAACAGTCACCAATGATGTGGTATTAGAATTTTGATACATATATACAGGGACTTGGCTTCAATGTGTATTTTAAATTAATTGGCGATCATTTTATTTATTTGGTCTTAAATGTTGATGATTTGAAATGACAAAGAAATTATCTAGGATTTGAAGACCCAATTGTCCTACAAATTTGACATGAAGGACCTTGGTGTTGCAAACTATATTTTGGGCATGGAAATTAAACAAGATTTGGCAAAGAGGAAGCTCTGGTTAAACCAGAGGAAGTATGCCAAGACAATATTGCAGAGGTTTAATATGTAGGATAGTAAACCGATGAAAGTTCCTATTCTTGTATGTGTAAAGTTATCTGTTGAACAATGTCCCAAGACATAAGAAGAGGAATAGGACATATCCTGTGTTCCATATGCAAGTGTAGTCGGTAGCCTCATGTATGCAATGGTCTTTAATAAACCAAACATTGCACATGTAGTGGGAGTATTGAGAAAGTTTATGTCAAAACCAGGGAAGGAGCATTGGACAACAATGAAGCGGGTTTTCAGGTATTTGCGTGGCAATAGTGATTATGGTTTGTGCTACCAAGGAAGTCCAGGATTTGATAGAGTATTGGACATTCATTGCTTTGTTGATGCAGACTAGGCTGGAGATCTAGATCGTAGAGGATCTAGATTATAGAGGATCTACAAGTGGATATGTGTTTAAGATATTTGGAGGAGCAGTCAGTTGGATGAGCAAATGACATTTTGTAGTGGCTCTTTCAACTACAGAGCTTGAATACATGGTAGCGACTCATGCAAGCAAGGAAGCAGTTTGGTTGCAAAGATTGTGTTGAAGTATGGGGTTGGTATAATGAGCTATAAGGATAGACTATGACAGCCAAAGTGCAATTTTCTTGGCAAAGAACCCTGATTATCATTCAAAGACAAAGCACACTAATGTTCAGAATCACTTTGTGAGGGATATGATTGAGGACAAAAATGTGTTGTTGGTAAAGGTGGACACTTTGAAGAATGTTTCAAATGCATTGACGAAGTCTGTGAGCACTAACAAGTTTTCTTGGTGTAGAGAAACAATGGGCATTGCAGGGTTGTACTAATGACTAAGATCTCCTGTGACCCCCTGTGTGGAAAGAAAACAACAAGTGGGAGAATGTTGGGTGTGTCTTATATTCTTTCCACGACTAGTCCCACGCATGGGGGGTTAGTAGGGGGTGGTATCCCCCCTGTACGGGGTCTGGGGCAACACCCCGATATTTTTGTTTTATGTGGACCCAATAATAGTTGGGCGGACCGAAGGATGGGGGGCAGACCCAAAGATGGTGGGAAAACCTACTCATGGTTTTGTGCATGGGTTTTTCACATGATTTTGTGCATGATGGTTTTCTTCCCATGGTATTTTGTAGATCTGGTCAAGGGAACTATGGCTATGTTCTAATCCAGGGTTAATGGATTGGGGTTTATGAATGCTTCGACATGTATACATATGTATTGTAACATTGAAAATAATGTAATGAAAAATCAATCTAGTAGTCTCGATTTTGGGATCCACGGAAAAATCTTTGTGTATATTTATTTTATGTTCTCACCGTTGTATATTTTTTTGTTTTAAGAATTCGTTTGCAAGTAATTTATGTACAGGTTAAAACCTACAAAAATCAAGTGTCTCGTTGATCATTCCAACTTGTGTGGAATCCATTGTTTAGAAGGATGATGGTATGATAACAAATGAATGCAACATGTCAAGATAAGTCAAAGTACTTTCAAACAAGGAAAGGAAGATGTTGAATGAAGTCTAGATGACCAAAGGAGAAAAGAGGTATGTATATGTTTGATAAATTAAGTCATGTCATTATATAGTTGTAGACATAATGAATGCTCTATCTCATGAGCATGATCGAAGAAGAAAGATCTCTTCCTTTGGAAAGATGCATGAAGGCATATGTCTTGAACTAGTTCACATATTGATAAGGTGAAGTCAACATAATATGACCTCATACGGAATATGAGGTGATTGATAAGATGAAGGAACTATGTATAGAAGTTACCAGGGAGCAATATGTGAAGAAAGGAAGAAGAATTCGTGAAAGATGCAACTACAATCACATCAGATAAGTGGTCAACATCCTATGAATAAGAAGAATCAACTACAACAACTCCATAGAGAAGGTATGAAGACTCTGATGAAGTCTGTAAAGGAAGGAGACCCTTGACATTGAATGTCTTGGAGATGTGTCTATGAATGTGAAGGATGTTGATGTTGCAAGAAAGCATGTCATAATGAAAGGCCATCATGAAAAGTAACATTGATTTGATGTTCATTTCTATTTTTGAGCAACATCTCGTTGGGTTGATATAGGGCTACCAAAAAAGAGTTGTAAATGTCACCTACAATTAGTACTCATGGGAATGGATGGAAGATCCTGAAAGTAACATGACTTGGAAGAGGTAGTTGAATGAAGAAAAGCCATATATGGACTAGAAGATCACTTTCTGATGAAGAGAAGGATGGCATGAATGATATGGTTTGTGAAGGAATGTGATGGATGATTGATGCCCCACAAAGAAAACCTAGAAGATGAAGGATCCATATTGATGAAGATGAAATTCATGATATCGAAAGGAGGAGCTCTACAAGTAGCTAAAGGTAACATGATATCCACCGAAGAATAGATATTTTTGTCGGTAACAAGTCCCTAATTAAGAGGGAGCTTGGACAAGTCCCTGGATAAGAGTGAGCTTGGGTATATTCCTTTGATAGGAATGAGTATATCTTCCCTAGTTGAGAAGGAGAGATAGACACATCATTATTTTCTTCATATCGTGAAGAAAGAATGGAGGATTGGGTAAGCATCTGAGATTGATTATGATACTCTTTGAGGATGTGGTAGGGCATCCAAGATGTAAGAGTAGTTGAAGAGGAAATTCCTTAAGGATGTGTTATTTCAAGATAGGAATTGTCTTAAACAGACATACCTTGTGAACACCCAGGTGGGGTATGTGCCTTAAGAGACAATGATGATGGTGTCTGTCAGTTATTGGTCTTGCCAACACTGTGCTCTGATCTTGTGGAGAGATAGAGCTATTAGTCAAGGCCTTGCTATGTGACAATGTTGGTTGGTATGATGAGATGCTCTGGCATAAGCTAAGGAAGTAGCTTATGAGATGACTTACCAATCCGACTCTTCTTATGAGATTTCAGTTTGAGAATTTCCAAGTACCTTGTATGGATTATGAATACCTCCCTAGTTAAGAAGGAGTGTTGAAATATGTAACTAGGTTCAGTCTTCATAATGACATATGTAATCATGATTTTATGTATCTGATGTAAAGAGAACAAAAATAATAATTATTATTGTCATTCTCAAGGCATGGGTTTCATGCTTGAGGGAAATTTATTTTTAGGTTAAGCACCCATTGTATGCTTCTAGGGCTTGTCATTGAGTCTACAAGTCAATTGAGTCAATGTCATGTATGGAAGACCCTCTTAGGCATGTTGCATATTGTAAAGGAAATTTTATTTTAGTCAAAATAGAGTCAAAGACCCTCTAAGACCTTGTCATAATGTAAAGAATAAGTCAGCCTATCTAGAAGGACAAGTCAACCTATTAGGGCACCCAAGGAAGCCTATATAAAGAAGCATTTAGCCTCATTCAAAAGAGAATACATCCAACATTCAAGAGAAAATGAGAAGTGTAAACAAGGAAGAATAAGGATCCTCTTAGATAGCGAAGAAAAGGAGAAGGAAGACTAAAAGTTTGGGACCTGTTTTGGGCTAAAATATCTCACACGTGCAAGGATAATTAGGGCATCCATCTACTACAGGAAGACCAAATTGCTTAACCATTGAGAACCTACTTTTTGTGCCAAGAAGACTCTCCTTACAAGTTGAGTTCCCAAGGAGGAAGATCCTATCCAAACAAAGAAGAGAAGGCTCTCAAACTGTCCATGCATGTGAAACCACAGAAGATTTCAGGTAGGCTGAGAATTACAAACCTATGAAGGAAGTCTAGATCTTGAAGAGAAGTCGAAATCTGAAGTGTTGCAACAATTTTGACCAGAAGAACTGATCAAAGGAGTGACTTGACTTGGTCTTGGAGGGGTTTTTGGTCAAGGGTCATAGGTCTTGCAATTTTTCATTTGAAGTTTTATAAGAAGAGAAGAGTTATTATGGGTTTTCCTCTCAAAAGGATAGGTTTTGGCCCTGGATGATCACCTATATCTTGTGTCCTATTGTCTTATCATTGTTTGGTAGTTGTTTGATGATCAAGAATACTAATAATAATAATGTGAAAGAATTTAATCAAGTTAATTAAAATACATCACAAGCAGTTACCAAAGTAAGAGAAATCACCTAATCTAACTACCCTAGATTTCTCAACATGGTTGGGCGGAGAATTGTTGTCCCTGACTCAGTTGTCCAACTCTAATATTAGTTCAAGATAAGTCTTTGTACATGTACATTGTTCCATTGAACAAATATGTGTGTGTGTATGTGTTCCAGTTCTTTAGTGATGCTTGTGTTGAATGCTTGAATGATGCACGACTTACTTATGAATGTAGCAAAAAAAGGCTTATTGATTGACTCTTGTAACCGTGACTTTCAACTGAATCTATTTATGCATGGAGACTTTTATTCATCCAATGATGAAGACATTGAATGTTTATAACGTTGCAATGATATGAGAAAATGTTGGGAAGGAGACTTCTTGTTTATCCATGGAGAATTGATCTCCTCATAGCCTTTTGAGCTCGATGAACCTTTTGGTTGTCGTTATAAGCTTTATTTATGCTTACCGATCCTTCTAACGAGACCTGTAGATCTCTAGAATGGGATCAACTTGCTTCCTGTGAGTCGTTGGAATTCAAAGGGATTACAAACCTCTTAGGGTCTAGATATACAAGTCCCTTGATTGTGTTTTACTTTTAGATTATTGAAAACCGGACAAGAGGGTCTATGTTAGGTCCCTATAATACTAGTGATTACCCCATTACTATTGTAGTTATATCCCTTATTAATATTGTTGTGCCCTTATTGTCCCCATATTGTTATTACTGTGCCCCATAGAATCCCTCTATTGTTATTTTTGTGCCTTTATATTATTATTGTTAGGTCAGCTAGGTTATATTGTGACTCCTTAGACTCCTATATATAGAAAGGAGGTTTTGTCATTTGAATCATCAAAGAAACATTCATTTGTGTAATGTAAAGGAGGTTGCCCCCTCGAAGAGGCTGATTTCTAAGGCGTTGATCTATCTTTTCTATCTTTTTGTGAGCTGGTTTCATAACATTTGGTATCAGAGCTTTGGATTCTAGGGTTTCGCTGCTCCAAATAGGTCATCGTGGCATTTTCGCTATAACTTTTTTTTGTGACGTTTCAGAAGCAAAAAAAAAACCCATTTGAGACGAAATCGCACTGAACCTTGGGTCCAAATTTCAGAGCTTTTCACGCTATATTTGCGGAGATATGTTTTGAAGAAGTTGGTCTTTTTGTAGACTCCTAAATTACATTCCAAACAGGTGACCTGGGGAAAATCATCATAACTTTCTCTCTGAGCATCAAATTGAAGTTTCGTAAGAAGGCACAAAAAGAAGACAGACTGTAGTTTCTTGTATATATTTTTCAAAGCCAAAGGTCGAAACAGGGACACGTGGCATGTCGTACAAGTTCGCTCTACTGAACTAGTCTATAATCAGGTCACTGTGGGAGATTTGGCATAACTCTTCCTTGGAGAATCCAATTTGGATCAGATTGGTGGCATTGGAAAGAGGAAACAGAGGGCTACTACAGGTCGCAATTTTCAGAACTGGATGATCCGAAATTACAGAGATACATTAGAGGCAATATCGAGCTCCTACAAAGTGAAAAAAGGTGTGTAGATTTTTTTAAATTTTTGCTTAAGCTTGGTTTGAAAAATTATTTTGAAGGAATTCAAAGGGCATAGTAGAGCATTATTATCGGTAACTGATGCCCCGAGGAAGAAAATGCAAACACCTAGTAAGCAACCTGAAAGCTCTAGCATGACTCATGAAGAAGAGGAAGAAATGCTACATGATATATCAAAATTACAAGACCAAGTGCAACAAATGTCACTCTCACAAAAGCTAATAGAAGCTAAGATAAATGGCCTGGAATGTAAGACAAAGGGCGTGGAAGCTAAGATGAATGGCGTGGAAGCTAAGATGGATGATTTGAAGATAGATTTGAAGAGAGACATGGTAGATTTGAAGACAGACATGGCAGATTTGAAGACAGATTTGACAAATTTTCTACAAGAAATACTTACAAATGGTGAAAGGGTAGTAAAGGAAACTCATGATGCGAACAAAATAAATGTTAATCATGATTTCATAGACTCTAATGTTGATTGAAGACCCACCATATTCCAAAAATCGATATGAGGAAGTTTGATGGAAAGGATCCCGCAACATGGATATTACAAATGGAGCAATTTTTCAATCTCAATAGTGTGCAAAACACACAAAAGGTACGTATTGCAACTTTATATTTGGAACCAAATTAGTTTGTATGGTATCAATGGCTTTGCTCTCATAAACAAATTATCACTTGGGCAATTTTTACGGAAGAATTGACAACACATTATGTGGATACAAAAAGCAACACTTTTTTTAGCCAATTGGTAAGTCTCAAACAAAAGGGTTCAATAATGGAGCACATTGAAGAGTTCCAAAAATTGAACATAAGGGTAAAAAATATTCCAGAGGAGCATAGGATTGATGTGTTCATAGGGACTTTAAAGGATAATATCCAACATGATGTTCGTCTTTGGGAACCTGATTCATTAGAGAAGGCATTCAGGTTAGCAAGAAAAATGGAAAGCAAAATTATGGCAACCAGGAAGCATACCACTCACAACTATAAAGATGGAAGTGTTGTTGCCCCTAGTCTTCCACAACCTATAAGGTTGACACCACAATAATTGGAAGAAAAAAGAGCAAAAGGGCTTTGTTACAGTTGTGATAGCAAATACACTGAAGGTCATAAGTGTGTTGAGAAGAAATTATTCTACGTAGATTGTGAAGAGGAAGATGAAAACGAGCAAGAAAGGTCAAAAGAAGAGGATATACACAAGGAACAAAGCCTAGATAAAGAAGAAATTAATCCGACCATATCTTGTAATGCATTGGCGGGAATTACCACTCCTCAAACCATCAAGATAGAAGGACAAATCAAGAAGAAAAAGGTAATAGTGTTGATTGATTCAGGAAGTACCCACAATTTTATTCATTGTAAGGTATCAAAAGAATTGAACTGTTTCCTATATCCAGCACCAGAGTGTCAAGTGATGGTTGCAAATGGAAGAACAACAAATTTCTCTGGAAAGTGCCATAATATCAAGCTATCCATGGGAGAATATGTATTAACTAGCCCAATGCTTTCCATTCCAATGGGAGGTGTTGATGTTGTACTAGGAGTCCAATGACTACAATCCTTGGGTACAATAGCTTTTAATTTCAAGAACTATTCATGAAATTTTCTGCGGAAGGAAAGGAAGTTGAATTAAGGGGTATTGCAGGGAAACCGGGAAAGATAATCAACTCTAACGGTATGACAAAGCTTCTAAAAAAGAAACAAAGAGGTGTAATTGCACAATTATGTTCGCTAGATGTTTCCACATCAAAATCATCTATTTCTCCAGATCTCCAAAAAGTCTTAGACAATCATTCCAAGGTATTTGAGCCTCCCAAAGGTCTCCCACCTATTCGTGATCATGATCATGCTATTCATCTGATTGTAGGAAGTGTTCCTCCAAACATCAGGCCGTACAGATATCCCTATGCCCAAAAGAGTGAAATTGAACGTATGGTTGCAAAAATGCTAGAGGCTGGTATAATTCAACCTAGTCAAAGTTCTTTCTTTGCTCCGGTAGTATTGGTGCAGAAGAAGGATGGATCATGGCGCATGTGTCCGGATTATAGGGAGCTCAACAAGCTCATTATTAAAGATAAGTTTCCCACTCCTGTCATTGATGAATTACTGGATGAATTGCATGGATCAATTTACTTCACCAAGTTGGATCTTCATTCAGGATATCATCAAATCAGAATGAAGACTGAAGACATTCCAAAAACAACAAATAGAACTCATGAGGGTCATCATGAAATTTTGGTCATTCCTTTTGGCCTTACCAATGCACCTTCTACATTTCAAGGTTTGATGAATTCCATTTTCAAACCCTTCCTTAGAAAAATTGTGTTAGTATTTTTTGATGATATACTAATCTACAACAAGTCTTGGGAGGATCATGTTGAACATGTTGACAGGGTGCTACAACTATTGGAGGAGAAACAATTATATGCAAAAAGATCCAAATGTTTCTTTGGAGTACAAGAGGTGGAATATCTGGGTCATATTGTATCTCATCAAGGAGTTAAGTAGACCCTAGCAAAATTAAAGCCATTAAGGAATGGAAAATCCCCATGTCCATAAAGCATTTGCAAGGATTTCTCGGGTTGACAGGGTATTATTGCAAGTTTGTTAAAAATTATGGGAGAATAGCAGCACCTCTAACAACATTATTGAAGAAAGATGCATTTTCATGGACTCCAGAAGCAACAAAGGCCTTCGAGTATCTTAAAGAGGCAATGTGCCAAGCATCGGTCTTAGCTACACCGAACTTCACAAAAACCTTTATTGTGGAATGTGATGCTTCATGAAATGGAATTGGTGTTGTTTTAATGCAAGATGAAAGACCCATTGCTTTTGAAAGTTGTCCAATCAAGGGAAAGTTTTTACACAAAGCCATTTATGAGAAGGAAATGTTGGCAATACTACATGCACTTAAGAAATGGCAACCCTACCTAATGGGAAGACACTTTAAGGTAAAAACGGATCATGATAGCCTTAAATACTTTTTAGAACAAATATTATTCTCTGAAGAGCAACAAAAGTGGGTCACAAAGATGTTGGGTTATGAATTTGATATCATCTACAAAAAAGGGAAGCAAAATGTGGTGGCAGATGCACTCTTAAGAAAGGATGAGGATGTGGAAGCATTGTTGTGCACCATTTCTATTATCCAACCAGATTGGATAAACGAAGCAAGGGAGGAATGGAAGAATGAAGTGTGGGCACTTATTCAAAAGTTACAACAAGATTGTAGTATATCTGATACATTTAGCTGGCAAAATGATTCGTTATGGTACAAAGATCGCTTATACCTCTGTAAGAATTCCCAACTCAAACAAAAGATTCTTATGGAATTGCACACTTCTCCCTCAGGAGGGCACTCATGATTTTTAAAAACTTACCACAGAGTTAAGAAGGAATTTTTTTGGGATGGCCTTAAATCGGATATTCAAAAGTTTGTGGCAGAATGTTTGGTTTGCCAACAAAATAAAGTTGAAACAATTAAGACCCCGGGTCTATTACAACCTTTATCCATTGCAAGCCAACGTTGGGAGGAGGTTTCAATGGATTTTATCACAGGTTTACCCAAGTCCGAGGGAAAGAGTGTCATCATGGTGGTAGTTGACAGACTTAACAAGTATGCACACTTTTGTGCATTATCACATCCATTTAAAGCCAGTACAGTTTCTACTGCATTTATGGAAACAATTCAAAAGCTACATGGCAACCCAAAGATTATTGTAAGTGACAGAGATCCCATTTTCACTGGAAATTTTTGGACAGAATTATTTTCTTGTCTCGGTACTCAGTTAGCTCATAGCTCATCTTATCATCCTCAATCTAATGGGCAAACTAAGATAGTAAACAAATGTTTGGAAGGATATCTTCGTTGCTTTGTATCTGATAAACAGACACAATGGGTCAAATGGTTGCCTCTAGCTGAATGGTGGTATAACACTTCCTTCTATACAACAACAAAAATGACCCCATTTATGGCACTTTATGGATATCAGCCACCATCCATCACATCATATTTAAGAGAAAATTCTAAGGTTCAAGCAGTGGAACATCACATCGAGCATCAACAACAAGTCCTCCAACTCTTAAAGGATAACCTTGTGTTGGCGCAGAATAGAATGAAACAACAGGCAGATCAACATCGCAATGAAAGAAGTTTTGATGTAGGTGATTGGGTATTCCTACAGCTACAACCATATAAACAAATGTCCCTCAAGCAAGCTAAGAAGGATAATAAATTATCACCAAAGTATTATGGTCCGTACAAGGTGTTGCAAAAGATTGGTAATATGGCATACAAATTGGAGCTTCTTGCAGTTTCTCGAGTGCACCCAGTTTTCCATGTTTCATGTTTAAAGAAGGTTATAGGTGACAAGATTCCAGTTCAAACAATATTGCCAAAACTTGACGAGGAAGGAGAAATTATATTGGAACCGGAAGCAGTCACAGAAACAAGAACTCGACAGCTACGAAATCGATCAATTTCGGAGTATCTCATTAAGTCGAAGAACTTATCCGTTGAAGATTCCAGATGGGAGGATGAGAATTTTATACAGAAACATCCAGAACTGCTCAAGCGTTGAGGACAACACTTTTTTGAAGGAGAGGGGCATGTTAGGTCCCTATAATACTAGTGATTACCCCATTACTATTGTAGTTATATCCCTTATTAATATTGTTGTGCCCCTATTGTCCCCATATTGTTATTTCTGTGCCCCATAGAATCCCTCTATTGTTATTTTTGTGCCTTTATATTATTATTGTTAGGTCGGCTAGGTTATATTGTGTCTCCTTAGACTCCTATATATAGAAAGGAGGTTTTTTCATTTGAATCATCAAAGAATCATTCATTTGTGTAATGTAAAGGAGGCTGCCCCCTCAAAGAGGCTGAATTCTAAGGTGTTGATCTATCTTTTCTATATTTTTGTGAGCTGGTTTCATAACAGTCTAAATGGATAAGCCCCTGGTCTAAATAGACAAGTCCCTAAATTGTGTCTCGTATTTCAACCACTCAGGACCTAAGAAGGGTAACCATGCAGAAATCTCAGGAGGGATAACACTAGTGCGTGCTTCATATAACTTTAATAGCGACTGAACTCTGGCACAAGTCCAATCATTGTAGAACCATCGTGGCCGAGCCATGGTCGTAATCTTTCACAAATGGCTCATAATGTGAACAAGACATAAAGCCTTATCTCATATCTTTAGCCTCATGACCTTAACCCGTGATCTTGGCGAGATTTATTGGGCTGCAGGGAGGTTGGTTTGATGGATAGGTTATTGGCCCATACGAGCACAACGCAAGACCACGAGCGAAAGCCAAATGATGGACGATTGAGAGTAAGCAAGAGAAATCAACAACTGAAAGGAACCCCAAGATGACGTGTCCCAGAGGTTACATCCCCCGAAGCCTATAAGAGGTCATGTAAGGCAAATATTGGGCTAGTGTGGAGTAGGCCAGGATGAGTTGAAGCCCATGTATTGGTTGTTAGAGGAGCTAATTCCCATGTGGAAAGGCTTATCACGAAGTTATGAAGCTTAAGGTGGTACCCATTTAGATGGAAATATTGCAGGAGTTGATGGAAAATTTTCAGTCTCAAAGTTCGTCTCTTGGAGGCAATAGTGCGTAACACTTAAGGGAGAGTCGTGATGACTCAAAACCAGGTTGTCGCAATAGGACCAAGGCTGCCATAGCTATTAAGTAAGAGTGAGAGCCCGTGGTTCAACCAGAAATGTTGAATGCGCAAACGTGTGGACCCACCAAGACATGTAAACTCAGGGGTTAACCCCTGGCAGTTCAATGGAAAAATGTAGTTAAAATGGTGTGGGGTGACTTGAACCAGGATGAGGTGACACACACGTGAGCCTGACAGATCGTTCATTGGCACAAAGGCGGACCCACATACAATTCAACCTGGAAAACCCTTCCCCAGAGTTGCTTGTCAAGGCATAAGGTGAGAAGGGCCAGATTAATTGACCCAAGTAACGAAAAAGTTTCCAATTGTTAATGGTTCGTCAATTGGTTATATGTACATATTTAAAATAGTGTGTGGTTGAGTGCATAAGCAGGGTTTGTGTATATACATATATATCAACATATGTGTTAATCGTGAATGACCATGCCATGAGTTGGTCGGAAACCAACACATCATTGCCAAGAGGACTGGGAGGATGATGAGGACAACCACATGTGTGCCATGAGGGCACCATGTGGAAAGGTTGATGACGTGGTGCCTTTTGATTCACCATAATTTAAATGGTCATAACCACTGATCTGAAAGTTGGATTGAGGTGAAATTTATATAACCAGAATCGTTTTGACAAGACATATGCAATGGTGATTTCCACTTGAGGATGTAAGCGAGTTGAAATGATCGAAATTTTTAGACCCCATTTCCATAGCAATACTTTGGATCTTGGGTTAACTTAGTAACTAACCTCCCCCCAACCCGTGGTTCTAAGGGATTAAGGGGGGGTGTTACAAAAAACTACTTGACTCTACTTCTCACTCAAATCAATCCATATTAATCATCATTGTGTTAATTATGTCAATTGGAGTTACTATAGGCACCTCATCATCATTCAATCATCCATAAACCTCTTCCTTTTAGGCAATAACAACATCATCTTGGGAATTCCCCTTATCTACTTCATAGCCCCATAGGAAGTTCAGCCCAAGGCTTTATATAAAGACATATTCAATGACATATCTATGAATATGAACTTTGGTTTTCTCAGATTACTTCCTTTTCGTCTTTACCATCACCCCATCGCTTTTTTTTATCATCATCCCTTCATTCCTTTTTGTTTTCTCCACTATCCTTCTTTTATCACCACCACCACCTTCCTTCTTATCCCCACTTCTTTCTTGCCCCCATCCTTCTTATCCCCTCCCTAATTATCTCCATCCTTTTTTTCTTCTTAATAACTAAAATGAGTAAATTTGTATTAAAACTATGCTACAACTGCATTATATAGCTTAATAATACAAAAATAGGGTTTTTCATATGCCTTAAGTTCTCAAAATAAATGAATTTGATATGAGCTTACTAGTATGACTACAACTCTATTCTTTCACGAGGAATTACGTTGGAACTTTCAAGTGTAAATGCTATAAATTATCTCAACAACAAAATTATTTTATAATACATGCTAAAAACCCGACTCTCATGCTCACCATGCGTTTCATTTTAACTCCCCCAAAGGTGATTGTTCACTTCTTTTACGAGTTCCCTCATCCCTTGTTGGACCAACAATTCTTCTTTGATTTCCTCCATTGTTGAGCCCACTGACATTCTCCAAGTAACCTCATACTAAGTGATTCTTTCTAGGTTTGTCAACAATTGATGAAGTCTATCAAATTCTGCCTCCAATTGGTCCATTTGTCTCCTTTGATAACTCACAAAATCCAAAATTTTATCATGGAAGAATGGTTTTTTACAAGGTCGCTCTTGTGTCTCCTTAGCATATTCCTAGTATCTAGTACTCCACAATAGGGACGATGTCCAAGGTGATGACCCTTCCCCATAGTCAATGACGCATGAGGTGTTATTGAGGGGTCAACCACCACTATTCCAAAACTTGACAATAGACTTCATTTGATGCTAAGGAACTGAACCAAATTTAGATGTTTGTGGATTGATGTCTTGTGTTGTTGTACTTGTAGCTTTGCTGAATGAAAGATAACTCCGCCTGAAGAGACAAATGAACATTGCTTTCCATCTTATTGTCTCTTTATTTGGTTCATTGCAATTATACTTTATATATATGGTTGTGTTTCAAATATAAGATTTAAGAAACACTACAGATTGCCCAACCACTTGTCAATGATCTTTTCGTCAATTACCCCTACTTTGATCATCCATTCATTTGTCACCCCCAACATCAATCATTATCTCATCAAACATCCTATTATCCATGTTATTTGAACCTTTGTAATCTCAAACCCTTTTTCTCACCTTGAGAGTTACATATTTTTCAAAAAAAAGTTCAACAACTTAATGAAATATTATATACAAAATATGTTGTGTGGGTGATAATAAACCATTCAAACTAAACATTCAATTAAATATTGTTGTCACCATGAAACATACCCCTTAATTAATAAATATTATTAATAGTAGGTCTAAATTAAACTTTAAATATAATATTATATATACCTAATTCACTAAAATGATGTATTGTGATTTAGTAAAAATAAATAAAAGCTTATCACAACTAACCAAATTTCATTGTCAAGAATAACTTTACCCAAACGGCCTAATAGACGTGTTGGGCATCTAGTTGTTTAACCATAAAATGTAAAAGTTTGCTCCAAGTAGCCCAAATTGTTGTATGCTCTCCATCTCTTAGGTTCAGCTGGAAAACCCCATAAACGACGTGAACCCTATGGGGCCCCCTCCTCTACGAAAACAGCAAGTTGCAAATCAAACCATTTATTTTTAAAAGTTGCAAATCGAACCTTGTCATTCAAGAAGATGGAGCCGCACAAATGACTTTGCCGCTTCTTGCAACATTTCATCAGACGAACACGTTAAGGCGACCGAAATCCTATATATAACCTTCAAAACTCCAGCGATGGCAAGAGTGGTACAACTGATACTGTGAAAGAAGATCCAGATACCACTTCTGCGGAAGCGTCCCCAAAATTGGTGCGTGCAATGAAGACAATGGACAGTAGAATTGCAAATCTGACACTAAATACAAAGGCAGCCGATTATGGGGATTCGCTGGACCAACCACTTGTTTGGATTGACTTGGAGATGACAGGTATTCACTTTTCCAATCTCTATTTTCTTGAAATTTTCCCGTAGCATTTTCTGTTGAGATTTCCAAGAAACTTTTAAAATGACGGAAGTTTGCATGGTTATATAAACATTTTACATAGGCTGACATACATTTTCGACCTATACAACCTCTGAGGTGCATATCAAATCTGGGTTTAGTTGGGTATAGGCCATTTCCCATATTCAATTTCATCCAATTCCGTGTTCAATTCACCTAGTGCACTGCCAAGATTCAGTGCAGCATCGCACAACGGATCGTTCCCACCACCAAGGCCACCATCACTTAGGCGGTTCAACGCATCTCGTTTCTCTCGGTGTATTAAAACCTTTACATTCAATTTCTGCTTTTAGGTGCCATTTCAGTCTGTTAATTATAGATAAATTGTCAAGCTCCTAAGAGCACTTATATAAATAAACTGTAAGTTGGCCTGGAAACTGGATAAGATGAGTAATGAGTGATCACTTGTGCATAGGGAGAATGATTGCTGAATATTATTATCATCTGGGTTTATTGATTTTACCACCGCTCGGGCCTATATGGAGGTATTATCTGAATTATTAGGAATCGCAGATCCAATTCATCAGTGTTGTACTTTGGAGCTGTTCTCTTCGTCAATATTTGGCTATTGATATTCACCAATTGGGCTTATAGGGAAGTATTCTCCTATTCATTAGGAGTTGTGGGTGCGACTCGTCATTATTGTGCTCCTGTTTTATATTTGGCAATTTGAGTGTTTGCTATGTGCTATTTTGGGTGATTCCTTTTTTCTTTTTCATCATTCTTAAGTATTTGTGCAATTTACTTAATGAATTTCACAGGTTGATAACACTACTCTGGTTTAGTATAATGCAATTTGTTTGGCTTCTGTTAAATGGAGGGCCTGTCATTTGAACTTATTAATATAGACCTCCTTTCAAGCATTATGAAAGGTCTGAGGCTTTACACATTGAGCAATTGTATTGGGACGATGAAGCTGCTATTATCACACTTGGACAACCTCATTGATCATAGTATCTGCATTTTCATTCATAGACCACAGGACCCAATACACCTTTGCAGCTTCACACCTGCTCTGAGTTTCCTTTCTCCTAGTAGATCTACCATGGGCTGAGTCCGAGCCTACCTCCTCTGGGGACCTAACATTGAATTTGTTTGAACACTCAGCTTCAAGGCCAAATTAAAACACTTCTGTACTGCTCCCAGAACCCTGTCCACAGGCTCCAAAATCTGATCCTCCGTTTAAGACATATCTTGTGTACCATTTGTGGTTTTAAGAAATCCTGAATCTTAACAAGTCATTTGCTGCCTTTTGGTGAATCCCTGTCTGGACATAAATGCACCTTCAAATTCCAGATGTTATAATTTTCCCAGCTCACTTTCAGGGAGCTTTTCATATTCAATTACATTTTCACAAGAGTACAAAGCATACAAAAATGCCCTGTGGCAGGTTGGCCACCACTACTACAAAACCAAAATTGGGTAATTTAGATAACTCCATTATAAAATTTATTTTTCGATATGCAAATACAAACATAATTGACATGTGCCTATCGAATCAGTAGATTCCATATTCCATAAATATTATAGTGTATGAAAATTAACGGCCCCAAAGGGTGAGCCAATGCTATTCAGAACTGAGAATAATAATACTCATGCACCAGTAGTTTCAATGGCAAGAGATAGATGGTTAATCAGGCTTAGAGGGCCATCCCAACTCATTTGGTGGCTCTACAATAATTGTGGTATCTAATCCATCATCAACATTCTCCCATGGCCGCTTCATCAATCTTTGTGATTACAGCAGTGAAGATTTTGCAGTCCATGAATTCATGTATTGTGGAAAAAGATAATTCCCCTAAGAAACACTTTTCAGATAAGTATGATTAATAGGAGTAATATGGGGTACTACTTGCTTTGGATTCCCATTATCACAGTATATACATAACAACATATCTTTGTTCCATAGGCTAGAATTTTTGATCCTAGCCTACCCCAAGCCTTGGGCGAGCAAACTTTTTATCCATGGATTGGTATTAATTTGAATAACTTTCATTTAGTCCACTGGAATTTTTCATACAACTGATCTTACAATGTTCTGCATCCTTTATTATGCAATTTATCACCTTAGATCTTAAATTCAATATTATTATCATAGTGCTCAAAATTACGGAAATCATTGAAACTAAAATGAAAGAAGCATTTTGAACACCACCACACAAATGAATGCAACATGTGACTTGGGAAGCCTAGCATGGGAAAAAAACTGTTAATTTTAGGTATGTTCTATGCTTAGAGCAATTTATTTCAATTTTCACAGTTAGCTCCATATCTTTTCCAGATTAGCAATCACATCAGCATTAAAGTAAACTGCAGATAGAACATAAACATAAATCGCAGAAGACAAGCCAAGACAAGAGGACACAAGATGTGGCGCTAGCCAGGGACAAACCCCAATGTGGGGAAACCCTTGATCAATTCTTCTTATATGTTCTTCAATAGTTTAGTAGAGAGAGAGAGATAGTACATTTACAACAGAAGTCAACACTTTGACTTATCTAGATAAGAGCATAGATCATCTCTAAGAAGATGATACATGAGATCAATTGAAGACATGCTGCTTCAACTAATTCTCCAAGGTGACTCCTTCACCTATCGTTGTGTTGCATTTCGTCAACATGCTGCACCTCACTGCGCTGCACCATGATGCACCCATCATCACTATGCTGCATCTCATCACGCTTCATTAATCATGACTATACCCATCACTGTATTGCATTATGTGCCATTGCTGCACCATGTTGCCATCTTGACCTATGTGTTGGCTGCACCTTGTTTGCTTGTTGTCCCTTGCTTGCTTGTTGTTGCATGCTAGTTGTCCTTTGCATGCTGCTCTTCTTCGGAGACAGATGCTTCGGTTGTTTCGGTAGTTCTCGACAGTTCTGGCAGTTTCGGCTATTCCCGACAGTTCTGGCTATTCCCGGTAGTTCCGACTGTTTCCGGCAGTTCCAACTTTTCTGGCAGTTCCAACTTTTCTGGCAGTTCTGGCTTTTCCAGCAGTTCCATCTTTTCCGGCAGTTCCATTTTTTCCGGCAATTCCGGCTTTTTCGGCAGTTCTGGTTTTTTCGGCAGTTCTGGCTTTTTGCCTTCTGGATCAGGGCAACGGTATTCCTTAGGATCTTTCCTCCTACTAAAACCCAAAGACAAGTAGAGAGAGGAAGAGATCCCAAGTGTGTTGAAATGACTTGAAGGCCACCTCTATTTATACTAAAACGTTGAGCACATGTGGGGTTTATTTGGTTGCTGGCCGACCTTGACGAATTGTCTTATAACGCAAATAAATTCATAACTCCATGAATATTTATTGGAATCAGATGATCTTTAGATCAATCCTACACCTCTCGATGAGAGGGATCCAAGAAAAATATCAACTGCCATAAATAAGATGACCCACACGGAGTTTGGCCCTAGTTGCCAATTTTAACACTCCCTCTCAACTAGGGAGAACTCCATCCGTTGATCCATATGTCCGACTGTACTATCTTTGCCATCAGTGCCCTGCACTGCTCTACTCTGCTCTGATTTGCTGAGCTCTGCTCTGATCTGCTGAGCTCTGCTCTGATTTGCTGAGCTCTGCTCTGCTCTGATCTGCTGAGCTCTGCTTTGCTGAACCATGAAGAAGAAGAATTGATCAAGAATGTCTCATGCCATTCTCTACTGACCCGAAGTCAGTTTCACCTGAAGAGAGTGTGTCACATCACTCTTACTGAGTCGAAGTTAGTTTTATTGATCCCAGATCAATATCACAAGAGAGTGTCTCAAACCACTCATACTGATCCCAGATCAATGTCACAAGAGAGTGTCTCAAACCACTCATACTGATCCCAAATCAATGTCACAAGAGAGTGTCTCAAACCACTCATACTGATCCGAGATCAATGGAGGTCATCCTAGCATAGGGAGTATGGTAGATACAACGATGCGTCCATCCATAGTACTACTATGGTCCCTATCTTCATTTCCCTGCTCATTGATCAGATGAGAGGTACTTCCCATGAGTCCCAGACTGCATGGGTAGTATGCCTTGACAGGAGAACTAATCATCCTGTCCACAGGAGAATGAATCGTCCTGTCAGTGGATGCCACGAAGAACTAATCATCCTGGCCCATAAGAGAACTAATCATCCTGTTCCACAGTCGCCATGGAGAACAAATCATCTTGGCCCACAGGAGAACTAATCATTCTGTTCCACAGTTGCCACGGGAGAACTAATCATCTCGGCCCACAGGAGAACTAATTATCCTGTTCCACAGTTGCCACGGAAGAAGTAATCATTCCGGCCCACAGAAGAACTAATCATCCTGTTCATAGCGCACCACTAGGGGAGGGTGAGTCGCCTTGTGGTCGTATGTTGCTCCAATAAGTACCCCAAGCCCCCCAGAGCTCCCAGAGCTCAATGCATGCAACATGCAGGACCCTTATAAGAAGGTCTCTCAACGACTCCAAGTCGTTCGGGAAAGTCACAGATTTGACCTTTCCCTAGGGCTTTGACAAAATGTTTGCGACCTGTACATCAGTCTTAATGCGATGGAGCCTCCTCGCCAATCGACTTACCATATCGCAGATAAGTCAGTATCTGATGTCTATAAGATTTTCCTGTCTATAATGGAATGGTCCCCTTATAAGATTTTCCTGCTGTACATCTCAGACATGTACCTTCATGCTCTACTTGAATTCAGACATCCCTATCACCATTTGGCTCACATCAGGTAGGGCCCCATAGGTAGACCTCCGGTGTTATAGATGCGATATGTCAATTGACATGATCCCCAATGGATCATCGTGCAACTTGATACAAATTGCTAACCCTGAACCCATGAGAAAAAGCATCTTTGAAAATTATATTTTTTAACACATACCTTTCCATCGATGAATGCCACCTTGAAACCTTTGACTTCCGTTTCCGAGATGGACACTAGGTTCTTCTTGCGATCAGGTACATAAAAGAGATTTTGTACAAGAATTGAGTTACCCTTATCCAATTGAGAGTTAGCATTCCCTACACCCTTTCCGGGATAGATGGCATCGGCTCCAAGTATAATCCCACGATTGTTTCCATCTCTACCAAATTAGAGAGTGCACCCATCTATCTGATGAAGTGCCTTGAAGCACTACAATCTATAAGCCAGATTCTCAAAGAATTTGAAGGAGAGGGCAATACAAGATAACGCTTCTTTATCTTATCAGAAACAATATTTGATTCTTCATACCTGGGGTTCCTTGATTTCTATAAAGAGTCGGCCATTTCCTCGATGACCTGCATTACCTGTCATTCCTTTGATCATTGAAGATGTCCCTGGAATGATTGTTATCATCATCAAGTGATGTGTCCCTGCCATTCAGACACTCCTTCACATAATGGCCGAACTAGTTATCTGCCTTTCCTTCCACCCTGAGATCCGGTCTTCCAATGAAGTGATCTTTAGGTAGGCCATATATTGCTGCGCCATTCTGATAATATTCTTTGCTTCGACTTCACCCTTGGTGAATTTGAAGAGGGATGAGGAATCCACTGATCCTTTTGTCCTTTCCCAACTGTCTTCGATGATTGCTCTTTCACTCTTGCTTGGGCGTTGTCTTCACCTCAGCTCTGATACCATGTTAATTTTAGGTATGTTCTATGCTTAGAGCAATTTATTTCAATTTTCACAGTTAGCTCCATATCTTTTCCGAATTAGCAATCACATCAGCATTAAAGTAAACTGTAGATAGAACATAAACATAAATCGCAGAAGACAAGCCAAGACAAGAGGACACAAGATGTGGTGCTAGCCAGGGACAAACCCTAATGTGGGGAAACCCTTGATCAATTCTTCTTATATGTTCTTCAATAGTTTAGCAGAGAGAGAGAGAGATAGTACGTTCAAATAGAAGTCAACACTTTGATTTATCTAAATAAGAGCATAGATCATCTCTAAGAAGATGATACATGAGATCAGTTGAATACATGCTGCTTCAACTAATTCTCCAAGGTGACTCCTTCACCTATTGTTGTGATGCATTTCGTCATCATGTTGCACCTCACCGCGCTGCACCATGATGCACCCATCATCACTATGCTGCATCTCATCATGCTTCATTAATCATGACTGTATCTGTCACTGTACTGCATTATGTGCCATTGTTGCACCATGTTGCCATCCTGACCTATGTGTTGGTTGCACCTTGCTTGCTTGTTGTCCCTAGCATGCTTGTTGTCCTTAGCATGCTTGTTGTTGCATGCTAGCTATAACATTTCATGCTTGGTAGGGCGGTCCAACGGACAATGCCAACATATACCTCGAACTCGAATTATCACCTCTTCCCTCATATCCCTACAGACTTCACCTTTAGCCCTCTGCCCTCTTCCTTCACCTCCATCCATACATCCTATGCCCGCTAGATATATCTAAAGAGATATATCTAGAGTATCGGTATTTAGATGTATATCTTTCTATCAATATTGAGATTTAGAGATATATTCAACTGACTGGAACTGACCTTCCAATAATGGGGCTATCTATCAACAATGATCAATCGACTATGATATCCTATGCTCTACGGCAATGCCAGCCCAACCGAGCAGCCCGAGAGCCAAGACAAGTAGCCCAGCCCAGGATCCCATGAGCTCAACCTATAAGCCGAACCTATAAGCCCAACCGAGCAGCCCAGGAGCCCAGCCCAGACATAGAATCCATTCAAAGAAGTCGTTAACAGGGAGCCATCCGTTCGCAAACTGCAAATAAAAGCTGAAAAAGAGCATGCACCTAGCCTAGCCCTGTGTTATTTCACTGCGCATAGAAGCCATTCACTCACTGCGTAAGCCGTTCACAGAAACCATTCACTTAAGCCCAACCTTTCCAAGTAGCCCAGCCCAGCTATGACTAGTATTGAGTGCATCGACTCTTGGATCGACTACCAGCTATTGACAATGACCCTATGTCTGTGCCTCAATCACTTGGCCCCGTACCATACCGTGCATGTTGGGTGTATGTGTCATGTTGTAGAGGGGAATCCGGTATGTGAGAATATGGGAGGCCCAATCCTCTCGTCCATTGGTGATGCGGGCTGTCATTGGTCCGTCCGTTGGACCGCCCATCTTGAATACCTAGTCCCACCCCTCTCGAATATGTGGGCTGCCTCATTCGTCCTCCGGACCACCTATCTCTAAAGATGTGGGCGATGCATCAATCAATCACTTTCTGGGCAAGCATAACCCACCTCCTGGCTATCAGCTTCTGGCTTATGGCTCTCGCCTCTCCAAGAAGACTGGCTTTTTGAAACCCCTCCCTCGTATAATCCAATCAGTTAGCCTCTCTCGGAAAACGAAAGAAATCCCCTCCTCGCAAAAGACTATTCAGTTAGCCAATCTAAGAAGATTGTCTTAGTCAAAACCCTCCCTCGTATAATCCATTCATTCAGCCCTCTTTGTATTTGCTGCTAAGTACCATACAACTGTCCCAATGTTAGTTAGCTGTCCCTTGCATGCTGCTCTCCTTCGGAGACAAATGCTCCAGCTGTTTCGGCAGTTCCCGGTAGTTTTGGCAGTTCCGACTGTTCTTGGCAGTTCCGACAGTTTCGGGTTCTCGGCAGTTCCGACTTTTCCAACTTTTCTGACAGTTTCATCTTTTCCGATAGTTCCGTCTTTTCCGGCAGTTCCGGCTTTTCCGACATTTCCTGCTTTTCTGGCAGTTCCCCTTTTCTGGCTTTCTGCCCTCTGGATCAGGGCAATGTTATTCCTTAGGATCTCTCCTCCTACTAAAACCCAAAGATAAGTAGAGAGAGGAAGAGATCCCAAGTGTGTTGAAATGACTTGAAGGCCACCTCTATTTATACTAAAACGTTGAGCACATGTGGGGTTTATTTGGTTGTTGGCCGACCTTGACGAATTGTCTTATAACGCAAATAAATTCATAACTCCATGAATACTTATCGGAATCGGATGATCTTTAGATCAATCCTACACCTCTCGATGAGAGGGATCCAAGAAAAATATCAGCTGCCATAAATAAGATGACCCACATGGAGTTTGGTATTGCTTGCTTTGGATTCACATTATCACAGTATATACATAACAACATATCTTTGTATATGCTAGCTAGAATTTTTGATCCTAGTCTACCCCAAGCCTTGGGCAAGCAAACTTTTTACCCATGGATTGGTATTAATTTGAATAACTTTCATTTAGTCCACTGGAATTGTTCATACAACAGATCTTACAATGTTTTGCATCCTTTATTATGCAATTTATTACCTTAGATCTTAAATTCAATATTATTATCATAGTGCTCAAAATTATGGAAATCATTGAAACCAAAATGAAAGAAGCATTTTGAACATACCACCACACAAATGAACACAACATGTGACTTGGGAAGCCTGACACGGGAAGCTTGACATGGGAAAAAAACCCAGCTAGAAGATGAGGCCTATGCTCTGTTCTCTTTTTCTTAGTTATGAAATGCAAGTACAAAAGAGGGAACACCAACTATGGAGTCGCCATGGACATTGTGTTCTGAATGGCTGCTACAAAACCTTCTACCTTCTTTGTTATACTTAAATTTCCCACTCCTAGATACCAAAAGAATGGAACCCCTTTTCTCCCTAGTGGCCCACTATTTAGCATAGTGATAGCCATTTGGGGTTAGTGTTAGGGTTTTCGTATGTCTCAACCCTCAATTAGTTTTATGGTTTTGGATTCCCTAGAATTTTATTTGAATGCCCACACATGACTAGCCATACATGTGAGTAATTAGGGTTGATGAGGCATCCACTCGGTGCCATGGTGGTCAACATGGTAGGTCAACTTGTGAGAGGCATAAGTTTCACATATGAATTCTAATTGAGGTGATTTTTTCACTATTCCAAAGTTTTCAATGTGTAGAATAGTGTCGAGGCGCTAGGAACTAGTGTCATTTGATGCCTCAAACTAGCTTGGGAAGTTTGTGGGACTGAAATCATCAAATTGGGACTTGACTTGCAAGCTATTTCTTCCATTTTTTCCACCTAGAAAGCACCAATATAAATGAAAAATTATATAATAATCTATTTCAGATCATACCTCTTCATTTAGGGAGGCTTTTTTTCCCAAAAGATTTTATTAAACGAAGTATGGAAAATCTTACATTTGTTTCCAAGATACAAGATCTTCAATAGAGAATAGGGAGGGGAAATTCAAAAACTTCATCTAGCATGCTACCTCATACATACATAAGGCTAACAATAATAGTACTACAATTGTAGGCACAACAAAATTGACCACAACAAAACACTCTTACAAAATGTGATCATAGATCATGGAGAATTGTTGATTGACATCTTATTTGAAGCGCCATCGAGAGTGCTACTGGCTGTGCTTTGATACCTCTCAGAGTTCCTCTGAGATTGCAATTTTAATCTGAGGGTTTTCACAACCCTCATAACCATATAATTTATAGGCAACACAAAATTCATAAAAAAGATATCCCCCTAAAACACATTGCTAGTGCCACTGGTGTGCCCACCTATACCCTCTTTTGATTTATCACGCATAACTCAGGCCCTTTACTGGCCACAAATCAGTTAGGAAATAGATTCATTATGTAGCTTTAAAAATAGTTAAATTTTTTACTTTAATATGTATAACTTATGAAGGTAAAGATATGAACATACATGTAGTCCAATAAATGTTTCAAAATCTCTCTTTTTGGTCAACTACCTCCCACGTCTAGAGCTTGAGTATCATAATTTTACAAAGTGAGCCACTCATTTCCATGGTTTCAGATACCTTATAACCTTGTATCCATATTTTATTCAAATGAGTGAACACATAATTGAACAAATAATAGCAAAATACCCTTACAACATTAACAATTGTTTTTTTTCTTTTTAATAAGCTAGGTAGGAAATTTGTATTGGATCATACCAAAATGAGTAACATTAGATAGTCCTGCTATGCTTACTAGCCTGCCACAAGGGAAAGTAGACCAGAAGCATAGCATGGCAACTTTTGCCCATACGAAAGGTTTGAAACTGATAAAGAAAGCTATTATATAGCACCCACTAAACGTATTATATGACCTATTATGTAGGCTTGAGAGCCTATTCTATCATAAATTATCATCAAAATAACAAAAGGCAACATGTTGTTAGCTGCCATAAACTAAATTTATTTAGTGCGGGAGTCCACATGGATTGCAATGGGTGGGCTTGTATCCTCATCAAAAGCTGTGAATTCCATATTAGCAAGCTTTCTTGCCATTGTTGTCAGTTTGATATACAACTTTCTGATTTGTTTTTGCATCTCATCCATGCATAGTAGAATCTCTTGTTGCTCCTTTAATCGCTCCACCAATACCTTTCCCATTATGGTTTTTAGTTGCCAATACATGTCCACCATTTGCATGCATCTGATGTTCCTAGATCTTGTGCTACCTGTATTTGGAACCCAGTTAATAATATGCTCTAAGATCTCTTCATTAGCGATGAATCAATGTTCAACTATGGCTTCCCCTTCAACATCCTCAATTTCCCCTTGGATTCTTGGAGGGGTATTACTGTAATAAACTGATGTCAAGTGCTCTGCCACTCATTGTGCTTGGGAGGTTAATGGACCCCTACTATTACGACAACCTCTTCTGCCATGAGAGCCTCTTCCTCGAGGTGTGGTAATCCTCTAGTGAAGAGAGAAGGATGCAATGAGAAGAGGAGTCGTATAGACAACTCCTCAAATGAATAGACTCTGACTTAGATTCCACAACATAACACATAATTTAAGAGCCTAGATACTGGTTTTAATGCTATAATTGTAGGCTACCCACCATAGGGTTAGAACCAACACCAACTTTCAAGCAAGTATAAGAAAACCAGAGAGAGAAGATACAAAAAGGATAAAGGAATTAAGAGAGCAGGGACTCAAACGAAACTTCTGCCATGGGAACCTTCCCGAACTCCCAAAGTGAAGAACAAGAAAAAACTCTATATGACTTGTCCACAAAGGCCTTGCCGTAAAAAGTAGGCAATTACTCGAGGAACTCTCGGGGCATGTACCGTATTTTTTTTATTATCTATGTTGCTAAATCTGGCTAACAAAGAGAAGGAATTGATAACAACTAGACTCTAGGGAGAACCAAAACAATCACTGAGCCAAAGAGACACTATTAACCAAAAGCGTAGAACTTTAAGAGGGCGGTACCAACCCATTAAAAGCTGAGGTGTGCGCATAGGCCAAAAACTATGATTTTTGGGGAAGGCCCATGTTTCCATCTTCCAACATTCCTACAAACCATATTCCAAAATGATGTGCCATGTATCCTTCATAACTATTGTGCTTTAAGCAAAGTCTTTCGGTAGAAATCACATAAGAGAATTTTTTGACAGATGCGTTTCGAACCAACAAGTGTGGTTCATCATCAGGACCAGATGATGAACCACACTTGTTGGTTCGAAATGCGTCGGCCAAAAATTTCTTTTATGTGATTTCTATCAAAAGACTTTGCTTAATTCATTATGGATCACAGAAGCCTGAATACAGAAACTATTGTGCTTTCAATTCTTTTATGAGTGCAATAATGTTCTTTGGAATGGAGTGCCACCATCATACAAAACCAACTAAACTCATGTACCTCTTCAATTTCCAAGCTATTGGCTACAAATAATGCATGTCATTGACTAGCATGTTGCTTCCAGTTGGAGGGTGTTGCTAACCTTCTATTATGCATACCCAACCATCCATTATGTCTTAATCCTTATGTTAGTACTCACTCGTTGTGGTGGCAACATTAACAATTGTTAGTTACAAAGGGCTGAGCATTTTGAAATTCTTGGTAGTTAATGATAATTATTTACAACCTTTTAGTTTCACCACTATAATACAAGGTTACAACAATTTGAAATTCTTCCCTATCATATTATTTGATTTTGATGGGCTTTATATAAAGACATATTCAATGACATATCTGTGAATATGAACTTTGGTTTTCTCATATTACATCCGTTTTGCCTTCACCTTTGGAATCATCGCTTTTGTATCATCATCCCTTCATTACCTTTTGTTTTCTCTA
The DNA here is from genome assembly GCA_031772625.1 of Pinus tabuliformis. Lineage (NCBI taxonomy): Eukaryota > Viridiplantae > Streptophyta > Pinopsida > Pinales > Pinaceae > Pinus > Pinus tabuliformis. Next base: position 560,095,888 of record CM062817.1, read on the forward strand.
CTATCCTTCTACCACCACCACCACCACCACCACCACCACCACCACCTTACTTCTTATCCCCACTTCTTTCTTGCCCCCATTGTTGGAAACAATGATAACACTGAGAGGGCTAATTTTTGCTTCTTTATGCCAATTTACTTTTCTTATTTAACTTGGCATTCATCCATATAACCAACAACAATCTATAATGTGGTAGCAACATAAAATCAACACACAAGCAAACAAACCATAAACATCATACATATTAGACACAGTTTTTTCGCGTGGAAACCCTTTCGGGAAAAAACGACAAAGCTTGTTGTTGTTATTGATGTAAATAAGAGCTCCTACTCTATTGCATCAATCTGTTTTGTGAGCACCCACTCATAGGAAGCACCAAATTCCTTTGATTGTTTGCTAGCACCAACTCCCTTTGGTTGTTTGCTAGCACCAACTAGCAGGAAGCACCAACTCCCTTTGTTTGTAGACACCTGTCCAGCTTACTAGAAGCACCATGTGAGGCACCAACCTCATGGATTTGTTGCAAGCACCAACTTGCAGCTCCTTGGATTTAAGCAAGCACCAACTTGCAGGAGGCACCGACCCCCAAGCCTTCTCAAGCTCCACTAGAGATGGAAGCACCAACTTCTTGTATTATAGGCACCAACCCACATTTAAATAAGAACTGGTTGTTCTCTGTAGTTTGGCAACAACTTTGCCTGATAACAACTTTTGTTCTTAGCTCACTCTACTGCACTTTGTAGCTCTTTGCAACAATCTTTAGCAACCCTCTGATCTGCTTAACATCAACAGTCACTAAGCTCTTGGCCTCTCTGCTCTCCACAACACACACTCTGCTCTCGGCCTTGCTTCACACAACACAGGCTCAGCTCTCTGCCTTGTTCTCACAACAGCTCACAGGCTCCTTCAGTCTTTCACACAGCACACAGGCAACTCACAACCTTTCATACACAACACATGCTACTCTTGCCTTTCACACACAACTCGCTGCTCTCGGGGTCTCTTTTTCTTTTGCTTAGGCGCACTAGGGCTTTACACACATAACTGGCTTTTACACAGCCTCTCATAGCAGTGGACTCACACACAGAGCACTTTTCTCTAAGGCTCACAGATCCTATGTTGCATTCCCCCATTGCTCATCAGAGCTCTTTGGTTTTGTTCCTCTGCTGTTCACACAATCAATGTTGCCACCTTGTCGATGCTGACACACTGTCGATGCTACCACACAATCCTCATTCATCATTGCGCACTGTACTTAAGCATGGCCTTTTCATGTTGATATTTCGTTTGCCACTGGTTAGTCCACCTACATACTCAACCCAGGCACAGTCTTCTCTGTCTGCAACTCTCCCATCACTGAGACTCTTCATGCACTTCAATGCTCTCAGAGCTTGACAACACTCCATCATGGCTTCTCTGTACTGTGAAAATTTCTAAAATAGAAATCCTATTACAGTGATTAATGTGATTTCTCCTTCTTATTACCTCAAAAATAAGTTATCCACTATATTCTTACAACAAATATCGAAACATATTCTACTGCAGCCTTCACAATTAAAACATTGCAGAAAGTAAATGTAAATAAAATGCTGGCACATATACAAACATAATGACAGTTATTTTTGGGCAATTGCCCCTGGAAAAACCCAATGCGGGAAAATCGGTGCAATAGATGAGGGTTTTATTATTCTTCAGCAAAAATCAACATTTACAAATTACACCCAGCAATATAAAACAAGGCTTTCTGAGAAATATTTACAGACGTTCCTGAAAAAGTACCTAACCCAAGAGAGAGGTTCCTCCACACTCTGCATCTTTCTGGCTTGCCCAATGTCACTTTCTTTGGCCTCTGGATTGGTCTGCGCAATGCATGCATCACTCAAGCCAGCGCTGCCTCTCCCAGCGTCAATCTGCCTAGCGCTATCCCTTCTACTGCTTTGCGTCTTCGTCCTTGTCTCCCTGACTGATGTTGAACCCTCTTTGTCTCTCCTCCACTTGCAACTCTCCCTCTGAATCAATTTTCTCTTGCCGAACTTCGACCAGTGAGAAAATCGATTTTACTTGGGCAATTGAGTATCTACATGGTGTGTTTTCCAAATGACCCTCAAGCCCCTTCTTATATCTCCCTGTTGGGCAACCAACGTCCTAGATTAAATCATTAGCAAAAGCTCAGATCGTTTTGTCTTGATTCGTGGCTTTTTCTAGAAGTTTCACCCTGATTAGCTTAATTCTCATTAATATTTTTATTTTTCTAAGTTTAGACTTAGGAACCCCATTAAAAATATTAATTATTTTAATAAAATCACTTTCGGGTGGAATTTCCCAAAACGCTTTCTGGGCTCTTTGGAATACATGTGCTCAAGCCTTCCTGCAAAATTTGAGGCCTAGGGCTCATCCGATGCTACCCCAAATCAACACTCTCTCTTAGCGAGGAATGTGCTCTAGCAATATACTGCTACTGCACACTGCTCTCACTCTGAAGCATCGTTCTCTGCGCTACTGATATCTGACATGCTGTCCACCAACTATGTGCTGTTGCTGCAACTGTACTGTTGCCTTTGACACTGCCACTGCCAATGCGACATCTATGTTGCTGTTGGCACTGCCACTGCCAATCGTCCTTGCACTGCTATTGAAACGGATTTTCAACCATACCCAATTGCTCTATGAGCTGAGTAAACTTTGCTCTCCCGAGAGCCGTTGTGAGTATATCGGCCACCTGCTCTCCTGTGGGAACATACTGTAGCTGTATTGCCCCACACTGAAAACAATCTCTGTTAAAGTGACAATGAATATCTATATGTTTCGACCGATCATGAAATACTAGATTCTTAGAGAGTTTGATGCAACTCTGATTAGCGCAGTAAACCTTGGTCGCGTCCATTGTTTTTCTGAATAGGCTCACAAGCAATTTTATGAGCCATATGGCTTCTCACGTAGCTGTGCTGGCTGCCATATATTCTGCTTCTACTAAACTCAGTGCTACTGATTTTTGCTTCCTGCGGCACCAAGATATCATCCCTGATCCAACATTGATGCAGTAACCTGAGGTACTTTTTCAGTCTACTAAATTACTTGCCCAATCTGCATCGGTGAACCCATTCAAGCTATCCTCCCCTCTAGAGTACTTCAACCCATATTCGATTGTTCCACGTACATAACTAAGTATGTGTCTTGCTGCTGCCCAATGCACCCTTTTTGGTTCCACCATGAACTAACTAAGAGTGTTGACAGTAAAACAAATGTCTGGCTTAGTGTTGACCAGATACATAAGCGACCCAATGAGCTGTCTGTACAAGGTGGGATCTACTTCTTTATACTCTGATGCATTTATTTTCTTCTAGCTGGTGATCATGGGAGTAGCCATGGGTCGACAATCCTGCATTTTGAATCTCTTTAGAATCTCTGTAGCATACCTTCCTTGTCCAAGGAAGATCTCTCCATTCTTCTGCCAAACTTCCAACCCCAAAAAATAATGCATCAATCCCAAGTCCTTCATGTCGAATTTGACTTCAAGATTCTTCTTGCAGTCCTGGATGAGCCTAGATGATCCAGTTAGGAACAGGTCATCTACATATAGTACCAGAATAAGTGGCTCATTCTCTACCAGTAAATAGTAGAGATTGGGATCAACATCACTCTTGACAAATCCCAACTGCTGCAAGTAACTATCAATTTGACCATACCATGCTCTAGGTGCCTGCTTGAGCCCGTACAAGGCTTTCTTTAACCTGCAAACATGAGACTTCTTCTCATGAGTTTTGAAGCCTTTGGGCTGTTCTATATACACCTCTTCTTCTATCACTCCATTCAAGAATGTTGTCTTGACATCCATCTGGTGAATCTCCCATCCCATTTGAGCTGCTAGGGATATAACAGATCTAATAGAGGTGTAACGAGCAACTGGGGCGAAGGTCTCTTCATAGTCTATCCCTTCTTTCTGAGCATACCCCTTTGCTACGAACCTTGCCTTGTACTTCTCTATGCTGTTGTCTGCAACATACTTGATCTTGTAGATCCATCGTGATCCTACAACTGATCTATTTTCTGGTCTAGGTATTGCTTCCCAAACTTCATTTGTCATGATGGAGTTGTACTCTTCCACCATGGGATCCACCCATACTTGGTGTTGAACAACTTCCTAAAAGCTAGAGGGTTCTCCAACCTGAGCTACCAATGCTTGGTATTTATCTGGTTGTCGACACTGCCTCTTCTCGGCTCTAAGAGATCCAACAAACTCCTCTGCGTCCCTAAGTGTCTGCTGCACCTCTCTGCTCATTCTACCACTGGTGGTGGGAAGCTCAACCAACTCATCCTCTTGATCTTGTTGTTCCGTCTGTTGAGAAGCATCTGCATTTCCTCCCTTTGAGGAAACACTGGTACTAGTCATTGTACTCGACCCAGGTGTATGCTCTCCTATCTGTCCTTCTTGCTGCCCCTGCTGCTGTTGGACTAACGAAACATCTCTTGATTGATCTTCTACAGGCATTTCCCGAGATTTCCTAAAATCTCTATCTTCCATGAACTTTGCATCCCATCTTACAATCTTCTGCTGCCTGGAATGTAGATTCTATATGCCTTTGAGGTCTCGCTGTATCTTACGAGATACCCCTTATCTGCAGTTTGATCCAGTTTGCAGCGCTTCTCGTTTGGAATGTGGCAATAAGCCACGCTTCCGAATACCTTGAGATGACTGACTTCTGACTTCTTCCCTATGAATACTCCTTTGGGCGTCCTCTTCCCCAATGCTCTATGAGGTTTTATTTTGGTTATATATTGCCGTGTTGCAAGCTTCTGCCCATAGATACTTAGGTAGATCCTTATCATACAATAAGGCTTTGGCTGCCCCAACAATAGTTTGGTTCTTTCGTTCTACCACTCCATTCTGCTCCGGATTATATGGAGCTGTCCACTGTCTTTTGATGTCCTCCTTTGCGCAAAAATATGTGAAATCTTTGTTTGTATATTCTCCACTATTATCTGAATGCAATACCTCTATCTTTTTCCCTGCCATATTTTCAACAAGAGCCTTAAACTCTCAGAAACGATCAAAGACCTCATCCTTGGTCTTTAAGAAATAGATCCAGGGTTTTCTAGAGTGATCATCGATAAAAGTGATGAAGTATTTGCCACCACTAAGAGCCCTTCTAGACATAGGACTGCAGATATCTGAGTGTATTAATCCTAATACATCCTTTGCTCTATTGTTACTTATGGAAAAAGCTACTTTAGCATGCTTTCCTAGCACACATCCTCTGCACAAGTCATCATGTTCACTACTTAGAACTGGTACCCCTGTAACAGTCTCTTTGAGCATCCTCAATGCTCCATGGTGTAAGTGCCCCATTCACCTGTGCCATAATTCATTTCACTCTTTTCACCATTATAGTTGCTGCTTATTAGTGCCATTGGCGATTCGAGCTGCAACCTATACAACTTGTTGCTTCGAACCCCAATTTGCCCCCCGATGTAGTATACATCATATCCCTTGTCTTGTAGCTAGGACACTGAAATTAAATTCATTCCTAATCCTGGCACATGCAGAACGTTGGTGGCTTGGATGTTGGTCCCTGTTTCTATTTGAAAAGCTATGGTGCTTCTCCCTACTGGAGTACATTTCGTTCAGTTTACCATAGTTATTTGGAAGTCCATCTGTTCTTCTTGATAGCCCGAGAAATGTTCTTGTACTCCAGTCATATGAGTTGAAGCCCCGCTATAAATATTCCAAACATTTGCTGATGTTGAATTAGCTAGGCATGTGGATTCTTCATCTAATCTAGTAGATAACTCTGAGACACTTTGAGTATCCATATTGTGCCAATTTATGATGCTAACCTATCCCAGCAACTGCTGTAGGAAAAACTGCCTGCCGCTTGAAATAATCCTCCTTGCTGAATCTTCTGTTGTGCTGTCCCTTCTACCACTGATAAATTTCAATTGGAATAGACTTACCTCTCTGTTGGCTCACTCAGAGAGAGTTTTCCCACGAAATCCAACCTCTTTGGTTTAAATTGTGCAATCCTCTAAGAGATTCGAATTTCTTCCCTTGCAGGAATTTTGAATTCCCTTCTTTTCACAGCACTGGATTCTTCGGCTTCTCTCTTTTGCTTCCCTGTAGCTCTGATACCATGTGAAAATTTCTAAAATAGAAATCCTATTGCAGTGATTAATATGATTTCTCCTACTTATTACCTCAAAAATAAGTTATCTATTGTATTCTTACGGCAAATATCGAAACATATTCTACTGCAGCCTTCACAATTAAAACATTGCAAAAAGTAAATGGAAGTAAAATGCTGGCACATATACAGAGACAATGACAGTTATTTTTGGACAATTGTCCTCGGAAAAACCTAATGCGGGAAAACCGGTGCAACAAATTAGGGTTTTATTATTCTTCAACAAAAATCAACATGTACAAATTACACCCAGCAGTATAGAACAAGGCTTTCTGAGAAATATTTACAGACGTTCTTGAACAAGTATCTGACCCAAGAGAGAGGTTCCTCCACCCTCTGCGTCTCTCTGGCTTGCCCAACGTCACTTTCTTTGGCCTCTAGATTGGCCTGTGCAATGCTTGCATCACTCAAGCCAGCGCTGCCTCTCCCAGCGTCAATCTGCCCAACGCTGTCCCTTCTACTGCTCTGCGTCTTCGTCCTTGTCTCCCTGACTGACGCTGAACCCTCTTTGTTTGTCCTCCACCTGCAACTCTCCCTCTAAATCGATTTTCTATTGCTGAACTTCGACCAGTGAGAAAATCGATTTTATTTGGGCAACTGAGTATTTGCCTGGTGTCTTTTCCAAATGACCCTCAAGCCCCTTCTTATATCTTCCCGTTGGGCAACCATTGGCCTAGATTAAATCATAATCAAAAGCTCAGATAGTTTTAGCTTAATCCGCGTGTTCTTTTGAATACATGTGCTCAAGCCTTCTTGCAAAATTTGAGGCCTAGAGCATATTCGATGCTACCCCAAATCAACATGTACTTCAGGCATGGCATCACCGTTTTTCATTTATTTCTACAAAACGTGCACGAAATATCTTCAGCGGCTAGTTCCTCTGTTCGGCAGTCAAACCTGCAGCTGTCGACCCTAGGTCCTTCAGTACTCTGTACCATGCATTATCGGAGGAAATACTTCATAGTCCTATATCGTGGTGCAACACCAAGAAACTGTCAATTGTCAACCTTTGATTATGTCAAGCCCCTTTTGCTTTTAGCCCTCATCGAATATTAATTTATAGGACCAAGTGTTGTGACCAGAAGCTTAGCCTTAACGCGCTAAGCCCTTTAACATTGTGCCAAGGGACTTTTATCCTTTGTATTGTGCTTTATCTGAGCTTTTTCTCTATCGGAACTTTATTCACAAACGAACATATGAACAACGAATTCCAAACGTTCTTGGGCCTTTTCGTTCTAGCCCCTTTTTCAAATTTCTCTTCATAGGACCGAGGGCGGTGACCGGGTATCATGACTTGAGGTGCTAAGTCTTTTAGTGTTGTGCTGGGAGCCTTTTTCCTTTGTTAAAGCTCTACGCCTTTGATTTTGTGTTTACTTCATAACTAGGCGCTAACACTATCAGAGCCCTCTTATTGGGAATTTCTTCTTGTTGCTTATATGCCAGCAACAACAAATCACCAATCGCTGATAGGTCTCTCTGCTCTGCCTTTGCCCTCGGTTCCTTAAGACTTCGTGACCACGTGCTAGCCCTATGATCGGAGCCCTCTAATTGACAATTCACCAAGATGGCCAATGTGCCAACCATTGCAAGCCTCTAATCGCTGATCGCCAATGTGATGTCATCACCGCCATGTGGCATCTCTTGAGTGGTGACAAGTGTCACCCGTATATGGCCCATTAGGCCACCTCAAAACACCAAAACTACCTACCACGTGTCCCTCCGTAACGCCACGTCATGCTGACGTCAGCAACCACGTGTCTCTTATTGGAACCAATCAGATCCTGCCACTTGTTCACATCAGAGCTCATCTGAGATTTCCATTTGTCCTTATCGAACCGAATTGGATGCCTCCACGTGTCCTCCCTAGAGGAGAGAGAAAGAGGCTGCGCCTACTCTGGTTTTTCACCAAATTCCTTTATATTTTCCTTTTTGGCCTCCTCGACGATTTAACAAAGGATGCACAATCTCGACGTTTTTAACTCAATCGGCGTTCGCTGATCAATGGTTTCCCAATGCTTGTCACCTGTGAAACTACCGAACACCGATCACCGATATGGCCTTGTCCTTCGACATGCGGGATCACAAGTCGCTAATCGGAAAATTGCCTTAGGTGTTGCGTTGCACCCTGGCACCTCCAAATGCCGATATGTTGGGACCTCCAGATCGCTAATTGACGAATATCTTAGCTGTTGTGCTGCACCTAGAATCCTCCGATTGCCGATATGCCGGGACCTTCGAATGTCGATATCGCTAATCGGTGATTGACGATTTGCATTCGCTGTGAGATGCACCTTAGAACCTCCGAACTTCGACTTGCGAGTCCTTCGATGCTCCGATCTCCAATTTGTGGGGGGTTTTGATATGCGGGACCTTCGATCTTCGATCTTCCTCCCTGCTTAAGGCTTTAATCACCCTGAAATTTAGCAAGCCATATCTTTTGAACCACAAGTCCATTTCTAGATTTTTGCATACCGTTGGAAAGCTCTTCTAGAGCACTTTCCAATGGAAGGAGTCAGATTAACCACTAAGCCCATCTGCTACCTCAAAGGATGGCTCTAAATTTCACTGCCAATCTTCTGCTCTTGAACTCTCCAAACAACTAGGAATCATACTCATAATGTGTCCTTAGCATGAGGCCTGCAACTCCCATGGACTTTCATCCTGGGCCATCACTGTAATCATCATTTGATAGCTTCTTCACTAAGCCTGCTATTGTGATGATTCTCTACATGAAGCTTGCAACTACCAAGGGATTCCTCCCGAGCCATCACTACCAGTGTCCGTTGCAACAAGAAACCAAGCTTGTCTGGTTGACATCAATGCCAACACTCTTGCCAACTGCTAGGCAAGCCAACAACCCATCACAACTCCTCAGCATGACTGTTTACATCAATGCCAACACACTTGTAGATGCCTTCTCAAGGCCATTGGCCATGCACACAATGCCAACTGACCAACAATCTCCTCCTTTGGCATTGATGGCAACACACCATCCTTTTCTCCAAGCAATGGCCAAATCTCAAGCTACTTTGACACATCTCGTGGCATGAGACACCAATGAACTTCTTGCCATCACAACTTCTCCACAACTTTTCTCCCCCTTTGACATCAATGGCAAGGGGCTACAAGTTGCCTTTCTCTCCCCATGCTCTCATTGACTGTGAGGACAAAGTCTGGCTGTTGAGATGTGCATTCTTCCTTGTAGACCTTTCTACCAGGACTGTCACTGCTGCTGCTCCATAAATTGGGCATATGTGAAATGTTCCCCCTGAACATATACTGCCTCTGACTTGTCCTTCCAGTTTTGGACACCTTATGGCTGCTGGCTGAGCACTCTGTCCACCAATGCATCTTTTGTATAAAAAAGATTGATACCCATTAAACTGCACATGGTATTGTTGCTGCTGCAAATACCAAGTTACAATGATGCATTTTGGCTTGCCCTTCTTTGTTGGTGTTGCTGCTGCTTTCGACACTGTGCTCACTTATTTGAGCATCTCCACTTCTCCCCTTAAGATCATTCTCATACTATTGGGATTGCTTCACAGCTCATACCAATTGCATCAAAAGAATTGTATAAGTGGAACACTGTACTAGGCAAACTCTGCTATTTCTTTTCTCAAAAAGAAATGTCTACTTGCACACATGGTTACTCAACATGAGCCCATCATAACCAATTGACATAGCTATACCAATTGAGGGTTAAGAGACATGAAAAAGCATACACCAATTGTGTTTCATGAACACAAAACTACTAAACATTATTAAACTTACAACTTAAATAAAATAAGAGTATTTCACCAAAGATGCAAACCTTTCCTTTGCTCATCAATCTTCCTTTCTGAGGCTGCTCATTTGTCGCCCACTACTGCTTATCAAAGCAACTCCCCTTGAGCAAATGCTCCCTAATCTCCTGCAAAGCTATCTTGCCTCTGCGTGGTGACTGATCCTGTGGATCTAACAGGACTCTGAGCTTCCTGTCATTCCACACTTCCACTGCAACCTATCTTCTTCTCACAACAAAAGATATTGTTGTTTGGTCCTCATGTTGGCTGCACTCCACCTTCATCAATCAGATGCGCTATTTTGTTCATCCTTCGTGGCCTCTTGCATGTGGCTGCACTCCACCTTCATCAATCAGATGCGCTATTTTGTTCATCCTTCGTGGCCTCTTGCATGTGGCTGCACTCCACCTTCATCAATCAGATGCGCTATTTTGTTCATCCTTCGACCTCCCTTGAGGCCCTTCTCTTCCTTCATTGAAGAGAAACAGAGGATCTACTCACCCTGAGCAAATCATCCTCCTTCTTCCTCCAGACCTTTAAAGGTTGAGTCTTGACAAAAGCATTCCCATCTTGCTGCTTCTTTGCCCCTGTTTGGCTCTTCTCTAGACTGCACATGGGTAGAGGAAAATTTTCACTCAGCTCCTATTTCTTTACTCAAATCCACTTGGAGCCTCTCTTCCTTTTTGAAGGGATTGCTGCAAGAGTAGGAGGATCACTCTTTTGACATCTTCCTCCTCTATACACCTTTCTCTGTTGACACAGAGCATTGAAGACATATGAGTATCTTTCAATTCTATTCTTTCTTCGTCTTCAAATCGCAAGCTGTTGCATTCGCATGCATATGTTGAGAAGCATTCTGTTTCTTCTCATTTTTGCAGTCAACTCTTTTGTGCCCAAAATTGCTACTGTTGAAGCATTCAACATGGCTTAAGATCGGGGCAGAGGAGTTACCCTTTTTGACATCACTTTTGTCAAAACTCCTCTCAAGGCCAGCATGCCTTCTTCTAGCCTTATTGTGCATTCTTGGGTTGCTGCTACCCAACACATCTTGTTTTCTTGCATGCCATCTATAGTCTATGGCTCTATGTCTAAAATTATTGCAAGAAAAACAATATCCATGAAAAGGCTTATGTTGACAAAGATTACCTTTTCTTTGTAGGCTTTGTCATTGAGGAGGAGGGGTCCTCTGCTAGCTCTTCTTGTGCCTTCTATGACAACAATCATTGCTATCATGCACTCTCCCTTGCAGTTGCCTTGCCCTCTTCTGCTGCACTTGCTGCTGCTTGGGCTTCTGCTGCACTACAGGCTGTTGCTTCTTAGCCTTCTGTTGCTGCCTTTTCTTACCTTGCTGCTGCTGCTTCCCCTGTCCCTCCAAGCCATCTGTACCGCCACGTCATACTGATGTCAGTAGCCACGTGTCTCTTATCGGATCAATAAGAGCTTGCTACTTGTCCACATCGGAGTTCATTTGAGACTGCCATTTGTCCTTATCGGACCCAACTAGATGCCTCCACGTGTCCTCCCTAAACGAGAGAGAAAGAGGCCTTGCCTACTTTTTTTTTTCACCAAATTCCCTTGTATTTTCCTTTTTGGCCTCCTTAATGATGTAACAAAGGATGCAAAGTCCCGAACGCTGATCCCCTGTGAAACTCCCGAACGCTGATCACTGATATGGCCTTGTCCTCTGACATGTGGGATTGCAAGTCGCTAATCGACGAATTGCCTTAGTTGTTGCGCCGCACTCTGGCACCTCCGAATGCCAATATACCGGGACCTCCGACATGTGAGATTGCAAGTCGCTAATTGGCGAATGCCTTAGCTATTGCGCCACACCAAGAATCCTTTGATTTCCGATATGCCGGGACCTTCGAATGCCGATATTGCTAATCGTTAATCGACGGTTTGCATTCATTGTGCGATGCGCCTTAGAACCTCTGAACTCCGACTTGCGAGTCCTCCGATGCTCCAATCTTTGATTTCTGGGGGTTTCGATATGCGGGACCTTCGATCTTCCTCCCTGCTCAAGGCTTTAATCACCCTGAACTTTAGCAGGCCATATCTTTTGAACCACAAGTCCATTTCTAAACTTCCGCATACCGTTGGAAAGCTCGTCTAGAGCAATTTCCAATGGAAGGAGTCCGATTAGCCACTGAGTCCATCTGCTACCTCAAAAGATGGCTCCAATCTTCACTGTCAATCTTCTGCTGTTGAACTCTCCAGACAGCTAGGAATCATACTCACAATGTGTCCTTAGCATGAGGCCTGCAGCTCCCATGGACTTCCATCCTGGGCCATCATTGTAATCATCATTTGATAGCTTCTCCACTAAGCTTGCTACTGTGATGATTCTCTACATGAAGCCTGTAGCTACCAAGGGATTCCTCTTGAGCCATCACTACCAACATCTGCTGCAACAAGCAACCGAGCTTTGTCTGGTTGACATCAATGCCAACACTCTTGCCAACTGTTAGGCAAGACAATTGCCCATCACAACTCCTCAGCATGACTGTTGACATCAATGCGAACACACTTGCAGATGCCTTCTCAGGGCCACTGGCCATGCACACAATGCCAACTGACCAACACCCATCCTTCTTATCCGCTCCCTAATTATCTCCATCCTTTTTTTTAATAACTAAAATGAGTAAATTTGTATTAAAACTATGCTACAACTGCATTGCACAACTTAAGAATACAAAAAGAGGGTTTTTCATACGCTTGGATTTCTCAAAATATATAAATTTGGTATGAGCTTATTGCTATGGCTACAACTCTATTCTTCCATGAGGAATTACATTGGAACTTTCAAGTATGGATGCTAATAAATTGTCTCGACAACAAAATTATTTTGTAATACATGCTAGAAACTTGACTCTCATGCCCACCATGGGTTTCATTTTGAGTCTCCTAAAAGTGATTGTTCACTTCTTTATGGGTTCCATCTCCACATCCCTTGTTGGACCAATAGTTCTTCTTTGATTTCCTCCATTGATGAGCCCACTAACATTCTAAGTAACCTCAAACTGAGTAATTCTTTCTAGGTCTGTCAACAATTGATGAAGTCTATTGCATTCCGCCTCCAATTGGTCCATTGTCTTTTTTGATAGCTCACAAAATCCAAAATCTCTATTATGGAAGAAAGGTTTTTTACAAGGTTGCTCTTGTGTCTCCTTAGCATATAACTAGTATCTAGTACTCCACAATAGGCACAATGTTCAAGGTGATGATGCTTCTCCATAACCAATGATGTATGAGGTGTTATTGAGGGGTCGACCACCACTATTCTGAAACTTGACAATAGACATCATTTGATGCCAAGCAACTGGACCGAATTTAGATAGCTCCGTTCTAAGAGCCAAGTGAACATTGTTATCCATCTTATTGTCACTTTATTTGGATTGCTGCAATTATACTCTATATATCTCATTGTGTTTCAAATTTGGGAGTTAAGGAACACTACACATTGCCTAGCCACTTGTCAGTGATCTTTTCTTCAATTACAGCTCCTTTGTTCATCCAGTCATTGGCCAACCCATCATCAATCATTGTCTCATCAAACATCTTATTACACACATTGTTTGTTGAAATTGGCGACTAGGGCCAAACTCCATGTGAGTCACCTCATTTATGGCAAATGATATTTCTCTTGGATTCCTCTCATCGAGAGGTGTAGGATTGATCTAACGATCATCCGATTCCGACATGTATTCATGGAGATATCAATTTATTTGTATTTCTTGACAATTTGTCAAGGTCGGCCAGCAAGCAAAACAATGTTTCACACCCCCAGTTTATCCTCAACATGGCATATAAAAGGAGGAGACCTTGTGGCATTATACCACTCATCTCATCTTCTCATCTCTTCTCTCTCCTAGCTTGTTTGGGTATGCGTAGGAGGAGCAGCTCTCTCTCACGTGGGAAGGAGGACACAGTTCTGTTTTGGCAGCGTTGACTTGGGTTGACCGAGGTGTAGGAGGACTGTTTCAGCAGCGTTGACCAGCATGAGGGTGCCTTTGACTGCAGATTAGTGTGGGAAGCCTCTTCCAAGCAAGCCGCAGTTCAGAACAACAAATGTTGACCTCTGTTTGACCATGGATTTGACCAGCGTTGACTGGTTAGGGCTGACTGTAGAACTGTAGATATGTTGACTGCTGTTTGACCACCTTTCATTGACTGTTTTGGGCTGCCTATCATTGCTGTTGGAGGCCGAGTTCTCCAAGGTTGACTTGAGGTCATTTGGGAGTTGTTTGACCAGCTTTGACTTTGCTGGTTAGGGTTTAGTTGCTGCTGTCATAATATTACAGAATTGTGTAATTGTACTATCTATCTCTCTCTGTTGAATTTTTGAAGAATATAGAAGAATTGATCAAATGGTTTCCCCGCATTGGGGTTTGTCCCTGGCTGGTGCCACATCTTGTGTCTCTTGTCTTGGCTTGTCTTCTGTTGTTTACATTTACGTTCTATCTGCATTTTACTATCATGTTGATGTGATTGCATACTGTAAATTAATATTGGGCTAATAAGAAGATTGAAGTAAATTGCTCTTAAGCATAGAATATACCATAATTTAACATTGTTTGAACCTCTGCAAGCTTAAACCCTTTTTCTCACCTTGAAACTTACACATTTTTGGAAGGAAGGTTCAACAACTTATTGAAATATTATGTAGGAGACATGTTCTGTGGGCGATGATAAATGTGAATACTAAACATTCTATTAAATATTATTGCTGTGTAATGCACCCCTTGACCTCTTTCAACTTTTAATTTTTCTAATCAATATTGATAATAACACATTTTAATTAAATTTTAAATATAATATTATATATGCATAATTCACTAAAATGATGTAAAATTCATGGATTAGGTTACACTAACTAGATTGTCATCTAATACAAATAAATAAAATCTTACCACACCTAACAAAATTTATTATCCATAATAAATTTACCCAAAAGCCCTTAGTAGACATGTTAAGAGTTTGGGCTTCTAGTTCGTTTAACCATAGAAATGTGAAAGTTTGCTCCATGTAACCCAAATTGTCGTATGCTCTCCATCTCTCAGGTTTTGCTTAAAAACTCCACAAACAATGTGAACCCTATGGGGCCCTGTCCTCTAGAAAAATTGTAAACTTCGAAAACAGCATGTTGCAAATCAAACCTTGTCATTCAAGAAGATAAAGCGACACAAATGACTTTACCGCTTCTCGGAACATTTTATCAGACGAACACTTTAAGGCGCCCAAAATCCTATAAATAACCTTCAAAATTCCAACGATGGCAAGTGTGTTATAACAATTGATACTGTGAAAGAAGATCTAGATACCACCTCTGCGGAAGAGACCCCAAAATTGGTGTGTGCTACCAAGACAATAGACATGAGAATGTCAACTCTGTCACTAAATACAGAGGTGGTCGATTATGGGGATTCGCTAGACCAACCACTCATCTGGATTGACTTGTCAAACTAGCTTGGGAAGTTTTTGGGGCCCAAATCATCAAATTGAGACTCGACTTGCAAGCCATTTCTTTCTATTTTTCCAACTAGAAAGCACCAAGATAGATGAAAAAATATATAATGATCTATTTCAGATCATACCTCTTCATTTAAGGAGGCTTTTTTTTCTTTCCCAAAAGCTATTATTAAATGTCTGGAAAATCTTACATTTGGTTCCAAGATACAAGATCTTTAATAGAGAATAGGAGGAGAGCATAAGGCTAATAGTAGTAGTACTACAATTGTAGGCATTACAAAACTAACCACACAGCAAAACACTCTTAGAAAATGCGATAATAGATCATGGAGGGTCGATTGACATCTTATTTGAAGCGTCATCGAGAGCGCTAGTCGCTGTGCTTCGATGCTTCTTAGAGTTCCTCCGAGATTGCAATTGTAATTTGAGGGTTTTCACAACTCTCAGTCCCATATAATTTATAGGCAGCACAAAATTCATAAAAAAGATATCCCCCTCAGACCCATTGTTAGTGCCATTGGTTCGCCCACCTATGCCCTCTTTCGATTTATCGCGCATAACTCAAGCCCTTTATTGGCCACACACCCTCCTTTATTAAAGACTCCTTTGACTTTATCCAAAATGAGACATCTTCTCCTAGAACACGACATTATGGTAAGTTTTGATTGGTCTCATTATTTTCCAAAATCACGGTCCCTGAAGCCATCATTCTTATATCTAGTTTAGCATATTCAAAGATCCTTTATCTGATCGGCAAATGTCTTTCCTCCACCTTCTTTTCATTCAGAGGAATCCGTTATGAACAAATTGAAGGTACAACCATGGGATCATTTTTATCCCTTGTAGTCGCGAACATTTACATGGAACATTTGAAACTAATGCCCTAAATGGCTTCCATCTAAAGCCCAAATGTTGTTTTTGGTTTTTTGGCGACACCTTCGTAATATGGCCCCATGGGCTTCTTGCCTTGGAGACCTTAATGGTTCGCCTCAATAATATCTCCCCTTAAATCCAATTCACCATGGGAATCCAACAATCCAATTTGCTTCCCTTTCTGGATGTTCTCATCTCGCGCTAGCCTGATGGTTCCCTCAACCACTAGGTCTAAAGAAAAAAGACTCACATTGATAGGTACCTTCATGCCAATTCCCACCATCACCCAACCCAAAAATTTGTTGTCCTCAACACCTTAGCCACTTGAGCATTTTGGAACTTAGCCCCTCGATTCCTTGAAAAGAGAAAACCCACCTAACCAAGGCTCTTTTAGCTAATGGTTTCTCCCTCCCCTAGATCAAAAGAGCTCTTTGCACAACAATTTGCCCTAAACCTAGAAATTGTCCTTCTTCTACCCCCCTAACCAAAGTCTCCCTATTAATTTCCATTAAACCTAGCATTGGTAAATTATTATCCTAGCAGAAGAGAGATCTACGAGATCTAAGAGTGATCAGATCCCATGGGTCTGATCATTGCTTGTCCATCCTGGAATGCTACACCAAAGCCCTTCTTCTCAATCGTCGAGACTGAGAGCAAACTTCACTTGAGTTTTTACACCAATAACATGCCCTTCACTTCCATTCTGCCTCTTGACTCAAGTTGGAATAACACTGTTCCAACCCCTCTAACTGCATGCTTCATATCAACGCCTAACTTCACATCCAATTTTGAGTCCCACTCAGTCAGGGTGGTGAACTACTCTCGTGCTCTTGTCATATGTCTTGTGGCTTTGCTATCTAGCAGCCACACACTCACTGGTAATGTGCTCGAGGTAAGGTAGGAAACATGTGTGAATTTCGGCTTGAACTTCCTGACAAACTCCTTTTGAGGTTCGACCAATGCAACTACAACTGGTTGTGTGCCCTTTGTCCTTTTCTTCCTCTCCAGACATTGTGAAGCATATTGACCCATCTTATGATAGGAGAAACACATGACCTTAGTCAAGTTTTTCTTCATAGGTTGTGAGGTTGACTCCTCAGTCCTGCTCAAGCTCTTTCCTTTGCCTTTTGCAAACGAAGCCACATTCTCATCATCTACCTACTTGCTAATCTTTCTCTTTGACTGTAACCTAATTTCCTCTTGTATGCATTCATCCCTAAGCCTATCAAATGTGGGTAGTTTATCTCTAGCACAAACTCCTTTGATGAATGGATCCCATGCCTCTAAGAATCTGTTCAATGCCACATTTACTAGTTCTGATTCTTCTACCTTTTTTCCCATTGCTGCAAGTTGATCACGAATCTGCGTGATCTTCATCAGATAACTCATCACTGAGTCAGATTTGGTCATTTGTGTAGTCCAGAGCATATCTTTCAATATCATCTTCCTGTTTATTGTCTTGCTCTGGTATAACCCTACTAGTGCTTTGAACATCTCCTTGGTTGTCTTCTTCTCGGTTAAGTGAGGGATCAAATGATCCTTCACAACATCCATAAGTACCCTTTGCACCTTTATCTCCTTTGTTAGAAGGGCCTTCTCCCGAGAATTTGAAGACTCTGGTATCTCTGTCTCAACAATCTCCCAGAGATCATTTTCCTTGAGTACCAAGGTGACCCTAACCTTCCAAGCTAGGAAGTTTGACTCTCTGTCTAATTTGTCTTTGCATTGAAGACCCACTGCATCCATTTTTAACCAAATATCAACTAAAAAAATTGCCTAGTCCTTTAGGCACACCAAATTTGAAATTAATTTGCTGTCGCTCTGTAGTTGTTCTACTATCCTTGGTTACTCAAAATTATTATCTAAGCTTCCCTGTGGATTGACTTGTCAGCTTTGACACCACTTTGCTCGTGGCTAACCTGCCAACCAATCTTTTGATTGTTTGTCACTCTGCCATTGCTTGATCACACTGCACATGTTTGCTTGATAGCTCCGCTTGAGCTCCTGTGCACTCTTGGCCTAGTTCGTGGCTTGAATGACGTGCATTTGTTGCATTGTTGGGCCTTTGCGATTGTAGTTTTGCTTCCCTTTGCTGACATTACACTCTGTCACGTTGATAGATCTGTCGGCTGCTGTCAACTTTGCTATTCATGCTAGCCCCTTTGACAACATGTCACCCATGACGTTTCGCCTTGGTGGCTGACTCTATTCAACTCGCGCTACTTGCTCAATGCTAAAGCCCCCGATCTTTATCGGTTTGTTGGGTGGCAGTGGTCCATGGCTGTCGCTTAGACGAAATCTGACCTCTCATTGACTATGTCGACCTTTTTGTTAGTCCACACTGTAGTTACCAGTCTACCTACTATCAGCTCCACCTACTGTCATCTCCTTCTTCTCGCTTGGCTAATTGCGGCTGCCCCCCTTTGCTCAAACATGCTTAACGGTGGCGGTCGATTGTCCCCTTGACCTCTCTTGTTGTTGGATTCACCCCCTATGCATCTCGTGGCTTAATTGACAACAACGTTAGTGGCTATCTGCTACAATGGCTCTGACCCTGTCTGGCGCTGCGCACATGTCCTTCGCAACAACGATGGGCTCTATCTCTTTGCCCCCACTTGCGATAACTCTATACTGTGGTCCCTATTCGCTAACCATCCCTCGTCAACCATCACTCTCTTACTTCTATTCCCCTCGATCTTCATTGTTGCTTTGAGCACGAACTTTCCTTGTATCGCGACTCAACCGACAGTTGTGCAATTGATAGGCTTGTCGGCCACCCACTTAGCTTGTCTCTGCCTTTTTATTTTTTATTTTATCCTTTTTTTCAACTTGGCTGTTGTATGATTTCCTATAAAAGAATTTCCGGCTCATAAAACTGTGACCAAATCTGGCCCTGTTGACCCTGTATGCATTAGGCTTTGATACCATGTTAATTTCCATTAAACCTAGGATTGATAAATTATTAACCTAACAAAAACGAGTCTATTGAATAACTTACACAACTAGGTTCTTAACTTAGTTAGCGGAAGCAAAAATAAATAACTAATCTCATAAAATGTCACATATTTTGCCCAACAAAGTTTTGCATTAATGATCCAAACTTAGTGAGGTCCCATCCTAGGGTAATGGCCCAAATGAGAAAAAACAGAATACAAATAAACCTGGATCTGATCCAACAAATTTGCCCTATATTGGTGCTCGATCTTCTCTGCAGATCTAGATCTCCAGCCTCGCTGCATTCCCTCGAACCCAGAACACCTGATCACGAGGTGGCTCTCTCAATCTTGTGCTGCTGTAGTGTCTTTCTCTTCTCCTTAGCCTTGCTTTTATAACTTTACATTGAGTGAAATCCTTAACTCTAATCTCCAAAGTGATTAACCACTGAGATTAGGTCTCGCCTCACTTGAGATCAACGACTAAAATTTAAAAAAATAATTACTAAAGTAAATTATTTATTTTTCCCAAGTTTCTTTTAGCTCAGTGAGCCTACATAATATTATGTATTTTTTTGAAAGTTAGACTGTTAATTATGGTATGTTCTATGCTTAAGAGCAATTTATTTCAAATCTTCTTATTAGCCCAATATCAATTTTCAGTATTGCAATCACATCAACATGATAGTAAAATGCAGATAGAACATAAATGTAAACAACAAAAGACAATCTAAGACAAGAGACACAAGATGTGGCACCAGCCAGGGACACACCCCAATGTGGGGAAACCCTTTGATCAATTCTTCTATATTCTTTAATAATTCAACAGAGAGAGAGATAGTACAATTTCACAAATCTCTGATTTAACAACAACAACAATAAAACCCTAACCAACAAAGTCAAAGCTGGTCAAACAACTCCCAAATGACCTCAAGTCAACCTAGGAGAACTTGGACTCCAACAACAATAGTAAGTAGCCCAAAATAGTCAACGAAAGGTGGTCAAACAATAGTGAACAAATCTGCAACTCTGCGGTCAGCCCTAACTAGTAAACACTGGTCAAATCTATGGTCAAACAGGTCAATGCTTGGCTGCCTAGCAATGCAGTTAGCCTAGGAGAGGCTATCCAACCCGAAACCGCAGTCAAACCTCCTCTTCGCTGGTCAACACAGTCAAATGTAGCCCTGCTACTCCATGGTTAACCCTAGGTCAACGCTGCCCTAAAAACAGACCTGCGTCCTTCCTTCTCCCACGTGTGAGTGTCTTCCTCCTCCTATGCATACCCAAATAGACTAGGAGAGAGAGGAATGAGATGGTGAGATGAGTGTCATAATGCCTCAAGGTCTCCTCCTTTTATATGCCACGTTGAGGATAAACTGGGGGTGAGAAACACTGTTTTACTTGTTGGCCGACCTTGACAAATTGTCAAGAAATACAAATAAATTCATGTCTCCATGAATACATGTCGGAATCGGATGATTGTTAGATCAATCCTACACCTTGGGAGAACTCCATTTGCTAATCCCTCTGTTTGTCGGTACTATCTCTGCCATCAAATGCATCGCCCTGCACTGCTCTGTTGAACTATGAAGAAGAAGAAATGATCGAGAACGTATCATACCATCCTCTACTAACCCGAAGTTGGTCCCAGATAAAAAAGAGTGTCTAATAGCACTCTTACTATTCCAAAATCAATTCCAAATAAAGAGAGTGAGTTATATCACTCTTACTGACCCGAAGTCGGTTCCAATTGATCCCAGATTAATGTTATCCTAGCATAGGGAGTACGGTAGATACATGATGCGTCCATCGATACTACTATGGTCCTTATCCTCATTTCCCTACTCATTGGCCAGATGAGAGGTACTTCCCATGAGTCTCAGACTACATGGATAGGATGTCTCGGCAGGAGAAGGATGAACCACTCATCTTGCCTACATGTCGCCACGGGGTATCACATGGGAAGGCTGAATCATTCACCCTGTACATAGCGCACCACTAGGGGAGGGTGAGTCACCCTATGGTCGCTCGTTGCTCCAAGAAGTACCCCAAGCCCCCCGGAGCTCCAGAGTTCAATATATGCATCATACAGGACCCTCATAAGAGGGTCTCTCCACGAATCCTAGTCGTTCTCGGAAAGTCAAGAATTTGACCTTTCCCAGGGGCTTCGTCAGAATGTCGGCGACCTTCTCATCAGTCCCAATATGTTGGAGCCTTATTGCTCCTTGTTGTACCATATCTCGAATAACGTGCTACCTGATATTGATGTGCCTAGAGCGATCCTGAAATACGGGATTCTCTGATAAAGAGTCCCACTCTGGTTATCGCAGTGGATCATGGTAGTATCCAGCGTATGACCAAACAACTCACTAAAGAGCTTTTGCAACCAGACAGCTTCACAGGAAACCATACTCGCAACAATGTACTCGGTCTCAGCGGTGCTCAAAGCCACCGACTTCTGCTCCTTGCTCATCTAGGAAATCGAAGCAGAACCCAAAGAAAAACAACACCCGGAAGTGCTCTTTCGATCCACCACACTGCCTGCCCAATCAGCGTCGAAATAACCATGCAGCCCACATCTCCGTCAGTGTATCTCAGCTCATGACTGATTGTGCCCTGAAGATATCTCAGTAGATTCTTGGCACCAATCCAATGTGAGTGATGAGGCTCAACCATATATTGGCTCAACGTGTTGACTGCAAAACATATATTTGGATGGGAGTTCACCAAGAACATCAATGCTCCTATGAGTTGACGATACTCAGAAGCATTTCCCAAAACAGGTCTGACAGCACTACTGCATAACTTCTTGAAGTTAAGCTCCATCGGGGTAGTCACGGGCTTGCAGTCTACCATACCAAATCTCTCCAATATCTTCACCACGTATTTTCCTTGAGATAGGAAAATTTCTCCTAGCTTTTGCCAGACCTCTAGCCCTAGGAAATAGTGCATCAGTCCTAGGTCCTTCATCTCAAATTCGGAAGCCAACTCCCTCTTACATTTGTGAATGAGAGGGTCTGCACTTGTCAGAAAGAGGTTGTCAACATACAACACCAGTATGAGAGGCTTATCATCTTCAACCTTAAAGTAAAGGTTTGGATCGACTTCACTCCTAGTGAATCCCAGCTTCATCAAGTAGCTATCGATCCTCTCATACCAAGCTCGGGGTGCTTGCTTCAGCCCATAGAGAGCTTTCTTCAACCTGCATACATGAGATTTTCGATTATGAATCTCAAACCCCTTAGGTTGTTCCACATAGACTTCCTCTTTAATCGAACCATGCAAGAACGCGGTCTTGACATCCATCTAATGTAGGATCCATCCTTCCGAAGCAGCTAGGGCTATGATTGAGCGGATGGTGGTGTATCGCGCAATAGGTGCAAATATCTCATCATAATCCACACATTCCTTTCGGAGAGAAGACTTGAGCAACAAAGCGAGCCTTGTATTTTTCAACACTCCCATCAGCTCCATGTTTGATTTTGTAAAGCCATTTCAAGGTGACAACTGTTTTGTCCTGGGGTCTGGGGACCACATCCTAGACATCATTCTTCATGATGGACTCATATTCTTCATTCATAGCATCCTTCCATACTTGATGCTTCACGACTTCTTCGAACGATGAAGGCTCATTTTGAATGATGGTGCTCATAATGGTCAAGTATCCCTGATACCTGGTCGGCTTCTTACTTTCACGAAAAGTCCCTCTGGGTGCAATATGTCTCTCAGCATCTTCAAGAGTCCCCCTAAGCCATGAGGGCCTCTTCCTAGAAGAGGAAGGCTCTTGCGGAGGGGGATCAATAGGATCCATAGGTTCTTCCACATTGGGCATCGTCTCATCTTCCTTCTCATCCGGCTTCTTGGTGTCAGCTTCTTTATCTTTCCTTAGAATAGGAAGATTGTCAACCTTGCTAAGAGCCATATCTTCGTCAAAGGTGACATAATGACTTATCTCGACTTCCCTTTGACCAACCACATAGATTTTATAGCCCTTAGAATTTTCACTATATCCTCTGTTTCTCTCTTTGCCTTTTCAAGAATCATATAGAACTAGAGGGTGAAAAAAATATTGTTATTATGCACATAATTTTATTTTAGGGGCATTATTAGTCAAATTAGGCCATTCGAATCCCTTAGAGGATTGTATAAATAGAAGTGAGATGATTCATTTTCATCATCATTGGATTATTGGATTAGTATCTCTTATGAGATTTTCGCACTTTTTGTTGTGATGAATTTTTGGAGCTTTTCTTGATGCACTATGATGTTTGGATTTCATTATTGTCTTTGGAGCTTCTCTAATGCGAAGTTGATAAATGGATATACTCTCTCTCATGTAAGTTGAAATTTTGATACTATTCTTGTTATCTTACTGGTTAACTGCATGTATGTTATCTTTATTCTTGTATGGGTTAAATGTAATGAAAAATTCTTCTGGGACCTTGAATAAGTTATTAAACATGTGTTGACCTTTGAGGGATTGGGCGAATGTTCCTAGAGGTACCTATTAGGTTAAAGACCTCGAAACTTTGTCTCCTTCACAAATTTGAAGTATAAATTTCTATTGATCTAGTCGCTGCCCTTGGAGAGGCTAGCAAAGATCAATTAGGGCTCCTTAGCTCACGAAATTCCATGGTCTATGTGTATCTTGACTCCATTAAGCTCAAGCAATAAGGCACTGATACTCATATCCCTTTAGTGGTCAAAATAACATTTCTTTTCATTTCTTCCAATTCTAAGCCTAACCAGAAGGTCTCCTAGGGCATTACACAAAATCATTTGTAGCCATCTAAAACCCTTGAAAATTGGTCCACTACTATGTTTTAGTTTTCTCAAGAGGTCCTCCAAATTTAAAGAAATTTCGACCGTGGAATCCCGAGATATAGCAAGCCCTAGCCACAAGACCATTTCTTGCCCTATGTTGATTTTGGGTTAGCGACCTCATTAAGATCATTGCATCCAAATCTCAAAAGAATAATTGCCCTTTGATCCTCTTCTCTCCCCTAATTAGGTCAAGCTCCTCCTTGGTTGATCAACTCCATACCCTTGACCTAATTTTGGGTCCACTTGGTCCTGTGTAGTCCCGCAACTTTACAACTCCAATTCCACAAAGCACATAAAGGCCAATTCTCCATAAGGATTTTCGAGTCTAGGAAACCTCTTGAAAAGATATATTCCCAAACCCTAGCCTCAAGAATCCTCTTAGCCCTTCCTGGAGAGCATATAACCTTGATTTTCAAGCAAGAAAGCCATTTAATTGAACCTCTCTTGTAAATAGGCCTTTGGAATCACTCCTTATCCTCCTATTTGATCCATTCATCTAGTGATTCCCCTTATATCGGGTCTGCTCCTATCGGTGAAAGTCTGTAACGATCAGGGAGCCTTAGCTAAGGTGACATTGGGGTATCGCTCCATTGTTGCCCTTGACCTAATAGTTGCTCTGTAGTATCCCCTCCTAGGACCCCTGCTAGTTTGAGCGGTAACATTTTGGCGCCATTGCTGGGGACACGAGACATGTGTTTTGTTCTTCATATTACATATTACATATTGACATATCAATATTGGTGAGCCCATTGGAAGAACGAAGTCCTAGTTCTTCATTGAACTTTAAAATTAATGCTTGTAGGGTGAGGCAAGCACCTATCAAGGCATTTTAATTCACTTTGGCGGCTCCATTTTAATCCGAATATACAAAATCATGAAAAATAGACTATTGTCAAAAAGAGATTAATCTTGGTCCTACATTTGCAAAACTCAATGATCAAGACCTTCAAGAACTGCAAAAGAATGTGGACAAATTGTTGAGTATTAGGAAGATTTATTGGAGAACATGGATAAGGAATTCATGTGCAGGTTTCATGGGTCAACACAAAAGCAACTCTACATAATGATGTGTGCCTATGAGAAGGATCCTAGTTGTCTCTTTGACTTTGCTAGCTTAACTTGCGCATTTAATATTTTGACTGACCTAATCAATGAAAAATATTATAATTAGTCACAAAGCCCCACCAAAGGTAACCAATTAGATGATCAAGGTGACATTGAAGAAAGTTCAAATGTGAAGGATCATCATAAAAGTGAGGAATATATGGAAGAGTGGAATCAATCTAAAGAAGATAGTGATGAGGACCTTTAGGATGCAAACTTAAGGATTGAGAATGTGCAGGGCATGAGTGAAAGACCTATTGAAGCCCTTGAAGATGAACACAATGAAGCAAGGACTTTAATTCAAGAAAGGGTGCTTGAGGGTATGAATATTGTAGTTCCCTGTGAAGATGATATCTCTGGTTTCTTGTGCATTAGTGAGGAAAATAGGATATGGGCAACCATCATTTTAACAATGACCCTATTTATGATATTGACATGGAAAATGAGGTTGAAATTGATTCCCCTTTTCTCTAGGATGCTACTCATAATGATATCCCTACTCACCATCTAAAGGGAGGATTGTGGTTTTCCCTCATCTGAAGAAGGTTTATTGGAAATGTCAGGCCCCATTTATGACACCGATCATGACATTGGCAAAGGCCTTGTCTTCCCATACCTTCCCCAGGAACCTGATAGCATAGCTACATTACCCCTGAGCCCACACCTTGCCCTTTCTCACATTAGCACCATCATTGATGATCCTTTTTCCCCTGCTAGGTATGTTGTTGAGGAAGAACCATCCGTTAGTTGTATCCCTCCTCCCTCATCATACCCTTAGGATTCTGAATATGATCATCATGAGCAACCTGTTTGTTGTGTCTCCCCTTGTCATCGGTTTCCCTTTCCTCCCAGTCATGACCCTATGGTGGTCATAAAGCATGACATTAATGATCGGGACCATAATGGGGATGATATGCCTGAGGTTGCTATCTACCGGAGGTTTATGAGCTTAATTGTTGATATCTCTATATTTTCGTTGGAATAAAGGATCTTGTGGAAAGGATTTCATCCCTTGGCTCCCTCTTTCCCCGTGATACTCCATGCATTCACACTTCATTTTCCCGCCTCCTGCCCTTGTGACATTCCATGTTGTCATTCCTACCCTTGCATTTCGATCTATTGCATGAGTGAGCATAATGGTAGTTGCTTTCATATTGACTGGATGATATGTTAGTTACATTGGGTCTACGATTACACTTAGTATTTGGGTAATATAACATGCATGTTAGGTTAGGATGCATTGCATGCTCATTTTCCCCATTAGAACTAACATCATATGATATTATCATGCTAGATTAGCTGCATTTAGATTAAGATTGCTTTTCAAATTTTATTTAAATTTATTTACTAGTTGATTTTTAGTGGCCAAATACTAAGTATGTGTGATCATAAGACACCACAAAAACATGCTGTCCTGTGTGCTTGGTCTTTGATATGTGTAGGTAATAGGTCGATGGTACCAAGAGATGGCTGGTGTTCTCATGACCTCTCGTTCGAGTAGCTTCATGCACCTTTCCTAGAGCTGGTGTTCTCATGTCCCAGTTGGAGCGAGATGTTACCAACCACCTGTGGGTAGTGTATATAAGAGAAATTTTTTCTCCTCAGTCGGCAGCCAACAACCTCTTGCAGCCACTAGATAACTTGATGTGCCATTATCTTGACCACCTGAGCCAACCATGTGGTCCGTCGCCCACTTTTTATGATTGTATGTTTGAAGGTGGCCCTCCTGACCCTGAAGGTATGCCAACTTTTCATTGTAGTTGAGTAATTTTCCTTACTTGTCATGGGCACTTTTGGGCATGGGTTGGATGGGGGATTCAACAAAAAGAGTGGGCTAGGTCTGTACTCTTGTCTCCACTGCTTGATTCTGTGGTTAGCCTTGTATCCTAGTCTCGTGGGATCTCCTTTACTGGCCACTAGCTTTAGAGTTGGCACTACTTGGAAAATCCCGACTTTGGTTGCGTGGTCCCGCTTACCGACACCACTTTCATCACCCCCTTCCACTCATATTAGCCCTATTCATCTCTTTTCCCATCTGAGTCCACATGCGTATGCTGGGTTCACATAGGGTTAGCCTCCCCCTCCCCTTGTCCACACCTTGGGTCAGGCTTGGAACAATGCAGTGAGGTTGATGCAGCTAAAAAGAAAAGAAAAAGCATAATTTGACCACTCTCAACAGGAAATGTACCACAAAATGCAAAAGATGGTCGGGACATGCAAATTTAGCATGTGGGCAAAAGCCAAACATGAGCTCTACTCATTATTCATGGCCATCACCGTGGTTCCTATGGGCCCTAGATGAGCCCCCTCCATCATTAAGGAATCCATGATTGTCCCAACCCCTATTGGGCAATGAACTGACCCACCTTAAGGGGGTATCCATTGCCATATACTACACATCATGCTCTCATCCCCTTCGGCCCCGAGCAGTTATGAAGGAAAATCGATCAGAGGCAAAAGGCATACGAAAAAGGGTGAAAAAACAAAGGCCAAGGTAACTCATGTACCACGATTTGCTCCCCCTTACACTCACATACCTAGGTGTGAGCTTCCTTATTATAGCTACCTTTGTACCATGACATTTGGTTTGGTTTCATTACTATGTCATTTGCCACATGCCACTTGAGGGATGTACCATGGACATGTCACCCCCGTTGAAAGTTGAAACCGCCTAATATGTGTTGAAAATTGCAACTAGGTTCGGTCTTCATAATGACATGTGTAATTGTGATTTTATATAATTGATGAAAAGAAGAAAAAATATTGTAATGCTTGTCTCATGGGTTTCATGAGTAAGGAATTTTATTTTTAGTAATGGCTCCCATTGTGAGCTTTTAGGATTTGTCATCTAGTCATAAAAGTCAATTTGAGTCTATGTCATGTATGAAGGACCCTTCTTGGGCATGCTACATTTTGTATGAGTCATTAGATAAGTATAAATAGCCTTCGAAGACGAGCACAAACATCTCCCTTCAAGTCAGCTTCAAAAGGAATGATAATATCTCTCCAAAGGACACATTGGCTCATCTTCATGTCAAGTCGACTTATTATCATGGCAAACAACTATAAATAGGCCACTCGCCCTCATTTCAGAGCAAGGATTTTCGGTCAGGTTCTGAAGTTAGCAACTGGTGCGAAGATCAACGAAAGGGTCAAGAAAGACAGTCCTATAGCCAGTGAAGTGAAGTAAAGGGAGAGGGAGGTCTGTGATTGTTGGGTGTGTGTTATATTCTTTCCACGACTAGTTGCGCGTGCCCCGAGATTTTTTTTGGACCCTATATTAGGTGGGCAGACCTACTTGTGGTTTTGTGCATGGTTTTGGGCATGATGGTTTTTTGCCCATGGTATATTGTAGATCCGGTCATGGGAACTACGGTTATGTTCTAATCCAGGGTTAAATGGATTGGGGTTTATGTATCTGGTAGTCTCGGTTTTGGGATCTAGGGGAAACTCTTTGTGTATTTGTTTTATATTCTTGTTATTGTTTATTTTCTGTTTTTTAGAATTCATTCGCAGGTAATTTCTGTACAGGATTAAAAGCTACATTTGGTATCAGAGCTGTTTCGGCTTCAAGGGGACGTCTTTGCTGCTGAGGGGTTTTGCTCGGGCCTATGGTAGACCCTGTTCAGTGGGAGATCTGTAGGATTGATTCTTGCAGTGAAAGAAGATGGAAAACTGTGGAAAAATAGAGATCGATAAATTTAATGGTCAGAGTTTTGAGTTGTGGAAACTCAAGATGGAGGATCTACTGGTGGATAAAGATCAGTGGATGACGGTAGATTCGTGTACTAAACCAATGATAATATCAGATGAAGACTGGGCGAAGTTGGATCGGAAAGAAAAGAGCACAATACGGTTGTGTATCTTAGATTCAGTATTGTTGAATGTATTAGGGGAAGCTACGATGAAGGCTTTGTGGGACAAGTTAGGGACTTTGTACCAATCTAAGTCTCTGGTGAACAAAATGTTCCTATGGAAAAAGCTGTATAACTTGAGGATGAAGGATGGAGACTCGGTGATAGAGCATTTGAACGCCTTTAATACTGTGGTAAGCCAGTTGTTATTTGTTGATATTAAAATTTCAGATGAAGATAAGTACATCAATTCGTTGTGTTCTCTACTAGATTTGTGGGATAGTTTTGCTTGTTGCAATAGGTAGTGATACAACTACATTGAAGTTTGATGAAAGCTCCCGGAGGAGATGAGACGGAAAAATATGGAGGGTCAGAATGGAGATGCCTTGTCTATACGAAGACGGGTCCATAACAAAAACAAAAATAAGTCCTCGAGTGGGAGATTTAAATCTAGGGGGAGATCTAAATCTCCAGGAAAACTTGTAAAGGTGTGCTGGAAATGCGGAAAGGAAGGGCACTTCAAAAAGGACTGTAGATCTAAAGCTCATGAGAAAGGAAAGGGATCTGATGATGCTCCTTCTGCAGAGGCAAAAACCACCTCAGATGAAGGTGGGATGTGTACTTGGCTTCTTCTTCAAGTACACATGTAGATCATGAGGCATGGTTGATTGATTTAGGTGCATCCTTTCACTTCACTCCCCATAGGGATTGATTCTGCGAGTGAGAAATATGATGGTGGTGATGTTTTCTTAGGGGATGATAGGAAGGCTAGAATCGTCGGATGTGGAAAAGTCAAGCTGAAGTTGCAAGGCAGAAGGATTAGAACACTTTTGGGTGTTCTGCATATTCTTGCATTGGCCAGAAACCTGATTTTTGTAAACAAGATGGATGATGCAGGTGTAAAAATAGTGTTCGAGAAAGATACCTGCAAGATGGTTCGGGGAACATTGGTATTAATTCGGGGAGTTTGAATTGGAACTCTGTACAAGCTTTTGGGTAGTACTATTATTGATGGGTGCAACAGTTCTGTGGTTCTTGAAAGTGGAGCAAAAAATCTAGTGGTCTATGGAGGAAAGACCATGCTATGGCATTAAAGACTTGGACATATTGGAGAGAAGGGACTTCGAATACTTCATGGTAATGGCATGGTAGAAGGTATGTTTAATTGCTCTTTGGATTTCGATTTCTATGAACATTGTGTATATGGGAAGCAGAATTGGGTGAGTTTCCCCTTTGGTGCTAAGAGGGCGAAAGGGATATTAGAGCTTGTGCTCAGTGATGTGTTTGGACCCGTGTTGGTTCCATCACTGGGTAAGTCTGTGTACTATGTATAATTTATAAATGACTTCTCAAGAAATACATGGATATATTTCCTCAGGAAGAAATCTGAAGTCTTTGGCAGGTTTAAAGAATTTAAGGCTCTGGTGGAAAACCAGACATAAAAAAAGATAAAGGTGTTGAGGACAGATAATGGTGGAAAGTTCTGGAAGAAGGAATTTGAAGATTTCTGTAAGAAGTGTGGTATAGCACGGCAAAATTACTCCATACACACCTCAACAAAATGGAGTTGCAGAAAGAATGAATAGGATGTTGATGGAAAATTCAAGAAGCATGCTTAGTGGTGCCGGGTTAGGATAAGAATTATGGGGAGAGGCGGTGGACACTGCATGTCACCTGGTTAATATATCACCTTCATCAACGTTGGACGATAAGACTCCACATGAGGTATGGACTAGTAAGAAACCCTCTTTTTCACATCTGAGGGTATTTTGCTGTGATGCATATGTACATGTTCCAAAGGAGAAAAGAACCAAGTTGGATAGTAAATTTGAAAGGTGCATCTTTATTGGGTATAAGCATGGTTTAAAAGGTGAAAGATGTTAATAAACATGAAGTCCTACCAAAGGATCCCGAGAAGATAGAGTTTGAGCTAAAGGAGGAAGAACCAAACTCTACAACAGAACATGAATCAAAAGATGAAGAACCATAAACTCTAGATGTGAGAAGATCAGTTCGAGAAAGAAGGCAATTAGAAAGGTATAGTCCATCTGCTTTCTGTTCAAATTTTGCTTTATCTATTACTGATGATGATACCAAAACTGTCAGGGAGGTAGTAGATTCAGAGGATGGCAAACTCTGGAAAGAGGCCATGGTTGATGAAATGGCATCTTTGGACAAAAATTAGGCTTTGGATCTGGTGGAGTTGCCGGTTGGAAGGAAACCCATTAGAAGAAAATGGGTGTTTAAGAAGAAGATGAATGCAAAAGGCAAGGTGGAGAAATACAAAGCTCGGTTGGTAGCAAACGATTATTCCTAGGTGCTGGGAATTGATTTTGGTGATGTTTTTCTCTTGTTGCCAAGATAACTTCTATTAGATTACTTTTATCTGTTGTTGCTGCTTTTGATTTTGAGGTAGAACAGATGAATGTGAAGACATTATTTCTTCACGGGGATCTACAAGAAGAGATCTACATGAAGCAACCTAAAGGCTTTACAGTGAAGGGAAAGAAAGAGCTGGTATGTAGGTTAAAAAAGTCTCTATATGGGTTAAAACAGTCACCAAGGATGTGGTATCAGAAATTTGATACATATATACGGGGACTTGGCTTCACCAAAAGCAAAACAGATCACTGTGTGTATTTTAAATTAATTGGTGACCGTGTTATTTATCTGGTCTTTTATGTGGATGATATGTTGCTAATTAGAAATGACAAAGAAATTATCTAGGATTTGAAGACCTAATTGTCCTCCAAATTCGACATGAAAGATCTTGGTACTACAAACTATATTTTGGGCATGGAAATCAAACGAGATCGGGCAAAGAGGAAGCTCTGGTTAAACTAGAGGAAGTATGTCGAGGCAATACTGCATAGGTTTAATATGCAGGATAGTAAACCAATGAAAGTTCCTATTCATGTAGGTGTAAAGTTATCTGTTGAACAGTGTTCTAAGACGTAAGAAAAGGAAGAGGGCATGTCCCGTGTTCCATACGCAAGTGCTATTGGTAGCCCGATGTGTGCAATGGTCTGTACTAGACCAGATATTGCACATGTAGTGGGAGTTTTGAGCAGATTTATGTCAAAACTAGGGAAGGAGCAGCGAGTTTTTAGGTATTTGCGTGGTACTGGTGATTATGGTATTGTGCTACCAAGGAAGACCAGGTTTGGAAAGAGTTTTGGAAATTCGTGGCTTTGTTGATGCAGACTGGGTTGGAGATCTGGATTGGAGAAGATCTACAAGTGGGTAGGTGTTTAACCTATTTGGAGGTGCAGTCAGTTGGATGAGCAAGAGACAGTCTGTAGTGGCACTTTCAACTAGAGAGGCAGAAGACATGGCAGCAACTCATGTAAGCAAGGAAGCAGTTTGGTTGCAGAGATTGTGTTCAAGTATGGGGTTAGTACAACGAGCTATAAGGATAGACTGTGACAGCCAAAGTGTATTTTTCTTGGCAAAGAACTCTGCTTATCATTCAAAGACAAAACACATTGATGTTAAGTATCACTTATGAGGGATATGGTTAAGAACAAAAAGGTGTTGCTGGTAAAGGTGGACACTTTGAACAATGTTGTAGATGCATTGACGAATTCTGTGAGCAATGAGAAGTTTTCTTGGTGTAGAGAAGTCCCAAAACACGAAGACCCTTGAATAACGAAAAGAAGTTCATGACATTGTGAGGAGTTCTTCAAGCAGCTGATTGTCCCATCATCTCCACCTGAGGAGCTGTTGTAGGTCCCTGATTAAGAGGGAGTCTAGAAACAAGTTTTCTTACTTGGAAGCAAAAATTCCTAAACCAAGAGGGAGCTTAGGTACATTATTCTTCAGATTGAGAATGACCAAGTACCATTATGAATACCTCCCTAGTTAAGAGGGAGTGTTGAAAAGTGTAACTAGGTTCGGTCTTCATAATGACCTGTAATTGATGAAAAGAAGAAAAATAAAATTATTATTGTAATGCTTGTCTCATGGGTTTCATGAGCAAGGAATTTTATTTTTAGTGATGGCTTCCATTGTGAGCGCTTAGGATTTGTCATCTAGTTATAAAAGTCAATTTGAGTCTATGTCATGTATGAAGGACTCTTCTTGGGCATGTTACATTTTGTATGAGTCATTAGATAAGTATAAATAGCCCTCCAAGACAAGCACAAGCATCTCCCTTCAAGTCAACTTCAAAAGGAATAATATTATCTCTCCAAAGGACACGTCAGCTCATCTTCATGTCAAGTCGTCTTATTATCATGGTAAAAAACTATAAATAGGCCACTTGGCCTCATTTCAGAGCAAGGATTTTCGGCTAGGTTCTGAAGTTAGCAAGTGGTGCGAAGATCAAGGAAAGGGTCAAGAAAGACAATCCTATAGCTAGCGAAGTGAAGCAAAGGGAGAGCGAGGTCTGTGATATCAATTGGATCTATTTTTGTGTTTGTTTTGGGGCACACATGCAAAGGAGGAGGACTTTTGCTGCAGAAAGAGCCGAGAGGAATTACAGTCCTCTTAGGTAGACGATTTGGAAGTAGGACAAGTCTAAGAGGAAGTTGAGGCAAGCTAGAAGGAGTCCCTTTGCAAAGAAGGCCAAATTTTAGGAGGTTGAAACTAGTGAAGATCTGAAGCAAAAGGTAGCCAAAGTTGTAGGGAAGCCGAGAGGAAGGAAGAAGTAGAAGGTTGACTCTCGTTGACTAAGGATCGCATCAAGGAGGCTTTTGTGTCTTGGTCTTGGTATTTGTCAATTGGAATCTGTATAAGAAGAAGAATTTGTTCAAGTTTTCCTCTCAAGTGGGAGAGATTTTGGCCCTGGATGATAGCCTATATTCTGTTTCTCTTGTCTCTTTATTATTTATGCATTGGTAGCTGTTTGATGAAAAAGAACACTAACAATTTAAGTAAAGGAAGATCCTAATCTAAGAAAGTAAAAAACGTTCACAAGCAGTTACTAATAGAAGAGAAATCACTTGATCTCGATGCCCTAGATTTCTCAACAATTGGGTCCTTGATTAGCCCCTTATTGAGCTTGGAGACACCTGTACATGCCAAATTTCAATATGGAATGGCATGCCACCATGAAGTGCCCCATTGATTCCATGACTTGTAAGCTCTTTTACTTGATTATTCTAATGATTTGTTGTATTGGAGGGTAACGAGACGCATTGGATCTTATGCAAGATTGCAGGTGGGTCTCCATATTGGGCTTGGTCACCCTATACGGGGTCCTAGCCTTCCAATGGGTCACATTGACACTTGTAGGGTGAGCGTTGAGAGCCACGAGCCTCCATCATAACAGAGAGTACTTCATGGATCCCCAACACCAGTCATTGATTGCTCATGTTCCATCTTTTGGATGAGGATGATGCACCTGGTTCACCATGCCCAACCAGCTCCACACATGCGCCATACACTTGGCAGATGTTCTAGGGTTCAGAGGATGTCTCCCGCTGCAGAGGTGGGGCTTATATCATCATCCTAGTCCTTAGAGATGGTCTACAAGCATTTCTGATACACTTGGAGACCCATGAGGATGTCCTTGTGCCCCCACACCCACTTGGGAGCACCACAGGTTCTTGCTTGGAAAACAAGGGGCTGACCCCTTGTCCCCTATGTTTGGAGTCCAGTTGTACATCATGGAACACCTAAGACTTCATTAGGTCTCCTCAAAGGCGCAAAGACTCACTATATTGATCATTTTGCCCTATTGAGAGGCTTATTCTTGTTTTATTGAGCTATTTTGGTGGGCTTGACACCAAAAGTATTGTTATTATGCACATTATTTTATTTTAGGGGGCATTATTAGTCCAAATTAGGCCATTCGAATCACTTAGAGGATTGTATAAGTAGAAGTGAGATGATTCATTTTCATCATCATCACTTGAATTGGATTAGTATCTTTTATGAGATTTTCACACTTTTTGTTGGGATGAATTTTTGGAGCTTTTCTTGATGCACTATGATGTTTGGATTTCGCTATTGACTTTGGAGTTTCTCTAATGCGAAGTTGATAAATGGATATACTCTCTCTCTCATGTATGTCAAAATTTCGACGCTATTCTTGTTATCTTACTGGTTAGCTGCATATATTTTATTTTTATTCTTGTATGGGTTAAATGTAATGCGAAATTCCTCTGGACCTTGAATAAGTGATTAAATGTATGAGTTGACCTTTGAGGGATTGGGTGAATGTTCCTAGAGGCACTTTTAGGTTAAAGACCTCGAAACTGTCTCCTTCGCAAATTTGAAGTATAAATCTCTATTGATCTAGTTGCTGCCCTTAAAGAGGCTAACAAAGATCAATTAGGGCTCCTTAGCTCACAAAATTCCATGATCTATTTGTATCTTGACTCCACTAAGCCCAAGCAATAAGGCATTGATCCTCGTATTCCTATGGTGGTCAAAATAACCTTTCTTTTCATTTCTTCCAATTCTAGGCCTAACCCATAAGGTCTCCTAGGGCATCACACGAAATCATTTGTAGCCATCCAAAACCCTTGAAAATTGGTCCACTACTGTGCTGTGGTTTGCTCAAGAGGTACTCCAAATTTCAAGCGATTCCGACGGTGGAATCCTGAGATATAGCAAGCCCTAGCCACAAGGCAATTTCTTGCCCTAGGTTTATTTTGGGTTAGTGATGTCATCAAGATCATTGCATCCAAATCTCAAAAGAAAAATTGTCCTTTGATCCTCTTCTCTTCCCTAATCAGGTCAAGCCCCTCCTTGGTTGATCAACTCCATACCCTTGACCTAATTGGTCCTGCGTTGTCCCGCAACTTTACAACTCCAATTCCACAAAGGTCATGTAAAGGGCAATTCTCCATAAGGATTTTCGGGTCTAGGAAACCTCTTGAAATGATATATTCCCAAACCCTAGCCTCAAGAATCCTCTTAGCCCCCTAGAGTATCATGTTGCCTTTCAAGCAAGAAAGCCATATAATTGAGTATCTCTTGTGAATAGGTCTTTGGAATCAATCTTTATCCTCCTATTTGATCCATTCATTTGGTGATTCCCCTTATATCGGGTCTCCTGAGGGAGCCTTAGCTGAGGTCCTAAGTTGCAGGAAACGCAGGTACAGGGTCCGTTTCCGTACGGAAACGAAACGGAAACGCGTTTCCGCGTACCGTACGGCCTGGAAACGCGTTTCCGGCCGTACGGCCACGTTTCCCGAAACGGAAACTTGGCCGTACGGCCGGAAACGCGTTTCCAGGCCGTACGTGCCACGTTTCCCCAAAAAAAACACTTGTTTTTTATTTTTTTTTAATTTTTTTTAGGGTTTCCAGGTAGTAAATGTGATGTAAATTTAATCTTAATGTTTAAATGTTTATGTAAGTAAATGTATCATTCATGCTTTATGATTGCACATATATATAATAATAATTTTTAAATATTTTTAATATATATATATATATATATATTATTATATATATTCGCGTTTCCCCGTTTCCAAAATTTGGGGAGGTCGCGTTTCGTTTCGCTTCCCCGTTTTGTTTCGCTTCCGCGTTTCCCCGTTTCGTGCAACTTAGCTGAGGTCACTGTGGGCTATCGCTCCATTGTTGCCCTTGACCTAGTAGTTGCTCTATAGGATCCCCTCCTAGGACTGCTGCTAGTTTGAGAGGTAACAAGCCCAATTTTTTTGGCAATTTTTTCCTCAACAAAAAAATCATGATTTTATTTTAAAAATCACAAGTTTATCATGAGTTGATGGCAAAACATTTCTGGTCTGCTCCCATATTTGTTTATAAAGTAATTTAATGGGTTTTTTAATAATTTTTTGTAATCTTTTAAAATCTTGTCAATGTTTGTTGTTTTTTACCATTTTTTCCCCGATTTTTACGATTTTTTCTTTTTCCGGACCCTCGCCGATTTGATCCCAATGCTGATGTTCGCAACATCAATGAAAAGGAAAGTAAGTCAATCATTATGGCTTCAGTACAAGAGTACCTTTTGTAAATGCCTAAATGAACATCTAAGTCCTAATTACGACCATTATATCTAACCCTACCAGACAAACCACTTATTTGTATTTTTTTATGGTGCTTGTTATTTTGCATTATCTGCATAAAACTTATGCAATTTTGTTCAAGGTTTGTTTACTTTCCAGGAAATTATTTGTTCCACGTTCTTGCAAATACAATTTTTGGTATGCAATAAACCAGGTCTGCAATTATTACTATTTAGTATTAACCATATCATCCTTGTATATATAAGGAGTCAAAGACCTGTCAAATCCTTTTATCTGATCCTTAATCTTGGGTGGATTTTAAAGTTTCAATGAATTTAATATTTCGTAAATTTCACTTAGCTCACAAAAACAAATTGGTTGCAGGTCTAGATATTGAAAGGGACAGGATACTGGAGATTGCTTGTATCATTACTGATGGAGAACTTGTCAAAATGGTTAAGGTAGGGTTAACAGAGAGCTCAGTGCATTTTGGGGTCAAACTTTTTTTTGATGTGATTTCATCCTTTTGCTTGTTCTATTGACTGAATTTTGTCTCAAGTATTGGCTCCATCTTTATCCTGTCTTACAGATCCCTTCTCTTCTACTATGCTCTTTCAAGTTTCATCTTTATAAATGCTTTTCCACTTCAGTTTTAATGATAATTGCATATAAGATTGGAGTCTTATAATTATGCTGTCCCATAAAGATAAGTTTATTTCTTCTGGTTACTTTTTTCAGCCTTTAATCCTTGAAAATGATATGAAATCTATAATTTCTTGAGTCGTTAGTCTGAAAGAAATGTGCTTGTGTACCTCAGGTGGTACTTCTTGAATCTAAATTTTATAAAATTTGGACATGGTATTAAAATAATGCGCAGACAGGACCAGCATGCAGATTCGTTTCACACTTTACATGGTCTAATTAAAATAAATAATTTGTATGGCATACTGTATTTATTTTCAGGGACCAGACTTGATAATAAATCAACCCGAAGAGTGTTTGCAAAACATGGATCAATGGTGCCAGGAGCATCATACTGCCAGTGGTAAGGATCTGGTTGTTGGTGTTTGATCAACCCAAGTTTTTTTGATTCCTGTTAACAATCACCGTGGGCCCAATTTCCTCTTCATGTTTCTTTTTACTTGCGTCATCATATGTTTGGGTTGTTTTGGAAGCATTCTTGTCCTTGTTTCCCACGCAGGACTTGTAGAAGAGGTCCGAAAAAGCAAAGTGACAGAGGAAATAGCTGAGAAAGAGGTTTGTTTTCTACTGCCTATCTTTTATTTATTTGTTTTTGTTTTCCTGGGAGTTGCACATTTTTCACAGCAGTTTTTGGTGAAAAAAGCACATATGATACAGCCCTATTTGTCAGAGTTCAGACAGTCCAGAAAAATGGATTGTACTACCGAAAGTACAAATCTGCCTACCTGAAAAGCAAAATAGATTCAATTAAGAAACATGGCTCCCCTTGGTGTAGATGCAAAAGCTATTAATGGGAGGATTTTTTTTGCGGTATAAGAAAGAAAACTTCATATATTAACAAGAAATGGGAAACAAACAGAAGCACCCCAGCTAAAACTGTAGGTAGATAGTAGATAAAGATAATAAATGATAAGCTAATTTTATTAATGTCCAACAAATGACCATAAAAGTACTGCTGAATACAATAGTGCCAAAAATTGTGGGAGCACAGAAAATGGCTCGTAGACAAAACAAGATGCAAAAAGTAAATAAAGTGAGGTACTGCTTTAGGATAAAGCCCCAAACATTGAGCACTGAGATATGAAAAAATATTTGGGGGGAAATGGATCAAGAATCTGGAATACAAATAATGGAAGCATGTCAGGACCTGCTCACATTTGCTCCCCAAAGATCCAAGACCAAATGGAGCAAACTTTGGATAGAATGCTTTCTGGAAGTATTAACCCCAGTAGCACTCTTGTTATTGAAGGGTTAAGGTCCAGTGAGACTCAATCACATTGGTCTATTTCTAGATGCTTCATGGCATTACCGTTGATCAGAGGACCTTAAATATACAAGCTTCGTCAGTTTCAGGGAAACTGTTATTTTGGGCAGTCTTGTATTTTTGATATTTAGACCATTAGGGGCCCACACATCAGATTTGACTACTTCTTGATCCTGGTGAAAAAGCGAGTCCAACAGGACTGTTTTCACTGAGATCTAGAATGACACTCTTTCCTTTTCTTTTGTGGTTTTTTGTTATTATGGCTCATTATGTTATTTGGCCAAAAGTTGTACTTCCCTGCTTTTTTGGCAGAGACTGCCTTTTTAGGCGTGTATATAATTAGTGAGTTTATATATTTGGCAGGTACAGGTGTTGGTTGGGTTTCCTAGTTAGCAACTGAGGATTGGTCTCGTCTTCCTTTGCATGGAAAAGTGAGGAGTTTAGTAGCATCTTACTCACTGGCTTCTATCTTAAGACGACACTTGGCATGGATCTAAATCATATCTCTGGGTAAATTTTCAAGGATTGTGATATCAAAGTCATAAGTTGTGAAATAATTAAATTTTAATTAAATTATTTAATCCCATGGAAAAGGAATTAAATAGTTTTAATGAGAGAATGTGAGCTTTTACTAAATGTCTTCATGAGTAAAGGTAGAGGAAAAACGAGATTTTTCCAATTCAATGAGGAGATGTGAAAAGCAGATTTTGTTGATGTATCCATTCAATGAGTGAAGCAAAGAAAACATATTTTGTTGATGTCTCTACTCAAGAAGTGAAACAAAGAAAGCAGATTTTGTTGATGTTTCTACTCAAGAAATGGAGCAAACAAAGCAAATTTTGTGTTTTTGGCAAAATAATTGAAAGTGGAAAAGGAGAAAGTATGGCTTTACTTACAAAGCTTTTGGCCTTTCCAACTTTTCCTTGCCTTGAGCCATTGGATCAATTAATTTGATTTTTTTTTTAATCTCCATATATCATGTTCCTTTTTTTGGTTTCCCTTATGGCGTGGTCATGTGGACTTCCAGGATTGGAGCAGCTAGGTCACAGGAGTAGGATTACTCCATCAATGGGCCCAAGGGCTTTTGGAGGGGCATTATGGGGTTTTGAGGAGTTTCTTTGAGATCTGATGGCATTCTCTTGGTATATTCTATCATCCACACAACTTGCCTTTTGTTTCGTTGCATTCTAACAACTTTCAGAAAACAGAGTTATTATTGTGCCTAACTCAATTAATTACGCTTACTGTGGCATTCCAGGAGGAATACTTGATGGAACACCCTAGTGTAATAGATCCTTGGAACCGGAACGAGAAGATCTATAGGATGAGATGGTGGGAACTGACTTTCGGTGGTCTGAGGAGGGATGGTGGCCAGTTTACCATTTTCCCAAATTAAAAAAGGTATTTTAATTAAAATAGAAGGACGGAAAAAGGTACTAAGTGATTAAAATAATAATAAAATAAGACTTCTAGAGGGGTCCTTAAGATCTATAAAAGAGGAAGCGGGGACCATTTGAGGACATCTTGGATTTATTGTTGAAGTTTCTAACTTTACTTAGTTTAGAAACCCTTCATGCACTTTTTGTGATTTATTCCTACCTTACTGAAAATAAACACTAGTGCATGCTCAAACATATTACAGATCAGCAACTAAAAGAAACAAGAACAAACACAGCACATGACACCATTCTTTTTGGACCAATGTCCCTGGAAAAACCCAATGTGGGAAAAGCGGTGCAGCTATCTGAGGGTTTTCTTATTAAGCAATATCAGAGTACAATCTGGGTGCCGAAATTGGCCTACGCAACAAAGAATTTCCTTAGCAGCTATACCTCACAGTTTGAGAGAAATCTCCTGGTTGAAACTCCGGAAAACCCTTCCGGCAGCTCCTCAGCACAAAACTACTCCTGCAACCCCAGCGTTTGCCCAATCTGGACTGTGTCAGCCCCTCTGTCCCACGCTGGCCCTGCGTCATCCTTTCTAGGCCTGCGTCAGCCTTTCTAGGCACTGCGTCAGCCCCAGGAGCCTCTGTGTTCGCTGCGTTGGCTCCTCTGGTGCTCTGCGCAACACTTGGCTGCCTCTGTGTGGCCCTGCGTGAGCCCTTGCTGGCTTCTATGTCACCCTCCTTGGCTGCTGCGCTGCTCTCCCGACACAATTTCTGTCTTCTCTATTTCTCTATACCCAATGCCCCTTAGCTGCTCTCCCAATCACTGATTCTACCTTTCTTAGCAAACCCCGCTCTAGAGAATAGAATGACTGATCACCTGGTGTACTTCTCCAAGTGACCCTCAAGCCTCTTCTTATACTTTTCCTATTGATATCTCAACAACCGAGATTAAGTCCCTAATCAACTGCTAAGATTGGATCTGGCTTGATCCATGTCTTTTGGACCACTCTAACACAGATTCATATTAATACACATTAATATTTTATTTTCCTTAAGTTTAGACATAGGGACTCCATTAAAAATATTAATTATTTTAATATCTCTTGATCTGTCTAGAATCTGCCCAAACCCTTTTTAGGTATTGGAGATCTCATGTGCCCTAACTTCTCCATCAAATTTCATGGCTAGAGCACATTCAATGCTACCCCAAATCAACACTCCCTCTTAGCGAGGATTGTGCTCTAGCAATACTCCTCACTGAGTATTACTCTAATCATCCAGCATCGATACCTGTGCTGATGCTAGGCCTTCTTGCCCACCATCCTCTGCACTGCTGCCCATGGTTCTGCCACTGCCATTGCTGCATTTGTACGACAACTCCCTCTGCATCCGTGTTGCTGCTGGTCCTTTCTCCCAGCACTGCATCCACACTGCACCTCCTCTCATCATGCTGCCCACTGCTGCACTGCAACTCAGTTACTGAGAAGTAAGTAACTGATCTCCCAATTGACCTCCCTGTTGGGTTAGAAACACCCACTAATGCTGAAGCTCCCTTTGCCGCGGACAAGTGCTCCTTCTCTCTGACCTCAGCGCTACTGCAAAAAATCCCTGCATCTCGCACCGTTGCACACCTCTCTGTGCCCTCCTGCACTGGTGCAACACTCCTGTGCCTCTCGCACTGCTGCAGCCTGCTAGCTCTGCGTTGTCTTGGGACTCCTGAACTGTAGCTCTCTCTACCGTTCCATTTGCATCCGTCTCTACCCACTCAGCTAGTCTTGCTACTCCTCGTTGGGGCTCCTGTAGCAAGGTCTAATCCAAGAGGCTGGGTACCTCAAGGATCCTGCCCCTCATCGCCTGTAGTCCACCTGACTACAGCTCAATGTCTCCCCACTTCCGCTCAAGTGGTGTGTGTGCACTCATGGCACAGTCATTGTCTGTCAAAACTTCCTTCTCTGCCCATGCTAGCGCTGCCTTAGTCTGGGAAGACTCTCCCTTACTCTTCTTCTTTGGGCACTGGGTTGCATAATGACCCATCTCACCACAGTGGAAGCACTTGATCTTGGAGAGATCTTTCTTCTTCCGCTTCTCTTGCTTTCTCTTAGATGCTAGGGCCACACCTCCTCCTCCTGCTTGACCTTGATCCCTTTGCTGTTGCTACCTGTCTTTGACTGCTGTCTGATCTCTTCCTGGCGAAGAGCTGCCCACATCTCGTCCCAAGGTAGGAGAGTCCCTCTGCCCAGGATGTTCTGGACAAACACTTCCGACTCTTCTAAGATAGCATTCAGGGCTGTCCTCACCATAAGCTCCTGATCCGGTGTCGCTCCTATAGCAGTCAATTGATCTCGGATATCATTCAATCCTCCGAGGAAGGAGTCAATCGTTTGACCCTTCTTCATCTGATACGACCTCATCTGGTTCTCGAGCAACGCTCTTCTCTGCACAAAAGTATGCTGGAATAGGTTCTTGAGAGCCTTCCACATCTCAACTGCCGTTTCCTTCTCGGCCATATGTGGTACCACATGATCCTTGACCCCGTCAAGGATAATGCACTTGGCCCTCGCCATCGCCTCCTCGTACTTGTCATTATCATTGGGGTTGACTGTGATAGCTATAACCTTCAAGGCGAAGTTCTTGACATGATTCCTGTCAAGCACTGATAAGATTCTGGCCTTCCAGACTGCGAAGTTCAATGCTCCGTCCAGTCTATCCTGGTATCTTACTCCGTGTAGTGTTATGACGCTCCTCTACTTCCTTCCTGGAAGTTCTTTGTTCGACTCCTCTGAGTCTCTACTTCCCGTCTGGAAGTTCTCTTCTGGACTCCCTGTGAGTCTTGATTTCCCTCCTGGAAATCCTTCTGCTGCTTGTTGAGATGCCCCTTGCTTTGATTGTCTTGTGCAACTGCACTGCTGATCCAGGTTCCTCGGCTAGAAACCCTTGGTAACAACTCCTCTAGCCCTGCTCTGTCAGGTACTGTTTTGACTACAGTACCTCACCAGCTCCACTCTGCAATATTCCTGCAGCCTTCTAGTTCCCAACAATTGCCTTTCTGTGAACTGCGTCAGCCCAGACCTCACGCGTGCTCTACGTCACCTTGGATGGGTCTGCGTCAGCCCTGGGATGCCCTGCGTCAGCCCTCTAGCCCTCTACGTCAGCAACGTTGGCCTCTCTGAGGCTTTGCGCAGTTCCTGGCTTCTTCTGCGTGGCTCTGGTTGGCTTCGTGTCACACTTCCTTGGCTTCTGCGTTGCTATAAACAACTTCTGTCACCTTGGAACAACTGTTTTCTACTGCTATTGCTCCGCTCGGCTGATGTCTCTTAGTCCTCCTATGATTTGCATTCACGCTCCAATACCAAGTTGAAGTTTCTAAATTTACTTAGTTTAGAAACCCTTCATGCACTTTTTCTGATTTATTCCTACCTACTTGTTATTTTTCTTTAACAAGTTATTCACAAGATAAATACTGAAAATAAACACTAGTGCATGCTCAACATATTACAGATCAGCAACTAAAAGAAACAAGAACAAAACACACCACATGACACCATTATTTTTGGAACAATGTCCTCGGAAAAACCCAATGTGGGAAAACTAATGCAACTATCTGAGGGTTTTCTTATTAAGCAATATCAGAGTACAATCTGGGTGTCGAAATTGGCCTACTCAACAGAAAATTTCCTTAGCAGCTATACCTCACAGTTTGAGAGAAATCTCTTGGCTGAAACCTCAGAAAACCCTTCCGGCAGCTTCTCAGCACAAAACTGCTCTTGCAACCCCAGCGTCTGCCCAATCTGGACCGCGTTAGCCCCTCTTTGTCTCATGCTGGCCCTGCGTCAGCTCTGGGAGCCTCTGCATCAGCTATGCTGGCCCTTCTGGTGCTCTTCGCAGCACTTGGCTGCCTCTGCGTGGCCCTGCGTGAGCCCTTGTTGGCTCTGTGTCGCCCTCCTTGGCTGCTGCGCTGCTCTCCCGGCACAATCTCTGCCTTCTCTGTTTCTCTGTACTCAATGCCCTTCAACTGCTCTCCTGATCACTGATTCTACCTCTCTTAGCAAACCCCACTCTAGAGAATAGAATGATTGATCATCTGGTGTACTTCTCCAAGTGACCCTCAAGCCTCTTCTTATACTTTTCTTGTTGATATCTCAATGACCGAGATTAAGTCCCTAATCAATGGCTAAGATTAGTAAAACAGTGCGAACAACGCATATGGATTTCCAATCAAATCCTTAATCATGAGCAAGCTGAAGCTCAATAATAATACAGAGATATTTACAATAATAGAAACATCAAGTTTCTATGTATAATATGGAAACAATCAGTTTCATCTAAGAAACTGCTAAAAGAATAAAAAATAGCAACAGCTAAAAGAATGAGCATTAAATACTAAAAAGGAATATTCTAATACCCTCCCTTAATGCTCAATCTATTTACAACACCAATAGACCCTCTGAATTTTACAAATTTATCAGGACCAAGAGGCTTGGTGAAAATGTCGGCGGGCTGCTCTGTTGTGGGAACATATTGCAACTGAACTGAGCCGTCTTCAACAAGCTGGCGAATGTAGTGGCAATGAGTTTCCACATGCTTTGT
Organism: Pinus tabuliformis; assembly: GCA_031772625.1. NCBI lineage: Eukaryota > Viridiplantae > Streptophyta > Pinopsida > Pinales > Pinaceae > Pinus > Pinus tabuliformis. The sequence goes on from CM062817.1 coordinate 560,140,771, forward strand.
TCGTTCATGAAAGACTGGATTCTTGGCAAGTTTGAGCACTCCCTGATTATCACAAAACAAAGAAGTAGGCCCGGTCTGGGAAACATGCATATCTGCCAGCATACGTCGAAGCCAAACTGCCTCACATGATGCCTTAACTGCTCCCCGATATTCTGCTTCTGTTGAGGAGAGAGCCACTGCCTGTTGCTTCTTACTAGTCCAAGTAACAGCACCGGATCCTAGATTAAACACATACCCAGCTGTAGATTTACGGTCATCAACCGAACCGGCCCAGTCAGAATCAGTGTAACCCCTGAGTATAGGATTGGAACTTCGAGTGTATAGGAGGCCATAATCAGAAGTGCCACGCACATATCGTAGCACACGCTTTGCTGCGTTCCAATGATCAGCTTTAGGAGCTGACATGAAGCGGGAAATGTAGCTTACTGCAAAACTGATGTCAGGTCTGGTAGCAGTAAGATAGATGAGACTGCCCACTAATTGCCTGAATAAAGTTTCATCCACAAGGGGAGAGGATGACTGTGCTGAAAGTTTGAGCCCTGGTTCCATAGGAGTCGTGGCCGGTTTGCAATCCTGCATTCTGAACCTGTCCACAAGATTTTTGGCATACTTGGACTGAGAGAGAAAGATCTGATTTTCAGTCTGCCAAACTTCAACCCCCAGACAGTAATGAAGAAGTCCCAAGTCTGTCATCTCAAAAGTTCTGCATAAATCTTGTTTGATCCCATGGATCAAATGTGCAGAGCTGCCAGTAATGATAAGGTCATCCACATAGACAACCACAAACAAGATATCATCACCAGTATGCTTGATGTACAGGTTTGCATCAGATGGGCTCCGCTGAAAACCTTGATCTGTCAGGTACTGATCAATTTTCATGTACCAAGCCCGAGGAGCTTGTTTCAATCCATAGATTGCTTTAGCTAACCGACACACTTTCTGTTCTTGACCAGCAACCTTGAATCCTGGAGGCTGCGTCATGTAGACTTCTTCTTGGAGATCACCATTTAGGAAAGCACTTTTTACATCCATCTGATGAACTTTCCATTTGAACTGAGCTGCTAGGGCAAGGACAAGCCTTATGGTACTCATCTTGGCTGTAGGAGCAAAAGTCTCCTCATAGTCGATGCCTTCCTTCTGTGAGAACCCTCGAGCCACAAGCCGAGCTTTATACTTGTCTATGGTTCCATCAGCTTTGTATTTCACTTTATACACCCATTTGCAGCCTATGGGCTTTTTCCCTGCAGGAAGATCAGAAAGTGTCCATGTGTGATTCTTCTGAAGACTCTGGAATTCGGCTTCCATAGCCTGTTCCCACTCAGATGTACCCTTAGCCTCTGAATAGGTTTCAGGCTCAAAAATACTGTGTAGATTAGCCATAAGAGCAAAATTGACTGTAGACTGTTGTCTGTTCTTATGTCTAGAAGTTCTACCTTCAAGGAGCTCATCATCCCGGAGATCACCAATAGTTTTAGCCCACCATTTAGGCCGAAGAGTAGAAGGACCAATATCAGGAGTAGAGGAACCAATATCAGGAAGAGGTGGAGAAGACTCAAGAGCAATAGGAACTGCAAGAGGAGGGTTATTTTCTGGAGGAAGCTCAGATAGAGTATTATCAAATACTGATGCTACATCATCCCTCCCATCAGGTGGACCGACCGGAAGAAGAACACTGTGAGGCTGATCCTCAGAACACTGCTCAGAAGAAGAAGACTGAAAGAATCCTCTGTCTTCATCAAATACTACATCCCGACTGAAGCTAAGACGACCAGTGGCTATATCTATCAGCCTATAGGCCTTGTGATGATCACTGTACCCTGTCATCATGAGTTTCTGGCTTTTGGAATCCAACTTAGAGCGCTTAGCAGCTAGGATCCAAACATATGCAACTGAGCCAAATACTTTGAGATGACTGATCTTAGGCTTACGGCCAGACCAAACCTCTTCAGGAGTCTTCCCTGTAACAGCCTGAGTGGGTGATCGGTTAAGAAGGTAAACAGCAGTAAATACTGCTTCAGCCCAGAATCTGTTTGGAACACTCCTGTGTTGTAACATGGAACGAGCCATTTCAACAACCGTGCGGTTGCGACGCTCGACAACACTGTTCTGCTGAGGAGTGTAGGGTGTGGTTAACTGACGTTTGATGCCATGAATATCACAGAAGTTGGCAAAAGCTGAAGAACAAAATTCCCCCCCATTGTCGGTCCTAAGAGTCATGATGTTACAGCCAGACTCTTTTTCAACTAAGGTTTTAAACTTCTGAAAGGTACTAAGTGCATCAGATTTATTTTTTAGAAAATACACCCACATCTTTCTATTGAAATCATCTACAATAAGTAAAAAATATTTGCAAGCAGTGATAGAGGTTGTATTCATAGGACCACAAATATCAGCATGAAGTAACTGAAGTACCTTAGATGCTCGCCAAGATTCTCCATCCTTGAATGGAGACCGATGTTGCTTTCCCGCTTGACAGGCGCCGCATACCCCCAATTGCTGAGTCTGAATATCAGGTAATCCTGACACAAGTCCCTCCCGAGAGAGCTGAGAGAGATACTGCATATTTAGATGCCCATATCGCTGATGCCATAGAGTACTGATGGGAGAGACACGTGCTGCTAGAGCCACTTCTAGAGAGTCACCGATGTCAAGTAGCCTATATAGACCATGGTCCTCTAGGCCAACAGCAATTGTTAGACTAGTCTCCCTGTCAATAATGGAGCACTTGTGCGCACTGAACACTACATCAAGCTGAGGAGAATTCCTCATAATCTGGCTGACAGACAGCAGATTAATTTCCATACCAGGAACATAGTATACATTCAAGAAGATGAGTGTGCGCCCACCAGACTGGATCTGAACGGTACCTCTGCCAACCACTGTGTATTTTTCACCTCCACCAAATACCACGGAATCACTGAAAGGTGAGAAGTCAATAAACCAGTCACGCCTGTGAGAGAAATGGCGTGATGCACCAGAGTCAATGTACCAAGCAGAAGACGGTACATGATCTGACGACCTTTTAGCCATAAAGGCGTAAAAGGCAGATTCTGTCTGCTCGGAATATTCCTGACTGCCTTCCAACATGAGATTGGTTAACGAAGCCATCTGCACGTTTCCCAAGATATGGAAAAATACAAAAAATCCTGCACGGATTTCAACGAGGATGCTGGCTGATCCAGACAAAAATTGACAGATGCTGATATAAATATGAAATGATTCCCAAAGGAAACTGATTTACTGTAAGAAGCACAATTTTCTTAAACAAACACTAGATAGGAAGAATCAACAAATTGTGGAGATCTCACAAGACAGAGAAGAATCCATTTCTGTATCGAGATAGACGACTGTAAGCTTTTATCACAGTGAGCAAAGCCGAGGCTAAGACTCAGTGAAGGCTACCTGGCTTACAGAGGGCTCGACCTTAGAAAGGAATGAAAGAACTCAAGAGATTAAGATGCGAAGAAGCTAGCTGATCAAGAAATCTCCCTGAGAGCAGTTTCGAAATGAACTACTGAATTTTTCAAACTATGAAAAATTATTTCGAAATCAAATATCAGTTCTTAGAAATACCGGCTGTTTGCAGTATGGATGCTCTCTATGGTTTCCGCTGCCTTTACTAATCCAAAGTCACCTCTTTCGGACCAAGAAATGTTGAACCGATAGCTGAAGAGGCTGACTGTTGCATAAAAAAAACAAATTTTGCCGACTGTTACTGCTGGAGAAAGCCGCTGTCACAAATACATCGATGGTGCAACGCCACTAAAGGGAGAGACTGCCGCAAAACGCCACTAAAGAGCAGAAAATCTCCACAGAAAATTGCAAACCTTCTGTTTCAGTGTGGCCGCAATCTATATATCAGTCGGCCTTATTTCTAATACAGAGGCAGCGTGAGAACAGTAGCACAGACACACTGCTACTGCTAACTTTTTCTTGCTGCTGCCGTTTCCGTTACACAGGAAATTCAAATATCAATTCTGGGGGAGAAAAAAAAACGTTGATGAGAAAGACTGCCGCTGAGTCTACGTCGACCGTGCCAGACTTATTCGGTTCACTCCGCAGAGCGAAACCCAAACAACAAAAAAAAACTATGATATGTGGGCGAGGTTGAAAAAAATTAATATCCGACACGCCTACGCTAACTCCGCTTCCAGTGCCGCGAACAGAAGATCGTTTCCTTGGCCAGAGAAACGCTTGGAATTTCCAGGTAATAAGATTTGGATCTGGTCTGCCCGCTGCTTCGCACTGGATTCTGCAAAGAAGATGAAATCTGACTGATCAATTTTTTATTGTAATAACCACGATCCCGCTTTGGTCCCGATCCCGTCAAATGGACAGACGGATGACGCGCAAGACTCTGCAGAATTTCACGAAGCGAAGTTTTCTAGCACGCTAGAGAGTGAAGAAATAGCGAGTGAAAAAACGGGCAGCATGAATCACGCCGCGAACAGCATAGTGGGGCTGATAAATTTCTTGACGTTCTTACTGTCGATCCAATCGTGGGCGCCGGAATATGACTGGCCACTAGAAATAGTCCCTTCTTAAAACCCTGTGGAGATCTTGCTGCCCAATGATAACACGACAGATACGCAGGAAGAACCGACTGCTATTATCCAAACAGAACAGGAAGAACCGACTGCTATTATCCAAACAGAACAGGAAGAACCGACTGGATGTAAAGAGAATAATTGTTCAAGAAATCTCCTTTTCTGGCTCCGATACCATAAAACAGTGCGAACAACGCATATGGATTTCCAATCAAATCCTTAATCATGAGCAAGCTGAAGCTCAATAATAATACAGAGATATTTACAATAATAGAAACATCAAGTTTCTATGTATAATATGGAAACAATCAGTTTCATCTAAGAAACTGCTAAAAGAATAAAAAATAGCAACAGCTAAAAGAATGAGCATTAAATACTAAAAAGGAATATTCTAATAATTAGATCTGGCTTGATGCATGTCTTTTGGACCACTCTAACATAGATTCATATTAATACACATTAATATTTTATTTTCCCTAAGTTTAGACTTAAGGACTCCATTAAAAATATTAGTTATTTTGATATCTCCTGATCTGTTTAGAATTTGCCCAAACCCTTTCTAGGTATTGGAGATCTCATGTGCCCTAACCTCTCCACCAAATTTCGTGGCTAGAGCACATCCGATGCTACCCCAAATCAACATTTTTGCTTGTTGTCTTGATGAAAGTTTGAGAACCTAGTTCCTAGCTACTATAGCCCAAAGACAGAAACCCTCAAGTATGCTGTTGAGTGTTGGATGAAAAGCCAACACGTCTTGAGGAGGCTTCATCTAGGAGTTTCATATAGCTTTAGTGATATTGTAGTTAGGACCATTTAGGTCCTCAATTTGTGCTTCATCGTTTTTCAGATGATTCAGTGGCAATTGTTGTTGGAGGGAGATTGCAACCGTTGTGGAGATTTGAGAGATTGGGATTGGCATAGCAACAAAATATTAGGAGGTCCCCTCAGCTATCATCTCTCCTATTTTGTCTCAAATATATTTGGTTGTACTCTACATGCTATATTATAATAAATAAGCTGAGTCATTCCTTGTGATGCATTTTATAATGTTAATTGACTTTCTGGGTTTACTTCTGCAAACTATCAATGTATTTGCCATATTTTATCAATTTGCTAGAATAGCCGTGCTTGTATAATTTCCAGGTTGCTATTTACTGGTGCATTTTGGTGTAATTTCATGGGTTTTTGGCGAAAAGGCCGACATAAAATATTATAAAGAATTTTTTTTTTTGTTTTGTTTTTTGTTTTGTTTTGTTTTTGTTTTTGTTTTTTCTGGAAAATACCACAAAATTTATGAAAGGGATATTACAGTGTTATCAAGTTATCAATGCTAGTCTTCCTACCAGCCTGAGGGTTTTATTGTAGATTAACATTAGAGAAAGATTGAGGATTTATTGTTTTTGTAGACATTATTGGATTTGGACCATGAATAGATTATTATCTCTCAAGGTTGCATGTCAAGTGTTCGACGAAACTCCTCGAAGGAAAATCTCAAATTATTTTATTCAAAATTTCGTCATTTGTCTTTCGTGGAGTGTAGTTGATTTTAGGGGCCAAATACCTAATTTCTAATATTCAAAGGCCTAATTATTATGTGGAAAGGGCCTTGGCACATCATTTACTTTTAAAGGGAGGGCCAACACTTTATTCCAAGATATATTATTATTATTGGCCGAATTCTATAAAGTCAAGGGGGGCAACTCTTTTATTTTATTATGTGTGCCCAAACTAATTAAAAATTTTGATGACAAATTACATATTATGACCAAGGTTTAATTGTGGTAATAAATTAAAAAGGAAAAAAATTATCAATAATTGTTTGGGGGCTCTCAAATACTTTCGAAAGTCCGAAATATTTCTTGTTGTGGAGGACAGACAGAACAAATTTTGAACAGCCAAGTTTATTTCTCTTTCTCATCTAATCAAATTTTTGGAAAGTTTGAGCTTGTGAACAGAGGCTGTATGTTCTGTGGATAGTAGAGGATGAATTTTGCAAGGATCGAAAAAATTTGAATAACCATCAAACTCGCTCCAAAAATTGCATCTCTTAGTTGCTTGGTATTGTTGTAGCAGACTCATTGCTTCAAGGATACATCGAGCCACTTATTCCTATCACTGTCTACATGGACTGCCTGTATAATCAGATTTCTGGGTCTCTAATGAACGATTTTCTCTGTTGGATGAGGGGCGAAATAACATTCTTATACCCTGAATGTGTTCTGTTGGCAAGAGAGATGGGTTTGCTTTGGTTGGTGGGTTGAAATCACTCGTACAAATTGATGGGCGTGGACTTTGTGGATAACTGTGTTAATAGGTTAAAAGGTTCGATCTCCTTAGCCTCATACAGGTCGTGACTTACCCCTGCACTTGCTTGACACAATACTCGTTGGTGATTAATGATACAAGCTAAATAGGGCCGAGTTTGCAAGTTTAGAAATCCGAGTACTTTCTTTGGGCGTGTTCACTGGTATAAACAAGGAAAGGTCCGAGTTCTTTCACTCCAATGTGGTTGAGCATAGATCTTGAGCACAAAACAAATTCTGGGCACTGCTTTGGACGTGGAAAGACTGTCTTGCATTAGCTAAGACGACCTATCAGTCCAGGCTCTAGGGTGTATCTATTCATGAGTTTTATTTCTGCTATCTAACATATGATGTACTGAATGTAAAGTAAATCTATGCTCTGAATTCATGGGTTGTTATTGAATAGAAGGAATACAATTTATGCTCAGATTTGTATTATTCATCATTGTGAAATTATTTGCTGAAGTTATAAATTACATTGGAGACAATAATCCATTGAAAAATTACAGTTGGGAAATTTAAACTCAGAAGACTTCTTGGAAAATACGGAGGGGTATGTCTGTGAAAATTCCAAAACTGAAATCCTATTGCGCATTGCGCAACTGGAATTAATTTTTCTAATTGTTAATTATTTTAGCAATTTATTTGCTACGAAAAATATCAAATAAATCAAACTGCAACCTTCACAATAAAATTTTGCGGAAATAATAGTGCTGGAAACTGAGAAAATACTAGCACGCACACAATAAAAATGACATCGTTATTTTTGGACAATTGTCCCAAGGAAAACCCAACTTGGGAAAACCGGTGCAACAGATGAGGGTTTTATTATTAAACAACAATGAATTTTGAGTACAATTTATGGTGTCCAACTGGAAATCGAAACAGTGAGAAAATCTGGCCAAAATTATTTAAGGGAATTACTCTTCTTCCACAAGCAACCCCGACAGAACTTTCTTTCAGAAAACTCGTCCTCCTGGACCCTCTGCGTCAGCCTCTGCATAGTGCTTGTGCAGGCCCTACGACATCTAGCCTCTGAACTACCTCTGATGAAGTCGTTCTGCCTATCTCTGCCGAGGAAATCGCTTCTTCGGCACTCTAGAACCTCTGCCCGACCTCTGGAACTGAAAATGATTTTTCCTCCAGCTAAATCGACTTTCTCTTTTGAAGTAACTGCGTAGTTCTCTGCATTACCTCACTGGGAATAACTCGGCCTCCTTGCTTCTGCCTCTCCAGGTCTCGAAAACTTCCTTTGGATCACTGTCTTTGCCCCTCACTGTCTCTGCTTCCTCACCAAAGCTCGAACTCTCCGACAACTAATTGTTACTTTGGAAACTCAAATTCTCCAAGTGACTTTGGTGTTATGGTGTATCTTCTCCAAGTGCCCATCAAATTCCTCTTATAATCCATTGTTGGAGCACCAACGACCAAGATTAAAACTTAATCAATGGCTAGGATCATCTTGGAGTCGATCTGTGTGAGTTTATAGATGATTCGCACCTTGACTTTATTAATTCTGATTAATTAACCATATTCCCTAAGTTTAGACTTAGGAATATTTAAAAAATAGTTAATAATCTAATTAAGTCATTTCTAGCTAGAATTTCCTGAAACGATTTCTAGTTTTTGAAGATCTCATGTATTCTAGCCTCTCCACCAAATTTTGTGGCTAGAACACATTTGATGCTACAAAAAACTAAGACTCCCTCTTAGTGAAGACTGTGTTCTCTCTCTAGTGTCGTGCATTTTTCCACAACACCTTGTCTCCGTATCACCCCCTGTCACGCTGCTAATGTTTGGTTGCTGCTGCCCACCAACTACTGCGCAACTTTGATATTGCATCTATGTTGCTGCTTGTTGACTATTGGAGTGGCACCTGATGATTATATGAAGAATCCATGCCCAAGGATGATCCAGAGGACACTTGTACCATTAGATATCATCAGTCAACAGTGTTTTCTAACTCTACTTCTATCTTCTCATCATCTTTCTTGTACCCAGATTCCACACTCTGCGGGGAATTGTAATAAGTGATACTAGTAATGATGAGTTTTTGAATTTGTAACACGCTTGGGATGTTGGGACTTGATCAGCAAACGAGTACACCTTGGAGTGTTTTTTTTATCCGGTTAATTATCCTTTCTTTTTCAGAGGCGGATAATTTTTTGGGTTTTTTCACTCATTTTTTACCCCAAAGCTGGGGTGACGGTTTGAAGGTTGAGCCCCTAACACATCTTAGTGTCTAGAGTTTATGTATATTACCATACTAGATCACACAAAAAATTTCGTGGAATTTGGCTAGGTCTAAGTAGGATTTTTTAATAATTAAAAATTTCCCGCAAAATGAGATTTTTTAATTATTTTCTATGTAATGGTATAAATAAGTGGCCTTAGGAAATGTTTGGGGCATGTGACTACTCGAAATTCATCTTCAGAGGCCCAACATTATTTTAGGACCCACTTTGGCGGTCAAAAAATGACTTATAGTCTCTCAAAAGCCGATTTTTCAAATGACAGTAGCAAAAATGAGGAAAAAATTCAAAAGAATGAATAATTGGAAAAATTTATAAATTTTTCCAAAGTCAAAATAGGTCAAATTTTGACATGGAAATTATGTGGAGAGTCAAGGGTGATGTAGCAGCAATGTGGGGCCCACCACATGAAGCCACAAAGAAAGTCAAAGTTCCAAGTCAAATAAAGTCAAAGAGGGCCCACGTTGTGTTTATGAGCCACATCGAATTGTTAAAAGTGGTGATTTATTTCAAAAGGACGAGAAACTCAAAATATTAAAGCTGGACACATTAAACTAGTTCCAAATTTAAAGGGGGGACAATAAAAGTGACATGGCAGATCTTGTCCCCACTTAAAATCACACATTGGCAATTTGTTAGTGGAGTACGCATCAGCGAATTTCAACGAATGCACAGGCAGTTAAAGAAGCATATGTAGAGCTAGACACTCATGGATTAGTGGGGGACAACACCACCATGTGTTAAGAGATTGTCCCCATTCATTGGCACACATTGTAACACATGTAGTTGACAGCCAACAAGGGGGACTATGCTGCCAGTTTAAACAGTGAATGCAGCCTTCAATTCAGCCAGCTAGAGAGCACGTAAAGAAGACTTTAGTGCACACGCAGCTCAAGAAAAGACAAGTATATGTGGCAGAAAGTTAAACACAGGTTTGGAGGAAGTTGTCTCCTCCCATCTCTACTTTTTTACACACATGTACACAACACATGTTTGAAAGCTTCCACACAATCACCATAACAGCTACACGCAGATCTTCATAGCAGCTTACACAGCAGTTGGTTGGCTTGACTGTTTGAGGTGTCAACAGAAGTTTAGAGGCAGCCAAACACACATCAGATTTGAGGATATTCGATGGACAGCCAAGGAGTCTAGTTTTCCACCTACAGCCAATCATCTTGCCACTTGTGATTTGATTTTCTACATTGGGATTGTCAATCCATCTCCATTTGTCATTGGATTTTTCCTTGGAATCATCTCCCATTTTTTTATTTATATGAGTCTTGAGCTCTCATTTGTATCTTTAGAACGAGCTGTTGGGCTTGCGGAGACTCTGCTAGATTTTGTATTCATCTTTCATAGAATAAAAGAGACTTTGGGGTACTATTGTGTTGGTGTTCTCCTTCCATTTCTTGAGGTGATGTTATTTCAATTTTTGTGCTTTACATTCTACATGTATGTTGGATTATGCTAGTTATCATTTTTCCACTTGTTTGGATTAACATATGCAAGCTATCTTGTATGGTTTTTTGGGTTAAAGAAATACTCTAGGAAGAGGAGCACTAGAAGATTTTTGGTGAAATCTCTAGCCTTCTCCTCCATTGTATAATCTAATCCCTTATGATTGATGACATCTTTTTCCAAGTGTGTAGAGATTTTTAGATTTGGTTGAAGGATTTACTTGTGCGTGGGGTAGCTCTCCAATAGACGAACTAACTCCCAAGATCAAGAATAGAAGGACCCAATCGGTTTGCCTCAAAGATCTCATCAATCGATTTTGAAAGAGGGAGTTTTCTTTCCTCTAGCTTATTAAGATCACATAAATTTAAATTAAATATTTTTCTTGATCAATATCTTGCGCTTTCAAGGATTTTATTTGCTACCTAGAGCATTGTTTTAACTAGACAAGTATGGAGTTTTACTTGTATGTCTTGATCTAGTTCTTGTACACTAATTGTAGATTATCATTTTGACTATTTCATGTCATCTTAGTCTCCATTTCAGGATTGTTTTGCTTTCAATTTTTGAAAGATTCCACTTTTGTTTTAAGCAAAATACAATTTCATTTCTTAAAGAGCAAATACTTGGAAGGCACTGGTTGTATATGTATTTCATGCTTATCTTATGATGGTTATTGCTTATATCAGTTTTTGTTTATAAATCTTAAAGAAATAATCTATTTAACTCTAACAATTCTCCTAGAAATTCACTTCTTTTTAACTTAACTTTTCATTAGGGACCACCCCCCTTAGCTAACCTAGGAGATAGCTTAAACAAAGAAGGGATTCAGTGTGATAGCCCCTTCTCTGAGTTCCTTGCCACCAACCACACCTTGTGGTGTTGAAGGCTTTTCTCACTGACTTGTAGGTAGGTGTAGGTGGCAGGGTCAACACTGCTGACGCTGCCATACTGTTGCCAACACTGCATCTGCACTGCAACTACCACTCATTAGTTGCTGCTGCAACTGCAACTACTGCAATTGAGAAGCATCCAAAATACTGAATCAATGGTGTTTAGTATGATGCATTTGTCTCTCGAGTCTCTGACTGCTACTAGCATCTGCACGGTCATTGAAGAATTTGTGTTGTTGCCAACTCTGCACTGACCCACTTGCTCTGCTGTCAACACTACACTCCACTTCTTAGCATTTGACTACTTCTAGTCTGCAACTGTCACTTTGGTACTGATTGTATCAACTGCCACTACTCCATCATGCTACTGAATACTGTGGGCCCTCGTAGTCAGGTAATGATCCATGAGGTGGACTCAAGGACCCTACTGAATCTCTGTAGCTCTCTGGGGCTACAACACCAAATCACCCAACTTCACTATTGAAGGTATATCTGCAAACATAGCGAAATTTGATCTACTCATATTGTTGCTGCAATTGCTCTGTTGATTCTTCTGCACTGCTGTTGCAACTACTGCAATAATGAGTTTGATCTCCTTAGATACTGAAGTACTAGCTTCCATAGGGCTGCTCCCTCCTGACAACTTGTGCTGTCCTCCTGCATTAGAAACTGGACTGCGTAGCTCTGCATTGGGAATCTTCTATCTGGAACTGCACCTGCATCCTACAACTGGGCAATTCACACTGCCTGTGTCATGCAACTAAATGTGCAACTGTCTCCTGGGTACTGACTGCAACTAGCTATGAAACTGTCATCAGAATGAATGACTGCACCTGTTGACATTATGATCCTCCTGCTACTAATTCTGTTGGGCTCCCGTAGCAAGGATATTGATCCATGTGAGAAATCTGAAGCAATTGGATCTAATCTGATGCTCTTCCATGGATCCTGCCCATCTGTGGCCATCTCTGAATCTAATATGGAAACTCCCTCTTCCTCTGCTTGACTGTTGCTCTGCTACTCGCACTCCCTCATGAAATGTGTAGATCTGCTAGCTGCTATTGCCAATCTGCGTAGAAAAATCAAACTTCTAAGACTCAGAGTTCCATGGGAGAATTTTTTCCTCTACTGTGTGTGCTTTTGTCTTCCACCTGACGTTGGTTCTGCTGCTGCAAAAACCTCTGTGTCCTCCTCTTTAGCACATTTTGTCATCTTTCTCTACCAAATATAGCTCAGACAGTCAGTTACCGAACCATAGAGAATTCCTTCAAGTTGCTAGCAGTGTCCTTCTTGGTTCACATGGTTTGGATTTAGTCATAACAAGGTGATCTTCAAAAACTCACAGCATTGCTCTGAATTGAAACGAGGTCAGATTCATATTATCATCATATCCAAGGAGGAATCTTCTATAGCTCCTTACACTGATCATGTCTCAGAGTTCACATATAGAAGTCATTGTCACATAATGTGAAGTCTCCAACTTTGCACTAGCTGTCACATGAGAAAATCTTGAATTCTTTCACAGGGAAACCACTTCAGGAATCCCAATCCTTTATACAGACATCTAACCTCATGGATCTTGTCCCTAATATACATAAAATTTTTCTTCAGGGATCTCAGCCCTAACCCACAAAAGAAATACTATTTCTTGTCCTAGTCACTCCTCAGTCAATGAGGAATCTATATTGTCCTTTATAATGTGAAAATTTCTAAACTGAAATTCTATTACTGCAGGAATTGATTTATTTCACCTACTTATTATTCTCAATAAGTTATTTACGAAATTCCTTAAGCAAATATTAAAATAAATTCTACTACAGTTATCACCCAATTACCTAGAGAAAAAAAATACATGCACAAGTATCAATCACATTGACACAATTATTTTTGGACAATTGTCCCCGGAAAAACCCAATGTGGGAAAACCGGTGTAGCAGATGAGGGCTTTATTAATTTTCAACAACAATTGCTTTTACAAGGAATGATTTTACAGAGAAACTGAAAGAAAACACCTGAGACTTTCCCTCTAAGACCATCTGACACTTTGGAGACCCTGCTCCCACTTCTGCGTCACCCTTGCGCAGGGTGATGCAAAGGGACGCAAAGCCACTCAAAGCCACGCTGGGTCAATCAAAGCGTGGCTTTGAGTGGCTTTGCGTCCCTTTGCATCACCCTGCGCAAGCTTTGCGTCGCTCCTCTGGACTACGTCTTTCTTTCTGCGTTGTCTTCCACTGCCCTTGCGTCACCTCCTCCTCGATCACTACTCGCTGCTGAAGCCCTCCTTTTCCTCCACCCTGCAACTCCCTCCGAAATCGATCTCCTCTTTCTTGAGAATTGAATTTCCTTGAGATACTGAGTATCTGTCGGTGTATCTCCAAATGACACTCAAGTCTTCTCTTATACTTTTCTTGTTGATGAATCAACGGTCGAGATTAATTCCCTAATCAACAGCTAAGATTAAAACAGACTTGATCCTCGTCTCTTAGAAGCTTCTTGTCCTTATCTTCATTAATACCCATTAATATTTTTATTTTCCTATGTTTAGACTTACGAACCCATTAAAAATATTAATGATTTTAATAATTTCTCATCCGATGGAATTTCCCAAACGATTTCTGGGTCTTAGAGATCTCACGTGCCTTAGATTTTCCTCCAAATTTCAAGGCTGAGCACATCTGATGCTACCAAAAATCAACATATAAACATAACTAGGTCTTGGCCTAGTCTAGAACACGGTCGCAAGTTCAGAGGAATGATTAATTTGGACCTTGAGAGTTTAAGCTGAAATATATATACTTTCACACTTCTGTGTTAGACTCAGGTCCTCACACATAAAGGGTCTTTGATCTGAAATCACTTGTGAATGATCTCAGTTAATTAATGAAGGTATTACAGACCCATGTGCTGGGCTGTGTCTATGTTATTTTAAGCAACGAATCGATAAGATTGTGAAATACACAGACACTTGAAACAGTAAGAGAAACACAGTAAGCAAATATAAAAACACAACAAATTTAATAAGGAGTTCACCCAATCCTCCTGGGCTATGTCTCCTGGTCCAACCTTCAGTGGTGGCCTTTTCTATTGTGTCTTAAAGCAGAGATTTTACAATAAGGAGCTCAATTTGAGTCTCACTTAACAGATGATGATCAGTAGGGTGGTACTTGGATTCCCCAAGCCTCTAGAGTACACAGACTCCCCTTTACTGGATCTCGACTGCAACTGGTCTCAATGGTATGAGCCTAATTTGGTACTCAATACCGGACAGGTATACACAAAGGAGTTGCTTGAACCTCTAATGCCCTCTCTGGAGTTCACAGACTCTCGGACTCTCTCTGTCTCTGTCTGCTCGATGCTGCCTTTGCTCTCCAAGTCAGCTCGGCTTCTCTGTTCTCTACAATTCGCTTCTTTCTCTACTTCTGTTTCTTTCTTGTTCTTTGTCTGTTCATGGCTTAAAGCTAATCTGCTCCCTGACTGTTCATTTCCTCTTTCCGGCTCTCTAGATCGCCTGCCTCTGTTTGCTGGAATTCCCCTGCTCTGCGTCGTCATCGCTATGTAATGCTACACAGAGAGGTGGCCACTTGTCGCCTTACGGACTGAGTGTCAGCTTTCTTTTGAACGGTCGTTATTTCCGTTACTCTAGGATTTGCCCGCGAAACTGATCCTTTTGCTAGCTCATTGGTCATGCCGGACCTCAAATCTTTATTTGCCTCAGTTTATTTTCCTGTCGAATCCGGTCATTCATCGGGTTAATTCTCTGCCGTTGATCTAGAGCCTGCAGATCCTACGGTCTCCGTCTATATCGCGCGGGTAAGTTGCTCGACTGTTACTCACGCGATGTAAGTGATTTTCTCTCTCATCCGTTGGACACGCGTCGCCCGGTGTATGGCATCGCGCTGAACTCTGCCAAACCTGCTTACCGCTCGAAGTGCACGCGATATCTTGCCGGTTTTGGGCGCGGGACGCGCCTTCTGACGTTTTCTGCACGGTTTCCTGTTTTCCCTCGTGATCGAGTGCTGGGGGATTTCCTCCTCTGAGGGTTTTGCCTCTGTTTCTGGATCTGGGCTTCCGATTGCCAATTTGCGTGGTCTCCATGGGCCAATGGTCAGCGCGCTTTGACCTAGGATCCTCGTTGTTCCGTGCATGCCACAATTGCCATTGTCCAAAGGTCATTTCTGATACTTGTTATTCATAAGATTTGATCCGACATAATTTTGAAACAGTCATGAGAAATTTTTAAGGATCCAATTCAGATTACGACCTTCCCACTGAAAAAGCTTTTGGACCACCAAAAGTTGGTTTTCAAGCATTGACTAAGTGAGGATATAACTGTCTCACTTGTTCAATCTCTATCCATTTTGCACTGCTTGGCTTTGAACCCTTGAGTCGAATCCTGAGGTACTCAACATCTCCCCTACACGTCGTCCTCACCTTCCTGTCCAGAACTGTGTCTTCCTGCAATTCATTGAGATATTCAGGTAACAGATCATCAATAGAAGGCAATTGATTTTGCTCTTCGGGATCTTCAATTAGTGAAGGTTCAAATAGTCTCAAGCTATTTGCATTAACCACTGAGTAGATGTGCATGTAAGCTGGTAAATCAAGGTGAAAAGCATTCTCACCAATTTTCTCAAGTATCTTGAAAGGTCCATACCTTATTGGCTTTAGCTTTTTACCTTCACCTTGCATTCTGTCTTTGCTGATATACAACCAGATTTGATCACCAACTTGGAAACTATGCTCCATCCGATGCTTGTCATGCCTTGCCTTGTATTTAGCTTGGCTTTTTTCCAGCTATTCCTGTACTGCCTGGTGAATCTCTTGGATTTGTTCAATGAACTTGGTTGCCTTGTCCACATCATTGTGTCCATCAACTGCTATGTCTTTACCAAAGACAAAATCCAAGGGAGACCTTGGTGTGAAACCAAAACAGGTCTCAAAAGGAGATCTCTGTGTAGAAGAACGTTTTGCTCAGTTGTAAGCACGCTGCACA
The DNA here is from genome assembly GCA_031772625.1 of Pinus tabuliformis. Lineage (NCBI taxonomy): Eukaryota > Viridiplantae > Streptophyta > Pinopsida > Pinales > Pinaceae > Pinus > Pinus tabuliformis. The sequence goes on from CM062817.1 coordinate 560,157,217, forward strand.
TAACACAAATGTTCATCCCAAAGTTTGGGATGCTTGCTGCAATAGCCTTTGAGCAACTGGATCACTGTCCTGTTGATCACTTTTGTCTGGCCATCTGTCTATGGATGAAAGGCTGTGCTTTTCTTCAGTCTAGTGTCCATCAGTTCCCACAGACTCACTTCCCAACAAATCGGGTGTCTCGATCAGATACAATGGAAGTGGGTAATCCAAAATGAACCCATACATGCTGAAAAAACAACTTTGCAGTTTGTTCAGCTGTAATCTGTTTATTACAAGGTATCAAAATACACATTTTGCTGAACCTATCCACAACAACATATAAATAGTCATGACCTTTCCTAGATTTAGGCAGTCCTCCAACAAATTCCATGGAAATACTTTCCCAAGGATGAGAAGGAACTGGCAATGGAGTGTACAGGCTTAGTTTTCTATTGCTGGGCTTGATTTTAGCACACATGGTACACCCTCTTACATATCTAGAAACTGTCTCATTCATTTTTGGCTAATAACAAAATCTTTGCAGCTGTGCAACCGTTTTACTTACCCTAAAGTGACCTGATATTAGAGAAGTGTGTGCTTCCCGAATTTCTTTACTCTTTCAGTTTGCGGAATGCATAGCTTCCCACAATGATACAAGAGTTGGTCCTTAATATGATAATCCAATTCTTCTACTTGTTTGCCTTGACTTAAAGTTGCATATACATCTTTGAAATCTATATCTTGAGCATATTGTTCAATGTAGCTCTCATGCAGTACTGAATTATGCTTAAGTATAGTGGATGCATTTATAATAGGTCTAGACAACATATCTGCAACTTTGTTGTGTATGCCCTTTTTATATTTGATGTTTAAATGAATCTGTTGTAGAAAACCTATCCACCTATAGTGTCTTGATTGCTGTAACTTAGTTTGGGAGTGTAGATATTGAAGTGGTTGATGATCAATATGTACTATGTATGACTGTCTCTTTGCCCATTAAGTAATGTTTCCACTTTTTCAGACTCTGTACTAATGCATACAATTCTTTATCATATGTTGGATAGTTAACTACTGCAGAATTAAATGTCTTAGAATGATAACATATGGGTTTACCGTGCTGTATCAACACTGCTCCCATGGCATAGTCACTGGCATCTGTTTGGATCTCAAATGGTCTTTGAAGTTCTGGCAATGATAGTATTGGTGCTGTACTAATATTTTCTTTCAAGGTGTCGAAGGCTTTCTGCTGTTTGCCTCCCCACTGAAACACCTTGTTCAATCCTGTCAAAGCATGTAAGGGAGCTGCAATTAAGGAAAAGTTAGAAATGAACTTTCTCCAATATTGTGCTGCTCCTAAGAAGCTTCTCACTTCTGTAGCAGATTTGGGTTTAGGCCAGTTTATAATGACTGCAACTTTAGAGGGATCTATCTTCAATTCATCACCCTGTAGAACCTCTATTCTACACCTATTTGTCTACCATTTTCCTCAACTTTTCCTTATCTTTCCTTCACTTTTGCCTCATTTTCACCATAAAACCTCTCAGATCATTACATTCAGTGTCAATAAGCATGATCAAGCAAGTTTTGCTAATGGATGACTATTTGTTTAGTTTTTGACTTACTTGCAGGAATCCCGCAGCTATCTGATGATCCCGCAGCTATCTGAAGATCCTGCAGCCTTTTTGTTAAACACTATGATCCACGTGTCGGTTTGCTAGACGAGCCACATGGGCACTCAGGTATCAGTGTGCTCGAGGTTCCTGTCCCTTTGTTCCAGCCATCCACGTCATTTTTACCCATGGTCAAAGCTGGTTAAGCCACGGTCAACTCAAGGTGGTTTAAACGGTGTTTGAAAGCTGTTTGGTCACGTCACCTTAAATGGTGATTTGTCCATGTTCTACAGATGGCAGGGGACGTAATCCAACATAGGATTTATTATCCATGTCGACAGAACCACTAAACTCGTCCACGCAGCCGTGATGTGTCAAAGGACCTTTAATACGCATACCGTTTTATTGTTTTTCTGTTAACTAGCTGTACGAGTAGGCTATCTTAGAAACTCCTATAAATTGATGCGTCTGCGTACGCTCAAGGAACTTTTGATTAGTTGTAATTTTCTGAACTTGTGTGGAATTTAAGAGCTTTGTGAACTCTGTTTTCTAGTGCTATTCCAGCACTCTGTTTTGTATACTTTTTGCAAATGGAGGAATAGACATAGCACCGTTTTGAAGTTTCCAGATCTCTGAGTTTTCTTGTGGCTGAATGAACAGAGGGCCCCTGCTCGTCTCAGCCTTTGTAAAGTATTTTATGTGCAGTATTTCGTTATTTTCTTGTTTATTTCCTTAAGCATGTATAGTTTCATTTACTTGTTTTCCTTTCTTTTCAGCTGATCAGTGTTATTTCTTTGCAGGTTTCTTTTAGCCCGGGATCTATTTTTATATGTGTTGTGTTTGCTTTACAGCCAATGGTATTTGAAGTTGACAATTCAAGTGCTGCCTTTGTCTTTATAGTTAGTTTTTAATCTTATTTCTCAAAGAGCTGTTAACATACATGAATGATCTTCATCATAAATTATTATCTTTTAAGATCAAAATATCACTAACTTGCAGCTTGTTTGGGTACTTTTTGGACTGTTCTTAAGCTACTTTCTTTCCGTGCTTTACACAGTACATGTGCTTTGAAGCATCGAGTTAGAAAGAGTAAATCATTACCACTAGTCTTTAGAGTAAAAGTTTTGATTTTAAAGTGCTTCCTAGACTATTTCCTCACTACTTTCTAATCATGCTTTCCATAGTACATATGGCTGAAGTAGAGAATTAGAAATAGCAAATTATTATCATTAGTCTTTCAAGCATATTTTTCTCACTTTTATAAATTCCACTTAAGCTACTTTCTTTCCGTGCTTTACACAGTACATGTGCTTTGAAGTATCGAGTTAGAGAGAGATAATCTTTATTCTTGGGTTTTAAAAGTGATTCTCTTTTCTTTTATTAGCAGCAACTTGAACGGTGTCTAGTGCCATTGGTAGTGGTCATTTGCTTTCAAGTTTATTTCAAGTCATTTCAATTCATTTATTCTTTCCAAGCATTTCCTTTCAAGCAATTAGTTAGAGATCACTCCACACACACTTCCACTCATTTAGAATTCACTCTACACACACACCATCACTCACTTGTTTATAAATTCTCACTCCATCTTAGGAACATAATTAACCACAACAACACCCCCCAACGATAAGAAAAACTCTAAGAGGTTACTTAAGTACATATAGTACACCCTCACTTCATCAGCTTACGAGCCCCGGGTTGACAATAAATACTAGCAATTTAGATAACACTAAATTGACTAAACATTTTGGCGCCGTTGCCGGGGAAGTGAAATTAAGTAGCCATATTCTTAGAAGAAAAAAAATATAAAAAAAAAAAAACTTCAAGAAAAGAAGTTAATGACCTATCTAAGTATGCTCTCCTCTTGCACTTTGAAGTGATCTGGAGGATCAGAAAGGAGAAAGTTAGTGATCTAATAGTTTCTTGAGTATGCTCTCTTCTTGCACCTAGAGTGAACTGGAAGATCAGAAAAAGAACTATTTAACTTGACTTGAAGATAAAATAAAAATGACATGCATAGAGCTAGAGATTCTAGGGGAAGGTTTTTAGCTAGAGCTCGAAGTTCAATTTTTACAAGTCCATCTGCTTCAAGAGATAGACAAGAGACACCTCCCTTATCTCCAACCGAAACTCCTAGTCCTGAAATTCAAGAGCCAAGAGTTGACTCTCCTACACCTTCTATTGAGTTTGAACTAGGAAGAGACTCTTCTCTTTCTCCTACCAGAAAACCAATTGTAATTGAGGAAATAGACTCACCTGAAGAGGAAGGAGAAATCTCTTCTCATTCACCCTTTGTAGAAGAACCAGAAGATTTTGAAATCCCTAGGAGAATCATCATGGCAGAGGAAGAAGGAGGCGGTAGAGGTAGAGATAGAGGAGGAGGAGGAAATAATAATAACAATGGAGGAGGTAGAGGTCCCATTGGAGGAAATAGAGATGGGGATAATTCATTTGGGTTTCCCATTGTTGATGAGGACTCCCGAGCCACCATGAAAAACATATCACCATCCGTCCTCCCAAATTTTCATGGATTAAGAACTGAGGACCCTGAAACATTCTTGTTTGAATTTGAAGTTGTGTGTCGAACTTATGACTATCTGGATGATACGCAGAAACTCAAACTGTTCCCATCAACATTAAAAGATCAAGCTTTGAAATGGTTCATGGGGTTAGTTACTCAATCCATTAGGACCTGGGATGAAATGAAACAAACCTTTTTGGATAGGTATTTGGACTATTGTATGCCTACTGATCATAAGGGTGAGGTTTTTAAAATGGTGCAAAAAGAAGATGAGAGCTTAGAAGATTTACTTGAGAGATTTCAATATAATTTAAAAAGAGCAAAAATGAGTACCTTGGATGAAGAGACCTTAAAAGCCCTCTTATTAAAAGCCATTAGGGATGAATGGATAGATATCTTAAACATGATGGGAAAGGGGGATATTTCTCAACTTTCTCTCAATGATATAGCAGAACTTTGTATCCATCTCTCAAGGGGCAAATCAAAAACTCAAAAAGGGCCTAGAGATCCTTCTCTCCTTAGGGCAAATAAATCTGCAACAGGATCAGTGAGTAGGGCTGAAATCGGTAATATGCTAGATGAATTTAAAACTGACATCTTAGGGAGTCTCAGTGAACAAATTGATACCCTTAAGATTCAAAATAAACAAAAAGCAGAAGCCGAGGCTATGACTATCTTTTGCCCGAAGTGTAGAAAGAAGCATGCTTTAAGGGAATGTCCCTTGGAAGCACAAGTTGTGGAAACCTGTGTAATTTGCTCAGAAACCCATGAGACCAAGGAATGTCCTTCAATTCCTGGCCTCAAAGCAGTCTTTCAAGAAGATCCAAGTACGCTTGAATCCCTTTGTTTTGTTGCAAGAAAACCTTGGCAGGGGCAGCAAAATCAAGGGTTTAATAACTCTATGAATTTCCAACCCCCACCAAATTGGAATCCTTGGTCACAACCACAAAATCCTTTCCAAGCATGGTTGCAAAGCATGCAAATGCAAAATCCTTATGGGAGATTTGCCCAATTCTATCAATATCCTCAATCCTTTCAGAATCAGCAAGCTCCCCAACTTTCAAATCAAGGTCAACAATTGTCATTACCATTCCCTCAACAACAACAACCTCCTCCACAAAATCAAAATTCTCAACTCTTGTTACAATCTCAGCAGAGGCCAAATCAACTTCCCTCTCAACCTCAACCAAACCCCAATAATAGAAATCCTCAAAATGCTTATGTGATGGAAGGTCAACCACTTATGGAAGGTCAACCATTCCCTACCTATATGGTTGTCCCTCTCAATGAGGTCCAACTCACATCAGGTAGAATCCTAGACCAACCTTCTACAAGTGCTCAACAACCAAGCATTTCTGAGGAAGAATCTCTCAAAGCCAATAAGGGTTCTGAAGTATCCCTTCAAAACCCAAGCATTAAAGAAAAAGAAAAAGAATCAACTCCCTTAGTAGAGCAACCCACATCTTCAGCTATTCCTCCTTTTCCTGAAAGATTGCAAATTGATAAAGGAGTGGAGAAGCAGATTTGGTTGCCTGACTATAGCTTTCTAGATGAATTGAAAAATGTCTGTATCAAGATTCCCTTGTTAACAGCCATTAAGGAGATTCCCATTCTAGCAAAGACAATAAAGGAGATGAGTTTGAAAAAAACAATAAAAAGAACCAGAGACACAAAAAGGATACATCTAGTTGGAAAAATTGCAGACATTATGATGGGTAAAATTACCATGCAAAAATATGTAGATCCCGGTAGCCCTATTGTTAAAACTCACATTAATGGGGTTGAAATCCCAAATACCTTGATTGACTTAGGAGCCGCTATCAACATTATGAGTAGACAGACCATGGATCAGTTAAAACTTCCTAACCTTCTCTTTACACCTACTTTGCTGCAACTTGCAGACAGATCAATCATTAAACCTGATGGTGTATTGGAAGACATTCCAGTCTCACTAGACTCTTGGGAATATCCAGTTGATTTTATGATTTTAACTCCCAAGAACAATCTAGGAGGACATCCTCTTATTCTAGGAAGACCTTGGCTGGCCACAGCTGATGCTTTCATAAGTTGTAGGTCGGGAGACATGTATATATCAGATGGTAATTCTACCAAGAAATTCAACTTGTATCCTCCCGCAAAGGCAATAACAGAAATAGGAGAAGATGAGTGGATTGATGATGAGGATACTCTTCAACCTGTTCTAACCATCTCTGAAATCAGTGAGGACAGTCAAATTCTAAATACATTAGAAAATTTTGAGGCATCTTTAGAATATGACTCTTCACAATTCCAGTTAGATGCAGATATTGAATATCTTTCTTCTAGACAGATGTCTCTCTTCTCAATGGAAGAGTTTGGTAGTTCTACAGTTGAAGTCTTTCCAGGAAAAACATTAAATATCAACAAGAACTTGGAAAGACTACAACAAGAAGAATTAACTAAACTGTTGCAAAAACATTCCACTGCCTTTGCATGGGAATATACTGACATGAAAGGAATCGACCCTAAGACTTGTATTCATCATATTTACATTGAAGAAAACAACAGACCTATTAGGCAGCCACAAAGACGGATGAATCCAAATCTTAGGGAAATTGTGAAAGAAGAACTTCAGAAATTGCTCAAGGTAAACTTCATTTACCCCATTTCAGATAGCCAATGGGTTTCTCCCTTGGTTATAGTGCCCAAAAAGAATGGTAAATGGAGAGTTTGCATTGACTATCGAGAATTGAACAAGGCAACCTTAAAGGATCATTTTCCTCTACCTTTTATTGATCAGGTATTAGACACTTTAGCAGGTAAAAAGTATTTCTCATTCTTGGATGGTTTTAGTGGTTACAATCAGATTCAGGTAGCACCTGAAGATCAAGACAAAACCACCTTTACTTGTCCTTGGGGGACTTTTGCCTATCGAGTACTCCCTTTTGGTTTGTGCAATGCACCTGCTACATTTCAAAGGGCTGTACTAGGAATCTTCTCAGATCTGATTCATGATTGTGTAGAGGTATACATGGACGATTTCACAGTCTATGGTAATACATTTGAAGAAGCTTTGGCAAATTTGGAAAAAGTACTGGTAAGATGTAAGGAAACAAATCTTTCTTTAAGTCATGAAAAGTGTTTTATGATGTTTACTGAAGGGATTGTTTTAGGACATCATATTTCAGGAGATGGAATCAAAGTTGATAGATCTAAAGTAGAAGTCATCTCTAAGTTACCTGTTCCAAATTGCCAAAGAGATGTTAGAAGTTTTCTTGGGTTTACTGGTTATTACAGAAGATTTATTGAAAACTTCACTAAGATAGCATCCCCTCTTTTCAAATTACTCACTAAAGATTGTGAATTTAAGTGGGATCCTGAATGTCAATCTGCCTTTGAAGCTTTAAAGACTAGAATATCTGAAGCACCCATTTTAAGGGGTCCAAATTGGAAACTCCCTTTCCACATTTCTACTGATGCTTCAGATACAGCTTTAGGAGCTGTTTTGGGACAAAAGGATTTGATCCCTTATGCCATTTATTACACGAGTAAGAATTTGACTCCTACTGAGTTAAATTATACTGTTACTGAAAAGGAGTTTCTAGCCGTTGTTCATGCTATAAACAAGTTTAGACACTCTATAACCGGCTATGAAACCTTTGTCCACACTGATCACTCTGCCATTAGATACCTCATGAACAAACCAGTCACTAATGGTAGAGTTACAAGATGGCTTTTGCTTTTACAAGAATTCAACATAACTGTGTTAGATCGACCAGGTAAACAGAACACAGTAGCTGACTTCTTGTCTAGAATCCAAAACACTAATGAGGACTCTCCGGTAGAGGATAAATTTCCAGATGAGTATTTGTTTGCAGTAACTACCAAAACCCCTTGGTATGCTGATATTGCTAATTATTTAGTTACTGGAAAATTACCTTTACATTTATTCCCTAATGAGAAAAGGAAAATCATTCAGGATAGTTCACTTTATTCTTGGATTTCTAATGAATTGTTCAGAACAGGGCCAGATTTGATGATCAGAAGATGTGTACGAGAGGATGAGATGCCTGACATCCTTAAGGCATGTCATGACGAACCTTGTGGCGGACATTTTTCTGATAAGAGGACTGCCTATAAAATCCTTTCATCAGGATATTATTGGCCTTCTCTCTTTAAGGATGCAAAGCAATATGTTAAAAGGTGTGACAGTTGTCAAAGAACTGGGAGACCAACTCTTTCAAATGAAATGCCACTACAGCCACAGGTATGCATCGAACCTTTCGAGAAATGGGCTCTAGATTTTGTTGGACCAATTAATCCGCCATCCAAGCAAAATAGATATATACTGGTTTGTACTGATTATGTTACCAAGTGGGTAGAAGCTATAGCATTAACTTCTGCTACTGAAAATTCAGTTGTTCAATTTCTTTTCAAGGATATTTTCACTCGTTTTGGTGTCCCAAGAGAAATTGTAACAGATCAGGGAAGCCAGTTCACATCAAGGATGGTGGAAAAGCTGATGGAGGAATATAAGATTAAGCATAGAACATCTACTCCATACCATCCGCAAGCGAATGGTCAAGTAGAATCTACAAATAAAGTTCTTGAAAGCATCATCACAAAGACTGTTCATCTTCATAGAAGAGATTGGGCAGAAAGGCTTCCTGAAGCCTTATGGGCCTATAGAACTACATGGAGGAACACTACAGGACATTCTCCCTATGAACTTGTTTATGGGAAGGAAGTCCTGTTCCCCATTGAGTTCCAAATCAAGACCTTCAAGACAGCAGTTCAATTGGGGATGAGCTTATCAGAAGCCCAGAAGCACAGAATGGACCAATTAAATGAACTAGATGAAATGAGACAAGATGCAATTCTAAGAACCGATCTAGTTCAGCACCAAAGAAGCAAATGGCATGATCGACATATCAAAGAGAAGAAGTTTCAAAAGGGTGATTGGACACTCTTGTTTGATTCAAAATTTAAGGACTTCAAAGGAAAATTTCAAACTCATTGGCTTGGGCCATATGAGATTGACGAAGTCTTTAATAATGTAGTCTTCAAACTCCCTTTATTGTGAATGGCCACCGGTTAAAAGTCTACCACAAGCCACTCTCAAAAGAGGAGTTTGTTAAGTTATTCCAAGGCGATTATGAAATGAGGCTGGTGGAGAAGAATTCTTCTCCTCCATCAGCCTAATCTCTGTTTCTTTCAATTTCAATAAAAAAAAAAAAAAAAAAAAAAAAAAAGGGAAAAATGAATAAATGTATGAGCCTGAAAACCAATCTCTGATTGGCAGTCTCATGCAGAAAACATAAGGTGAAAATCAGGGTCACCTGACACCTAATGTTTTTCAAAAAAAAAAAAAAAAAAATCTCTCTCTCTTTCATTTCCATTTCATTTATTTCATCTCACCATTTTCTTCCATCTTACCATCTTCACTTCACCTCACTGCTTTCCACTCACTCATTCATTCCTTCATTCCATTTCACTTCATTAATAAAGTTTTTTTTTTAGGCAACTAAAGTATTTTATGCAGCTGGAAGACTTCATTACAGTTTCTGCAGCCATTTGACAATCCTGCAGCCGATTAGCTTTCCTGCAGCCTTCTGTACCTGCACAAGAAACACAGTTTGTCTGAAGAAAATATTTACAGTTCCAAATCATCAAAGACAAGGAGAAAAAGGTCATGTGCTAGCAATAAAGTTTACAAAAGGTTAGTAAATCATCAGAAGCCAAATCAAAAGTGATCCGAGGTATGTTCAAAACTCTAAACCTATGGTTATTTCATTATGCGGAATTTTCTGGGTTATGTCTTGTTGGCCACTAAACGTAATGATTACCCATTTCCTTTTTCCCATGCGACCACAAATCTCCGAATCCTCCACGTCTACCAGCTCATAATAACCACGATTTTTGAAATTACATATGGCTGTTTCGGTCATTAAGGTCTTGTACCCTAATGACGTAACCTACCGCATTACGTCTCTCAGTTCTCGTTCCACAGCCATGTGTCACTTCACAGCCGAGATTAAAGAATGTAGCCGTTCCATCATTTCAAAACCCTCTATGCTCATAACACCCTATTCCTCGCCATCATCTCCCTTATTTCGTTTTCACTCACTACGATTACCTCCATAAACCATCCTCTGTTTTCCCTCTGCCGTATAGTCCGTAAACCTGTGATACAGTCGTATTACGACTGTTAGTCACCGTTTTCACTGTGTCCACGCTAATTCCACCGCTTAACTCTAAATTCAAGCCGTGAATTCCCGGTGTCTGAGGCTGTTGATGCACCGTATACCCTCTGTTCCACGAAGTCTGAACAGGAACCGAGGAGTTACTGTGTGAAGTTACGGAGTTACTGTGTAAGGTCACCATCAAATTTGTGTTTAAACAAGAGCTGAAGAGTCGATGGGAAAGCTTTTGAGGGCTGAACCCGAAGGTTCGAAATTCTTGGAGGCATATCCTCAGGTTGAGGAGGCACTACAAAAAGCCAATTGGTTACAATGTATCAGAAAGTTTAAGGGCTACCATAAGGAAGTAACCAAAGCCTTTGCAAGATCATTTAAGGATAAAGACAGTCAGGCAATTGTGGGTGATTTAACAGTTACAGTCAGCGAAGGAAGCATAGCAAGGGCTACCTCTCTTCCACAAACCGGTGAACGTTGGTTCAAAAACCGGGCAGTCCAGGATCAACAATGGAAGCGGATTTTTAAAAACCCAGGTATGGACACAAGTGTTTTCACCAAAGGAATTCCAATTTCCCATGTTAAAGAAGAATGGAAAATTCTATTGTTATTAGTACAAAAGTTTTTCACCTGTGAAGGGAGATTTGGAGTGTTGTATGTCTATCATGGTAAAATTATGCTGCAGTTTCAAGGAGAACATGATATAAACCTTCCTTATTTCCTATTTCAAAGCCTTAGGAAAATGTGTTCCATGGCTCAACGAAATCCACGAAATGTAGAAGCTTACCTCTGTCACCATGGTCTTGTAAAATTATTGATAGAAGAACAGTTAAAAGAAAAACAAGACACATGGGAAAAATTCCTTGTAAGGAATCATTTTGCAGAGCCTGGAGAGTCTTCTATACCTAGAAAAAGCAGAAGGAAGAGAAAAGGAAGTATCTCTGAGACTGATATCTTAGAAGAACAAACTGTGGCAGAAATAGAAGTCCATCATCTTGAACCTGAGATTGAACCCACTGAAGACAGTGCTCAAGAGGTCATCTAAGAAACCCTCGCTGAACTTGCCAAGGAAGCTGCCAAAAAGAAAAGAGAGGACAAAAAGAAACAAAAACAAGATAAGGGGAAATCCATAATCCGAGAAACTGACCAGACCCCAGAGCATTCTAGTGGTGAAGAAAGAGATAACCAGCCTTTAGCACAAAGGGTAGCTAAACTCCATGAGAAAACTGCCCTCTCCGAGAAAGTAAAAGTTCAAAAACCAAGGGAAAAGGCACAAAAAGAAACACAGAGTGCTGCCACGGTAAGAAGGAGTAGTAGATTGCAGAATAAAAGGAAAGCCACAAGGACACTCTTTGTTGATCTTGGCACACCTGAGAAGGGTGCTACAAAAGCAGACCTTGAGGATAGCCCATCACATGAGGCAGCTACTCCTCCAAGGGAGGACAGTCCATTTCAGCCGGAGTTTGAAACTGAAATTGAGCATGAATACAGTCCAAGGAAGTCACCAATTGTTGACCCAGTTCAACAAGAGGTGTACAACTATTTTGAAACATTGGAGCAAAACACTGCTGGCCCAAGTAATGTCATACCTCATGAGCAGCAAATAGATTTACTTAAACAAGAAATCTATGAACTTGAAGTGCTAAACCGTCACATTAAACAGAGAAATGAAGAAATGAAGCAGCAAGCTGATATTGCCAAGGCAATCCAAGATAATACCTATCTTCACATGAGCATGTGGCAGAAGAAACACAGCAGACTCAAGAAGAGATGCAGAAGGCTGAATAGAGCCTTAATTAACTTGAAATTCAGATGCATGTTCAAGAGGCCAAAGGTTAATGTTTCTACACAAAGGAAGAGAAGGAGGTTGGATGTCCTAGCTGAGGCATCCCAGCAGATGGACTGAATTGTGTTTTCATTGCATGAGGACATGCAATACCCTCGGAGTGGGGGTATGTAGAACCTCTATTCTACACCTATTTGTCTACCATTTTCCTCAACTTTTCCTTATCTTTCCTTCACTTTTGCCTCATTTTCACCATAAAACCTCTCAGATCATTACATTCAGTGTCAATAAGCATGATCAAGCAAGTTTTGCTAATGGATGACTATTTGTTTAGTTTTTGACTTACTTGCAGGAATCCCGCAGCTATCTGATGATCCCGCAGCTATCTGAAGATCCTGCAGCCTTTTTGTTAAACACTATGATCCACGTGTCGGTTTGCTAGACGAGCCACATGGGCACTCAGGTATCAGTGTGCTCGAGGTTCCTGTCCCTTTGTTCCAGCCATCCACGTCATTTTTACCCATGGTCAAAGCTGGTTAAGCCACGGTCAACTCAAGGTGGTTTAAACGGTGTTTGAAAGCTGTTTGGTCACGTCACCTTAAATGGTGATTTGTCCATGTTCTACAGATGGCAGGGGACGTAATCCAACATAGGATTTATTATCCATGTCGACAGAACCACTAAACTCGTCCACGCAGCCGTGATGTGTCAAAGGACCTTTAATACGCATACCGTTTTATTGTTTTTCTGTTAACTAGCTGTACGAGTAGGCTATCTTAGAAACTCCTATAAATTGATGCGTCTGCGTACGCTCGAGGAACTTTTGATTAGTTGTAATTTTCTGAACTTGTGTGGAATTTAAGAGCTTTGTGAACTCTGTTTTCTAGTGCTATTCCAGCACTCTGTTTTGTATACTTTTTTCAAATGGAGGAATAGACATAGCACCGTTTTGAAGTTTCCAGATCTCTGAGTTTTCTTGTGGCTGAATGAACAGAGGGCCCCTGCTCGTCTCAGCCTTTGTAAAGTATTTTATGTGCAGTATTTCGTTATTTTCTTGTTTATTTCCTTAAGCATGTATAGTTTCATTTACTTGTTTTCCTTTCTTTTCAGTTGATCAGTGTTATTTCTTTGCAGGTTTTTTTTAGCCCGGGATTTATTTTTATATGTGTTGTGTTTGCTTTACAGCCAATGGTATTTGAAGTTGACAATTCAAGTGCTGCCTTTGTCTTTATAGTTAGTTTTTAATCTTATTTCTCAAAGAGCTGTTAACATACATGAATGATCTTCATCATAAATTATTATCTTTTAAGATCAAAATATCACTAACTTGCAGCTTGTTTGGGTACTTTTTGGACTGTTCTTAAGCTACTTTCTTTCCGTGCTTTACACAGTACATGTGCTTTGAAGCATCGAGTTAGAAAGAGTAAATCATTACCACTAGTCTTTAGAGTAAAAGTTTTGATTTTAAAGTGCTTCCTAGACTATTTCCTCACTACTTTCTAATCATGCTTTCCATAGTACATATGGCTGAAGTAGAGAATTAGAAATAGCAAATTATTATCATTAGTCTTTCAAGCATATTTTTCTCACTTTTATAAATTCCACTTAAGCTACTTTCTTTCCGTGCTTTACACAGTACATGTGCTTTGAAGTATCGAGTTAGAGAGAGATAATCTTTATTCTTGGGTTTTAAAAGTGATTCTCTTTTCTTTTATTAGCAGCAACTTGAACGGTGTCTAGTGCCATTGGTAGTGGTCATTTGCTTTCAAGTTTATTTCAAGTCATTTCAATTCATTTATTCTTTCCAAGCATTTCCTTTCAAGCAATTAGTTAGAGATCACTCCACACACACTTCCACTCATTTAGAATTCACTCTACACACACACCATCACTCACTTGTTTATAAATTCTCACTCCATCTTAGGAACATAATTAACCACAACAACACCCCCCAACGATAAGAAAAACTCTAAGAGGTTACTTAAGTACATATAGTACACCCTCACTTCATCAGCTTACGAGCCCCGGGTTGACAATAAATACTAGCAATTTAGATAACACTAAATTGACTAAACACACCCCCTACTATATGTCCCAAATAATTCAAAGATGTTTTGCCAAATTCACATTTTGAGAGTATAACGTAAAATTTTTCTCTTTTCAAAACATCTAGTGTCTGCTTAACATGCTTTAAATGTTTTTCCCACGTTTTGCTAAATATAAGAATGTCATCCAGATATACAATAACAAAATCATCAAGAAAAGGTCTAAGTACATCATTCATTATTCTCATGAAAGTAGCAGGAGCATTAGTTAAGCCAAAAGGCATAACCAACCACTCATACAATCCCTGCTTTGTTTTGAAAGCAGTCTTCCATGAATCTTGTTCTGCAACTCTGACCTGATGATATCCACTATGCAAGTCTAACTTGGAAAAATAAACAGCTTCCTTTAACTGATCTAGTAGATCATCTTTGTGAGGAAGGGGATAACGATTTTTGAACGTTATCTTATTCAGTGCTCGGTAATCAATGCACATTCTCCACGAGCCATTTTTCTTTCTCACCAAAGCGATTGGTGACCCACATGGTGATGTGCTAGGTCTGATGAAACCCTTCTCGAGCAACTCCTGCACTTGTTTCTTGATTTCTGTATTCTCTAAAGCGGACAACCTGTACATCTCAATGTTGGGAAATGGAGCATCTTGCTGCAAATTAATATCATGCACTTTTCCTTTTTGGGTGGCAGACCTTTAGGTTCTTGAAACAAGATATCATACTTTGAAACAACTTTTTCTAAATCAGCTTGTTGTTTAGCATCACAACTCTCAAATACATTGGTTTTATCAGGTTTATTTTCCTTTACAACCATCAGTAAAATTTGTTTGCATGAATTTACAATTTGTTTCATCTGCCTTGAGTTTATGAGAGTATAATTATTCTTGAGCTTATGAGCTCTTACAAAGTATTCGATTCCATCTTTAACGAGTAGATATTTGTTCTCAGCTCTATAGAAAATAGCTTTTCTATCATACAAGTAAGGACTTCCTAAAACAATTCCACATATATCTAGAGGAATTATATCTAACTCAACCTCATCTACAAATGCTGACCCAAAAGAAAACTTAAGTTTACATTGTCTAGTCACTTGTAGTTGTGCTTTATCACTTAACCAACCTAATGGGTATGGTTTCTTGTGAGGTGTAGTCAGTAATCCCAACTTTTTTACAATTGCTTCAGAAATTAAATTTACTTGTGAGCCACTATCAAACAAAGTATCAATCTTTTGATGTTTGGAAACAACTCGAATATGGAAAAGCTCATGTCTTTTTCTCTCATTTTCTTCATCATTAATAGATTGTGCAGAATTACTAGTAGATGCTTCAGAATTTTTACCTCTTATACCTGTGGCTGCAATGGTTGTTTCATCTCCTGAGTCTGACCCCAAATCTTTCTAAA
Organism: Pinus tabuliformis; assembly: GCA_031772625.1. NCBI lineage: Eukaryota > Viridiplantae > Streptophyta > Pinopsida > Pinales > Pinaceae > Pinus > Pinus tabuliformis. The sequence goes on from CM062817.1 coordinate 560,172,741, forward strand.
TAGCTGCAGCAGTCTTCTTCTTCTTGCCCTCGAACTTCTTAGGTCTCAGCTTCAGATGCAGAATCCAACAGTGCTCATCATCATGCCCATCCTTTTTACAGTGAGTGCATGAAGACTTTGTCTTTTGTGCAGCATTGGCCTTCCTTTCTTTCCATTTTTGTTTTTTTTCTCCTTGTTCTTGCTTGCAATGGGTTTGGATGATCCCCCAACTTCTGGGTTCCCATTCTTTCCTCTAGCTTCTAGATGCGTAGCTTGAACAGATACCTCATCTATACTAGTGGGATTAAACATGAGGATAGTGTGCCTCATGTAGTTGTGTAGACCCCCTATGTACTTCAGCAGAGTCTCAGGTGAGTCTAATGAAATTCCTAGAATCAAAGCTCTCTTCCTAAATTCTTGAGTGTAACCCTGTACACTTTGCCCTTTCAATTGGCGAAGAGTTTGCCAGCTCATCATGGCTTGCTGCATGTAAGCTAGTGGATAGAATTGTTTTTTGATTGCAAAAACAAATTCACTCCAGACAAAAAGAATCTTACCATGTTTCTTCATGTCAGCTTGTGTCCTGCCTTCCCACCATACCAAGGCAGTGCCTCCGAGGCGTAGGCTGGCCAGCTGAATCTTACTCTTGTCTGAGTCGATACTCTGCACTTTGCAATACACATCAATTTGTCTGATCCAATTATCCAGCTTCTCTGCATTCAGCTCTCCATCATATATTGGTAAATCAAATTTAACATCTAATTTAATCAAAGATGCCTTCTTTTTATGTTCAAGGCTATTAGGAGGTGTGAGAAAGTTTTCTTTTTTCCCTTTGCCTTTTGAGTGGTCATGGAGGAGAGATTCTTCTTCTCCTTTATCTTGTTTGGAGCCTGATGAATCATCATCTTTATGTTTCCTAAAGTCCTTATACATTTCCTCTACCATGTACCTCATGGCCAGGAAACTATCTATAAATTGAGTGTTTGGCCCCAAGGGACTTTCTTCTGACATTTTTGTAGAAATTTCTCATTTCCCACCCCGGTTTTCAGTTTCACCTTATTTCTCCAAAATAGTTAAATGCCCTTTCCCATATCCATACATTCAACAACTGGAAAATAAATTTTGCTGAAAACACAAATTCTAGAAATATTACATAATGCTGAAAATGCAGAAATAAATATCAGCACATACAGACAGCCATTCAACACATTTAAACACAGTGATTTTTGGTCAAGGTGACCCTAGAAAAACTCCCTACAACTCTTGGGGAAAACCAGTTCGAAAGCTCCTTATTTCTGGAAAATGCTTTTTACAGTGAGAGAAATATTCAACAAAAAATCAGCAAGCAAACTTTTACAACTTATCTCATTTTCCGTGCCTCACAGCCAACTGGAAAAAACTTGCAAACAACAAAACAGAACAACAATAAATGCTGTACGACCTCCTCGATTTTTGTGCCTAAATTTCAGCCTTAAATGCTACTGTTCGGATTGCTTAGAAAAGCGTGCAAGTTGCCATAAATGCTGCTGTATGATTTTCCTCGATTTTTGTGTAGAAAAAACAGTAGTACAGCTATACGGATTTTTGCCTAGAAAAGCATGCCAAGGTACAACCACTCGCTGTACGGCCTTCCTTGAAAAACGTGCCAGCAAACTTCATATTTTTTGCTCCTCGATTTTTGTGCTAACTTGCTGTACGGCCTCCTTGGAATTTGAACCAAAATTGCTGTACGGCCTTTCTAGAAAATCGTGCCCAAAATCTGCTTTTCACTGTGTGCTAACTCAGCTGTACGGACATATTGAAACGCTGCCCTGGAATGTGTGCCAAGCTGCTGCCTCCTTCTCTTCACTGTCCAGAGATCTCCCTTGCTCTCTTGCTCTCCTTCTCTCAATCTGCTCATGAAAGAATTAATGACCTTTTCTTCCTTTCCCTCTTTTTAATCTAACCGTAAGTGACTTTTGGGGAATCCCTAAATCCAATGGCTGAAATAGATTGAGATCTAGGGCTGAGATTAAATGCTCATTTAAATCTCACTTTCTATTTTTTTAATTCACCCCACTTTAATAAAGACCCACTTAGTCATTTATGTCCAAAGTCACTTTTCCTTTCTAATTTTACATTGACTTTATTAAAGTCACTTTAAAATTAGACTTTAGTAACTTTATCACTTAAAGTCACTTTTAAATTAGATTTACTTTAGGAGAAAAATTAAATTCTTTTGGACACTTTTTCCTAGGCCAAAGATCAAAGCCTTAGGGAACCACCTGTCCTTCGGTACCAAATTTCAACACTCCCTCTTACCGAGGAAGGTGTTCCTCACCACATCTATCTTGTCTCTGAAGTAGACATGCTTGCCCCGTGGTAAGGCTTTGGTAAGAATATCTGCAACCTGCTCATCAGTGGGAATATACTCAAGCTTCACAGCTCCCTTCTGAACATAGTCTCTGATGAAATGATATTTGATCCCGATATGCTTTGACCTGTCATGAAATACTGGATTCTCCGTGAGTTTAATGCAACTCTGATTATCACAGTAAATCACTGAAGGTCTCTACGGCTGACCAAATAAGCCAATCAACATTTTGCGAAGCCAGATGGCCTCACAACTAGCTAGACTGGCTGCCATATACTCTGCTTCCGCTGAACTCAATGCTAATGACTGCTGCTTCTGGTTGAACCATGACACTACTGCCGAACCCAACCCAAAACAGCACCCTGAAGTGCTCTTCCTATCAGAAGCACAACCTGCCCAATCAGAATCAGTATAACCGACCAATCTCACTCCATCCCCTTGCCTGTAGTCCAGACCATAATCCACTCTCCCCTGCAAGTACCGCAAAATGTGTTTTGCAGCCACCCAGTGAACCTTCTTAGGCTCACACATAAACTGACTCATCGTGTTGACTGCAAAACAAATATCTGGTCTAGTGTTGACCAAATACATCAAGGAACCAATCAGCTGCCTGTACAATGTGGGATCCACCAACTCGGAATCTGAAGCATGAAGCTTCTTCCAGTTGGTGATCATCGATGTCGACATGGGTTTACTATCCTCCATGTGGAATCTGCCAAGGATGTCCACAATATACTTCCCCTGCCCCAGGAAGAAATGCCCCTCCTCCTACCACACCTCCAAACCTAAAAAGTAATGCATCAAGCCGATGTCCTTCATCTCAAACTCCGCCGCAAGATCTCTCTTGCAGTGCTCTATGAGTCTCTCTGTACCTGTAATGACCAAGTCATCCACATACAGCACCAGAATGAGAGGCTCCTCACCTATCACAATATAGTAAAGGTTTGGATCTGCCTCACTCTTTGTGAAACCTATCCCCTGCAAGTATGTATCTATCTTGGAGTACCAAGCTCTGGGAGCTTGCTTCAGGCCATAAAGGGCCTTCTTCAGTCTGCACACATGGGACTCCTTCCCATGCACCTCAAAGCCCTGTGGATTCTCAATGTACACCTCCTCCTGTATGAAGCCATTGAGAAATGCAGTCTTCACATCCATCTGGTGGATCTTCCAACCCATCTTTGTTGCTATTGATATAATGGAGCGGATTGAAGTATATCGAGCCACAGGAGCGAAGGTCTCCTCATAATCAACTCCCTCTACCTGGGAGAACCCTCTAGCCACAAACCTCGCTTTGAATTTCTCAATGCTGCCATCTGCAGCATGCTTTACCTTGTAAAGCCATCTGGAAGTAACCACGGATTTGCCCTCAAGCCTCGGCACCACCTCCCAAACATCATTCTTCATGATAGAAGAATACTCCTCCTGCATGGCCTCTCTCCAGACCTACTGGCTAGCTGCCTCCTCATAGCTAGAAGGCTCAGAGTCAAGGATGCTAGTAGCCGTTGCCATATAGCTACAAAACCTCTCAGGTGGTCTACTCTCTTTGACGGGCCTCTTAGGCTCAACAACAGATGTGGCATCTCTCAAGGTGTCCTGAAGCCACTTGGGCTTCCTCTTCCCTGAGCATACTTCTCCCATTGGAGAATGAAACTCCTCCTCCTCATCATCATCAGGAGCCTGAACTCCTGACTGTCTGTCTACTGTCCTCCTGCCTGCACCTGAACCTGTAGAAGCTGGGGTACCGTGTGAACTGTCCATCAGTGGACTCCCTAGTGAACTGCTCTGTGGACTTCTCTGCATGCTGCTCGGAGCACCACCCCTCTGACTCGGCGAGCCACTGCTCACTGACGGACCTGACATCGTCATAGATGTACCTCCAGATCCTCCTGATCCCTGCCCACTGGATCCCTGCGACTGACTCAACTGCTGCTGAGGGTCTGGCTGATCCAGATACTCTAACTCCCGTGACCTCCTAAAAGCCCTGTCCTCCTTGAACTTCACATCCCGCCTGATAACAACTTTCCTCTGTGCAGGAATGTAAATCCGAAAGGCCTTTGAGGTCTCACTGTAGCCCACAAAGATACCCTTCTCTGTGGTGGGCTCTAGTTTGGTCCTCTTCTCCTTGGGTATGTAGGAGTATGTAATGCATCCAAAGATACGAAGATGACCAATATCAGGGTTCTTCCCAGAAAAAGCCTCCTTCGGAGTCATGTGCCCCAAGGCACGATGCGGACTCCTGTTTTGCAAATAAACAGCTGTGTTGCAGGCCTCTGCCCACAAAAACAATGGCAATCCCTGATCATGTAACATGGCTTTGGAAACCCCTCCGATGGATCTGTTCTTCCTCTCTGCAACCCCGTTCTGCTGGGGGTTGTAAGGAATAGTGAACTCCCTCCTAATGCCTGCCTCCGCACAATAGTCAACAAACTCTCCAAGGGTGTACTCTCCCCATTGTCCGACCTCAGGGACTTGATCTTCCGACCTGTTTGTGTCTCCACAAGAGCTCTAAACTCCTGAAACCGCTTGAAGACCTCACTCTTGGTATTCAAGAAATAAATCCAGGTCCTCCTGGAGTGATCATCAATGAATAAAACATAGTACTCATATCCACTCAAGGAAACATGAGACATCCGACCGCTCACATCGGAATGAATCAAATCAAATATCCCAGTCGCTCTGCTGTCACTGCTGGGAAAAGGGGATTTGGCAAACTTGCCCATCGCACATCCTCTGCAAGTATCAAAGTGATCAGTACTGAAATCTGGCACACCTGTAGTGATCTCCCGCAAGGTCCTCAAGGCTCCATGATACATATGCCCCATCCTGCGGTGCCAAATCTCACACAGCTCAGAACTGCTAGCTCTGCTGTCGGTACTACTGCTCAATGCCAAAAGGGGTTGGAATGCAAACTTGTACACCTTTGCATGGCGTACACCTATCACTCTAGCTGAATCAACTGGAGTGCCCCTGGGATACATCAACACCTGTCCTCCCCTGAACAGTACCTCATATCCTCTGTCCTCCAAAGCTTGAGACGGATACAAGGTTCTTCCTCATCCCTGGCACATAAAGAACATCTGACACCTTCAAGGGAGGTTTGGACTCCCTCTGAAATGTCAGTGTCCCCACACCGACTGCTTTAACAACCTGTCATCACCGAGTACTACCTCTATATCAGTGCCACTCCCTGAAAGCTCTGAAAAGTACTCACGGACTCCTGTCATGTGACGTGAAGCCCCATTGTCCACATACCAGATACCCGAAGATGCTCCGCTAATCAAGGGAAAAGCATGCTCCCTCTGAACCTGTGTGGCAGGTGATCTTGCACTAGAGGACTCACACGCAGTGAACCCAAACTCTCGGTCAAAACGATCTGCAAAGTCCTCAACCTCTGCTGAAGCTGCCAAGCTCTGGTTCTTCCCCTTCTTCTTCTTCTTCTTCTCCGGACACACAACTGCATAGTGTCCCATCTTTTGACAATTTCAACACTTCACCTTGGAATAATCCTTCTGTGCGTTACCCTGTTTACCTTTACCTTTGCCTTTGCCCCCACCATTGCTTGTGGAAGCCTGCTTCTTCCCTTTGCCTTTCTTGCCTCCTGCCAACAGTGCTACATCCTCATCCTGCTCAACTGGCTTGGCTGTCCCAAGCTGACATTTTCTGATCTCTGTCTGAATGCAATCATCCCAAAACCTCTCCCATGTGGGAAGGGTCTCACGTGCACAAACCCCATCAGCAAAGTTCATCCATGAACGAGGGAGGCCATTCACTGCAATCTGCACCAACTCAGTGGGTGGAATGACCTCTCCAACTGCTGCCAACTCATCTCTCACATTAGTAATCTTTGTGAGATATCCAGTTGCACTATCATTACCCATCTTAATGGTCTTCAGCTTCTCTTTCAGGACCATTTTCCGGTTTTCATTGGTACTCTGATAGAGATTGGACAATACTGTCCACATCTCATGGGCATTTCTCTTTCCTATCACATGAGGAATGCAATGGTCTTTGACTCCGTCTAGAATCAGTCTCTTACCCTTGTTGTTCTTTTTATTATAAGCAGCCAACTGAGTAGCATCAGTGGGCACAACAACAGGGTTCTGTGTGGTATGCACCATAATGTCCCAGACTTCTGCCTCTTCAAAAAATACTCTGCGTTCTCTCCTTCCAAACGCAGTAATTGGTATGCCCATCCAACCTATCCTCCACCCTCAATCCCAATGATATCCTGCTGTCCTAAAACTGAAAAATAGCACTGCTGTAGTAAAGATAAAACTGTTGTTTGTGAAAAATCAGCTTGCTGGAATTTTCTGAGTGAAAAATCAGCAGGCTGTAATTTTCCTCCTTGCTGTCCCAAACTGCACTTTAGCACTCAAGCTCTGATACCATGTAGAAATTTCTCATTTCCCACCCCGGTTTTCAGTTTCACCTTATTTCTCCAAAATAGTTAAATGCCCTTTCCCATATCCATACATTCAATAACTGGAAAATAAATTTTGCTGAAAACACAAATTCTGGAAATATTACAGAATGCTGAAAACATAGAAATAAATATCAGCACATACAGAAAACCATTCAACACATTTAAACACAGTGATTTTTGGTCAAGGTGACCCTGGAAAAACCCCCTACAACTCTTGGGGAAAACTAGTTCGAAAGCTCCTTCTTATTTCTGGAAAATGCTTTTTACAGTGAGAGAAATATTCAACAAAAAATCAGCAAGCAAACTTTTACAACTTATCTCATTTTCCGTGCCTCACAGCCAACTGGAAAAAACTTGCAAACAGCAAAACAGAACAGCAATAAATGCTATACGACCTCCTTGATTTTTGTGCCCAAATTTCAGCCTTAAATGCTGCTGTTCAGACTGCCTAGAAAAGCGTGCAAGCTGCCATAAATGATGCTGTACGGTTTTCCTCAATTTTTGTGTAGAAAAAAACAACAGTACGAATTGCTGCCTAGAAAAGCATGCCAAGGTACAACCACTTGCTGTACGGCCTCCCTTGAAAAACGTGCCAGCAAACTTCAGATTTTCTGCTCCTTGATTTCTGTGCTAACTTGCTGTACGACCTCCTTGGAATCTGAACCAAAACTGCTGTACGACCTTTCTAGAAAATCGTGCCCAAAATCTGCCTTTCACTGTGTGCTAACTCAGCTGTATGGACTTGCTGAAACACTGCCTTGGAATGTGTGCCAAGCTGCTGTCTCCTTCTCTTCACTGTCCAGAGATCTCCCTTGCTCTCTTGCTCTCCTTCTCTCAATCTGCTCATGAAAGAATTAATGACCTTTTCCTCCTTTCCCTCCTTTAATCTAACCCTAAGTGACTTTTGGGGAATCCCTAAATCCAATGGCTGAAATAGATTGAGATCTAGGGCTGAGATTAAATGCTCATTTAAATCTCACTTTCTATTTTTTTAATTCACCCCACTTTAATAAAGACCCACTTAGTCATTTATGTCCAAAGTCACTTTTCCTTTCTAATTTTACATTGACTTTATTAAAGTCACTTTAAAATTAGACTTTAGTAACTTTATCACTTAAAGTCACTTTTAAATTAGATTTGACTTTATAAAAATTATAAAGTCACTTTAGGAGAAAAATTAAATTCTTTTGGACACTTTTCCCTAGGCCAAAGATCAAAGCCTCTGGGAACCACCTATCCTCCGGTACCAAATTTCAACAATTTTCTTCGGAGGATAGACTTTTTCAATCTCCGGGTTATTTTTTACCAGCTCTCCTTCTCCTAATTTAAGCTTTGATCTAGTTAGCATTCAACAGCAAAATCCAGCACAAGCTTGTCTAACCTTAAACAACCTAGGAGCTCTGATACCACTTGATCTGAAATCACTCGTGAATGATCTTAGTTAATTAATGAAGGTATTACAGACCCATGTGCTGGGGTGTGTCTATGTTATTTTAAGCAACGGATCGATAAGATTGCGAAATACACAGACACTTGAAACAGTAAGAGAAACACAATAAGCAAATATAAAAACACAACAAATTTAATAAGGAGTTCACCCAATCCTCCTGGGCTACGTCTCCTAGTCCAGCCTTCAGTGATGGCCTTTTCTATTGTGTCTTAAAGCAAAGATTTTACAATAAGGAGCTCAATTTGAGTCTCACTTAATAGATGATGATCAGTAGGGTGGTACTTGGATTCCCCAAGCCTCTAGAGTACACAGGCTTCCCCTTACTGGATCTCGACCTCAACTGGTCTCAATGGTATGAGCCCAATTTGGTACTCAATACCGGATAAGTATACACAGAGGAGTTGCTTGAACCTCTCAAGCCCTCTCTAGAGTTCACAGACTCTCGGACTCTCTGTCTTTGTCTGCTCGATGCTGCCTTTGCTCTGTAGGCTGTTCTCTGCAATTCGTTTCTTTCTCTACTTCTGTTTCTTTCCTGTTCTTTGTCTATTCGTGGCTTAAAGCCAATCTACCCCTTGACTGTTCGTTTCCTCTTTCGAGCTCTCTGGATTGCCTGCCTCTGTCCGCTAGAATTCCCTTGCTCTGCGTCGTCATCGCTGTGTAACGCTGCACAGAGAGGTGGCCACTTGTCGCCTTACGGACTGAGTGTCAGTTTTCTTTTGAACGGTCGTTATTTCCGTTACTCCAGGATTTGCCCGCGAAACTGATCCTTCTGCCAGCTCATCGGTCATGCCGGACCTCAAATCTTTATGTGCCTCAGTCTATTTTCCCGTCGAATCCGGTCATCCATCGGGTTAATTCTTCGTCGTTGATCTGGAGCCTCCAGATCCTACGGTCTCCGTCTATATTGCGCGGGTAAGTTGCTCCACTGTTGCTCACGTGATGTAAGTGGTTTTCTCTCTCATCCGCCGGACACGCATCGCCTGGTGTATGGCATCGTGCTGAACTCGGCCAAATCCGCTTACTGCTCGAAGTGCACGTGATATCCTGTCAGTTTTGGGCGCGGGACCCGCCTTCTGACGTTTTCCACATGGTTTCCTGTTTTCCCTCGTGACCGACCGTTCGGGGCTTTCCTTCTCTAAGGGTTTTGTCTTGCGATACGCGATTAGCGCTTTGCCTCTGTTTCTGGATCTGGGCTTCCGATTGCCAATTTACGTCCATGCGCGGTCTCCATGGGCCAACGGTCAGCGCGCTTTGACCGAGGGTCCTCGTTGTTCCGTGCTGGCCACAATTGCCATTGTACAGAGGTCATTTTTGATACTTGTTATTCATAAGATTTGATCTGACATAATTTTGAAACAGTCATGAGAAATGTTTAAGGATCCAATTCGGATTAGTCTTAGTATTACAAAACCTTACCCAAGTTGACAAAGAGTGGAATCTTGCACTTTTTCCCAGAGGTACAAACCATAGAATTATTCTTTGCACATTTATACTCCTTTTATGTATATAAAGGAAGTCTCGGTAGCATAACTATTTGTGTTACGGAGATAGACTACTGTGACCTTAGTATATGTCACAAACTGCTGTCCTTCGTAATGCAGTGAGTGAACAATGGATTGATAAGAAGTTCAAATGCTTTCCTCTACTCTTCTTAGCTCAAATTATTCTTAGAAAAAGTGTCACTCTAAACTTAGATGCCATAGAAAAGATTGTCTTAGAAAAATATTAAATGTCACAGAGATTTAGACTATTTCTCCTTTAAATCCAAATTGACTTTTATCTCCACAGAAATGAAGAATAACGTCTTGGATTTCTTGACAATTCTTGAACCAAAATGAATTTAAGTCGTAAACTTAATATGTATAGAATAGCTTAAGTGACTCATGCCTTCATATAGAGGAGTTTGAACTTTGGATCAGACCTCAGAATAATCTTACAAACCTTAGACTATCTTGCAGACCTCGGCATAATCATAGCGTTCGAAACTAGCTCGCTTACCACAACTCTGATACCATGTTAGAATTCCAGTGTAAATGGTGAATTATTTAATATGATAATTACTTGTGATTACTATTAAGGTTCTTCTTGATTTATTAATCTTCTTCATTAAGTAATTACCATTAGAATTTAATAGAATAAAACAAGAGACACCAGAGATTAGGCTCCAAGCCAGGTCAATGCCCCACCAAGGGGGGAACCCATCAATCCTTTCCTTATAGAGTCATAGAAAATCCAAGTCAATACAACCAGTATCCAAGTGCCAAGTCAACCCTCCACCAAACAACATTTTCCTTTATAAAGTTCTTCATATGTCTGTCCACATATATGTCCATAACCTCATGCTTAGGTCACCACAGGAGTTTGCATATTGTCACAGAGATGCATCACAGAGAGACCAAATTCCATCGCAAAAGTACACCACAGAGAGCCCAAATTTCATCACAGAAGTACACCACAGAGAGCCCGAATTTTACAGAGAAGAGACATCTGAATTCCACAAAGAAAGACATCAAAATTTCTTCTTGCCACAGAGATCCAAATTTACTGCAGAAGGTCCATGAGCTTGTTGATAAATGGAGGAGTCCTTATGGCAATATATAGTGATCTGTCCATGCGAAAAGTCATGTCTTTTCAAGTTGGGCCAACCTGTCATCTAGGAGGGCTGACTTGGCCACTTGGATAACTAAATACAATTTCAAAAATTCAAATTTCTTTTTCTTTCAAATGTCCAAATGGAATGAACAAAGTTCATTCTTCACGTTAAATACTCCAGAGGACTTGGAATATAAAGATCTCCATTGAGATACAAGAATATATATTGAAATGTATGAATAAGAATGACACAATTGAGAATGAGGGGCTTGCTTATATACTAGGCAGGTGCCTCTTCATGGAAAGTCATGTCCCATTTAGACATGCCTCTTCAACCTAATTACTAATTAACTAATCACTATTACAATTATCATTTTATATTTAATATATTTTATTCATAACATTGTCTTCTTCTTCAAAAAGGTTTGTCCTCAAAGCTTATTGAAGAAAGGCTTGATCTTTTTTTCTGTTACGAATGTCTTCTCGTCTCGGGACAATCATCTTTGTCGATACAAGTTGATATGATCCTTGGAGTGATATATAAAATTGTCGCACTGAGAAGGAATCAGACCATCCTAAATTAATCTTTTGTGGAATCTTGTGGTTACTGGATACTTCGTGTGAATTGTTATCACAAGATTGAATTGTACTGACATTAGCAATCTTTGGAACATAAGTTTGTTGTTTTTGTTTTGAGAGATACATATATGCAAGTTGATTGGAATGTCTGCTTTTGTGATTCAGATGTAGATAAGGAGTTTGTCTTTCCCTTATCATGTGTGTGGCAAGATTGAGACTTACTTCAGGTTCTGATGTCGTCGAGTTGGTTACAAAATCTTCACCTGGGTTTTTCATCGTTTGAACTACAACTTCTGAGTACGTCCTTACTTTAGTTGGGTTTGGATTTGTCTGAATTGTGAGATTAATGGGATCTGTGTTTGTTTCCTTTTCTTCGACTTGGACTATTACGTCTAAAGACTTTGATACTTCTTTCGTGAGTAATTCTTCTAACTTGTTTTTTAATGATTGCTTATCATCCTTAAGTTTCTTAATTTGAGTGAGTAGACTTTGATTATGGTTTCTCAGACGTAAGAGTTCTTTGGTTTTTGATTCATCAACCTTATTTTCAATGTCTTGACTTTTAAGCTTCTCATCTTTTAGATCTTTGATTTGTTCCAATAACCTTTGGTTCAAGTCTTTTAAGCGCAAATTTTCTTCTTTCTTCTCGACACATCCCTTTTCTTCTAATTTTTTCTTTCGTTCTTGGGACTTGTTGACCTTCACATATAATTTTTGGCTATGGTCCCTTAGACGCAAAATTTCCTCGTCTTTTTCTGTTAATTTTTGTTCCAGTTTTGCAAGTTTTTCCTCTCGTTCTGTCATTTGCATTAGTACATCATCTTGACATTCTTCCGCATTAAATAATTTTCCACATGTTGGACAACATAATTCACAATTTTTATGAATCCATGGATATTCAATGTATGTTATACAAAACAAACATTTAGTCCAAAATAATGATTGTTTTGTAGAACTCATCTTCACTGCTTCCTTTTCTTCTTATATGGGCTTTGAGAATATAGCAATATATTCTCTTTTTACTACCTTTATAATTATCTTCAATAACCCACTTCTTTTTTTATTTATTCCTATATTAATTTTCATTTTTTATTTTTTATTTTTTAAAAGGAACTTCCTTTTATCCGACTTATATGACTTTTAAAGTTAAAAGTATACTCTTTTGTTTACTTTGATGTATTTGGCTTTATAAAGTGAGGTATATCACTTTCCCTTTTTAATAAAAACCTCAAAATTTCTTTTATCACCTCACATAATATAAAAATTATTTTAATTAACTCCAAAAAAAATCCTCAAAGCTAACTTTTGACTTTTCTTGAAAAATGATTGTTTCCATTCCTTCGTCTTTTAATTCATCAATTTCTTTTTAAAATCTGAATATTCTTTTTTACTTTATAATAACCCCAATTTAATATGTATTACTTGAATTATTATTTTTGCAAATCCCACCTGTTATCTTGGCTGTAGCTACCGTTTATCTTGTTGCAGTATTTACTTCTTATAACTTAAATTAAAACTAATCAAATCTTATAGCAATTTAAATAATATCGATTTTTTTTTTTTGTTTCCCTTAGATTGTATGAAAATTCGTTACTTTTCATCCAAGTAACCTGACACGGGGATTAGGGATTCGTCGGATATGGGGATTTGAGTGTCGGATTCGGATATGTTGACCACCCGTAACAGGACATGTTAGGACACGTTATATATATATATTAAAAATTAGATATTTCTTATACAAATTTTCATTAATGATACAAATTCTTTGATTTCAAACATAGATCTTCATCTAGATGTAAGTTTTACTGTTTACAAAGTAAGTTAGTAACATTATAGCATGCATAGTACATACAAAATTCAAATACATGTCACATAAATGATAAATCAATGAGTCATATATTCTAAATTCATAAATGATAAATCATAATACATATTCAATTCATCAATGATCCAATAGGAGAAAGACAAGATAGTAAGATAAAGACACTGACAACTGTAGTTTTCTCACTAAGTCATCAAAATCAAAATGTGTTACATAGGTAGTGCAATGCCAATGACAAATAGAAATAGAAAATACAAAACAACTACAGGTATACAAGTCTCAAGGCAGTAGGTAGCCCATGATTCATGAGTCATCAATCTTCAGAGTCATCATCAGAATCAACATCACTGTCCTCATCATCATGGTCACCACTGCTCTCCTTTGCATCCTCCTCCTCCCTTGTATCCAAAGTTGTCTCTGCATCTGCTGGAGTGGAGGATGACCCCTCTACAATATCACCATCATCAAATCTAACAGGCTCTAGCACTGGATCATTGACATCCATGTTGGCCAATGCCAACTCAACATTGTTGTCCAGACCCATATCATCAGGAAAGACATCCCACATCTTGTCTTTCCCTTCAACCTCTCTTCCCTCTACCTGTAAATAAGACGAAGGTTGGTGTGCATATACACCATTGTCTTTGCCTTGGACTTCTCAAGCCTGCTCTTCTTAACACTATACAAATTCCAATATGTGCTCCAATTCCTCCCGCAACAAGAGGATGAAGTTACTTGAGAGAGGAGCCTCATGGATAACTGCTGTAGAGGAGGGCTTGTTGCCCCATGATTTGCCCACCAAGAATAGGGCTTCTTAGACCCCCTGTCTCTAATCACATCATATCCTGCAAATCGACCAGTGCCAGTGGAAAACTCTGCAAAGGCATCCTCCACCTCATCAAGCAATGCTCTATCTTGAAAAACCTGCCTGAATGCATCTTTCCTCGCCTTTGAGATTTCACCATCCATGTGAGGAGGGAATTTGCGGGAAGGTCCACCATTTACCCACTCATGGTTGTAGTATTTTGGGTTCAATGAGTGAGCCAAACAATGTAAAGGTGTGTAATTCTTGTCCCATCTGCTGACAAGAATATCCTATATAGTACCACAAAAGGCCTCTGGTGATGTCTCATACTCGGGGCACTCACTCTGTAGAATAATGCTCCTCACAGACTCAATCATGGAATCCCATCCCTCACAAACCTCTCCTAGGATGGGTTTGTCTGTATCTGCAAATCGAAGCAAAGAAATGATAGGGTCCATGATCTGAATAATTAGATCTACCCTCTCCAACCAAGCATCATCTAGCATTGTGTCCACTCTTTTAGAGGCTAGTCGATCTGTGTTTCTCCAAAAAGACCAAAACTCTGACATAACCATGGCCCCAAGAGCGGTCTTGACCTCCCTCAACCTCTTCAACATGATGAATGAAGAGGCAAACTGTGTGTCAACAATTTTCAACAATGATAGATTGTTATACTTCTTGTAGATAGTGAGGGCATTTGTATGATTTTGCACAAAGTTACAGATATGCCATGCATCCTTAATAATGTTACCAATCCAAAGCACATCAGAAGCAATGGATTTCAGTGCTAAGTTTAGTGAATGGACAATTCAAGGTGTCCAAAACACTTGTGGATATTTAGCTTCCACAATCATGCCAACTGCCTTGCAAACATGTGCATTATCTATAATGATTTGCACACAAGAATCAACACCTACATCTTCAATAACTTTAATAAACAACTCACCCATAAATTGTGCATCCTTGTATTCTCCAATTGCATCAACTGTTTTCAAGAAAATTGGACCATTCAAGGAAGACAATATGAAGTTGATGAGTGGGTGTCGTGTTGGATTTGTCCATCCATCAGAAACAATGCTAACCCCAGATGTTGGTCATGATGCTATAATAGGCTCAAGCATTTTTTGCACCTCTTTTTTTGCCTTGATCAACAATGTAGTTCTAAGCTTCTCTGAATTAGGAGGCACGTACCATGATGGAGACCCGTGAGTTAGAGCTCGACACATCTCAATAAATAGAGGTGAGCGTGCAACATTAAAGGATATGAAGTTTTGATAGAAAAAAGGCAATGGTGAGATCAAGCTCTTCCCGTTTCTCTTTTTGAAAAATCTTGTCCATTGAAGCAAGTGAAATTGCCTTTCTTTTTGTTGCTTGTCCCCCAATAGAACTCTCAAATGGAAATTTGGTGGTGCCTTTCCTAAAAAATGGAAGGGGGTCATCATTTTTGGTTTTTTTTGATTTTGCAGCGACATTTGCCATACCAATAGTGAACTCTTTTTCCATTTCTTTCTTCTTTTGTAAAGAAACTTGTGTACAAGCTCCAACTCCACAACTTGGTAAAGCCAACAGATGGCCTTTCACATGGTAATATGTGCTTGTGAAAGTATTGTGGCAAAAGTTGCATCTCCAATTCACATTGCCTCCTCCCTTCTCCTTGCTGCCTAGCCCATCCTCTCTTGTGACATATTTCCACAAGGGATATTTCTCAATGTTACCTTTAGGAGGAAGTCTTCCTTCAACATTACTTGCAGCAGACTCTGATGATATTGGGGGAGGAGGGGAATCTCCAATGGGGACATTCTTCCCCTTCCTTTGCCCCCTACCTGCTGCCCTTGATTGAGCCATGAATACTGTAAAAAAAAAAACAAAACATGCACAAATTTGTAAAAGAAATCCATATACAAACTGCTGTAATACAAATGCAAAAAAATAGAGAGGAAATGCACTTACTGTTGCTTGAATCTCCTTGAAAACACTCCAAACCCTTGGCTCCTTCCTCCAAACTCCTCACACCAAACCCATAGCTCAACTATTGCAAAAGAAATGACGTCAAATGAGGGAAAAAAGAGTCATTTCTGCCCTTTATTGGCCGTGCGGGTCCCAGAAATCCGGAATCGTGTCCGAATTTTGGGACTTGATCCGGATTCGATCATGTCCCAATCGGACACGACGTGTCATGAAATCCAGACACGATTTAGGTCGAATTGTACCAGATTCGTAGGATTCGGACACATGGCCCTCTAAGAGCGAATCCGGTTTCAGAGCTTTTCATATTAATATAATATACCAGATGATGGTAAAAAGGTTTGACTGTACCACAAGGGCACAACGGATGGATTGGTGGTACAGCTGTACAGACGCAGTGCTGTAATTTAATTTTGCAGCAGCAAAGAAGAGCAATAAAAAATACCTGCCTGGCCGTTATTGTTGTACGAACGACAATAATATAATTCAATCGCTGAGTTATTTGAAATGACAGTTTGCTGGTTGTGGCTAGTGTTGCAGATCACAGGTGGGAAAAAGACATTGTTAAAGAGAGCGGTATGGGGCGGGGTATCAATCAGAGTGGTGATTGCGGGGATAGATAGTAGGGATGGTGGCTGCTTGCCACAACCTGCTGTTGGACGACAACAAATTCTTTTTTTGTTTGTTTTCATCTTATTTATTATTATTTTTTATATTTTTTTTTAATTTGCTTTTAATATTTATTTATATTTTATATTTTGATTTTGATTCTAAAATTTTCCCATTTTCATATATAATTTTTTTGTTTTAATATTTAACTTTATATAACTTTTTGTTTTTAATGTGTATAGCTTTTTATATCTCTTTTTTCCTCTCTTTTTTTTTGATTTTTTTAAATAATTTTTTTTAAATATATATATTTAAATTCTCTCTCTATATATATTCTTTTATTTTTATTTTTTTCGATTATTTTTTAAATGGCCAAGGGCCTAATGGCAAAATGGAGAAACTCCAAACTTTTGTAGCAAAACGCTTCAAAGGCAACAAGGTTGACGAATACTAGTGGCCAAAGGCCGGGTTCAGAGAACGTGGCTCTGTGCAACAGTTGAGCGGTCAGAGGATTGAACAAGCTGGGATCGGAGAACGTGGCTCTGTGCAACAGTTGAGCGGCCAGAAATTTGAACGACTCTGAAACCAAATGGAATGAATAAAGTTCGTTCTTCACATTAAATACTCCAGAAAACTTGGAAGACAAGAATATATATTGAAATGTATGAATAAGAATGATACAATTGAGAATGAGGGGCCTGCTTATATACTAGGCAGGTGCCTCTTCATGGAAAATCATGTCCCATTTAGACATGCCTCTTCAACCTAATTACTAATTAACTAATCACTATTACAATTATCATTTTATATTTAATATATTTTATTCATAACACCAAATGGGACATATAACAAAATCAATTTTCTTTTAACCAATAAAATGTCTTCTTCAAGTATATTATAAAGACCGAACCTAGTTACATTTCCCAACAGATTTGACTAGCTTTAACAAAGACCTTGAGCACCTCAGAATGCCACCAAAACAGAACCACATGCACATGTCCCAAAGCATTATCCAAATCTAAAATCATATTTCAAGAAAGATAAGATTAAGAACAAGATTGTGGACTTTAAAAATCTTAAAGTACCCTTTTGGAGAACTATGAATTGGGTGCCCAAATTTGTTGTCAGCCAGCTCAAGAAAGTGAGAGCCCTCATTTGAGTATCTGCATCCTTCCATGGGTACATGAAAATCTGCATGTCAACTATATGCATAGGTGAAACTTGCTAAAATAGATCTGCAGGACTGTACTATAAATAGCGTAGAATATGCCAAGAAACCGGTCTGTCTGATATATTGATGTCAGGGTGATATGTCCTCTGGAATTACCTATTGTGAAATACCTACCAAAAACTGGTCCAATTCTCAAACCTTTAGCAATAGAAAACCTCCGATAATGTGGCAAGTCTGTTGAGTTATGTAACAATGAGTTCTCTCTGTAATGTATCTCATGAACCATCCCTGCTAAATACCCTAATTGAATTTTGATGAAATTCATTTTGGGTGTTAACACACTATATTAGAGACGCATACAAAAATTTGACATCTTTGTAGAGACAAACATAATAAAATAATAAATTAAATAAGACCCATGTTTGTGTTTTAGGGTTGGTTTTAAGTTTTTAGATTTTCATTCCTTTTAAGTTTGATTGACTATGGGTTGGACCTACACAATCATAAAACATTTAAGGAAAAGGTGAAACATTGTTTTTCTTCTTTAATGGGCCAAGGAAAAAAGTGCTTGTAATTTTTGGGGTATTCCCGTTTTGCATATTTTTGATAAATGTGCTCAATGGTGTCTTGTTTTTAGTAGTAGTTTTTACATGATTAGGGGTCTGAGGTGTTTGAGAGGTTGGTGAAGGGATTTGGACACTAATTGTTTTTAAGATTCTTTTTGATGCTTTTTCAATTATAATAATTGTTGGAATAGATGGTTTTATCATGATATAATATAAAGGTTGTTTAAACGAAAAGTTTAATTTGTATGCTTAGCTATCTATTTGTTTTTCATTTCGAAGAAAATTTCTATCATAGTAAACTAGTGTTGATCTTAATGCCTAACCTCTTCATGCACGCTGTAGGTATTGGGATTGGTTTTGAAGCATTGTCGTCCAGATCCTAACAAGCCTGATGTTGTGCAAGCTCAACTCGCTGGAAATTCTGTCTATACAGATTTATTTTTCTTAAAGGTAGGTTATTTAATTATGTATATAATTTCCAATCTCTAAAGTTGTTGAGTATAAAAGAAATTTATTACATATGGCACATTTCATATCAACTATGTATATAATTTCCAATGTCTAAAGTTGTTGACTATAAAAGAAATTAATTACCCATGGCACATTTCGTATCAACTATGTGTATGAACTATGCCATCAACTATGTATATCAACTATACCTATCTTAATTATAGTTATTAGATTCAACATTAACTAATAAGCCAAGTAGTTGTGTAGATAGATTATTTATCTAATTCTTTGGAGGTGCTTCCTGAAATGGGCTCAAAGTAGATGCACTGCATAGAGTGGACATCCTTTTCAGTATAGGTAGTTTGTTATTGACTTGCACCATTGCCTCGTCCACTTGGAACTCATACCATTTGGGTGGGGAAAACCACAAGAAGCATGGAACCATGGTGAACAACTTAATAATCTGTAAACCTCTGTTGTGAACCGAATCTCCATTGGTAAAGCCAGATTATTTTTGAAGAAAATATAAGAAAAATTGGAAGAACAATTTACTTCACTTATTTTTCTAGTTTTTCACTTGGAAATGTATTTGTTTCAGTTCTTAGTGCAATGTATTTGGAAATGTATTTGTGGAGCAAACTTGGAGGTAAAATTGGTTTCCCTTTATATCTTAGGATACTTAGAAAAGGATCAGGTTTGCCTTGGGTTGGTTGCCATTTGATCTCATGGAGTATCATTAGTGGTTAAGTGAGTGATGAAGGCTCTTAGTTGTAATGTAGCTTGGTATGTCATGATATAGAATTGAGACAACTAGGCACATAATGAGATTTAGTAGCACATTCAGTATTGCAGATGTGGTTTGTGTGGTAATTGGTTGCAGAATTTCAGATTCATTTGGTTCTAAGAGAATTTGGAAGGTATAAGAAGTTGTCTCTAGCGATCTCTTGTGTATTATCTAGGTGTATGTAGAATTTAGGGGACCTATAGAGTAGCACTATTTGGTCCTTTAAAATCCCAGCTTGTATTTGGCATGATCCTTAGTCTTGTAGTGAAGTGGTTTTGTGAAAAGCATGATATATGGGATGAAATTAGAGATGATTGATACAACTAGATAAGATAAGATAAATTTTACTATTGTCTAGTGGATGATTACCCTCAAAGATTAGTACATCACTATGAGCACCCAAATCTGAATGTAAAGACCTCAAATCAGTGTTAAGCCTTCCCTCAAAGCAACACTGGCTTGCAACCACAAGTAGATTAGTTCCAATCTGATATACACTATGGATTAGCCCTAGAGATGCCCTGCGACCAGGGTTATGGGAGCCTCTAGGCCTGCGGCTAGGTAAGAGGAGATGATTTGATGCCTGAACGAAAACCCTAGCCAAAACAAAAAGTTTAAAACCCCTTTCTCAAGTGACAAATAGGTCTGCAATCAACAAAAATAGTGCGCAAATCAATTGTAATTTTCAATGGAAAATCATAACCAAACCCTAGCCAAAATTCACTATGGCCTGCAAAACTGGGATATTAGTATAGAAAATCAATTGTGATGGGATTTTGGTAGATGGCCCTTCTAGGGTTGTGTTAGGGTTATAAGGAGCAAACAAAGCCCGTGACTAGGGATTTATGGCCTTTAAGGCTTGCGACTAAGCTTATTAGCCTCACAATCCTTGCGGCTAGCACAAATGAGCAACTTATGATGATCCTGCAATCAAAACATGTCAAATTGATGCCAAAAATGGAATTTATAGCCACCAAAATTCGTTTGCAAATGAAATTTAAAGATCAAACCCTTAAAACCCTGATTTGCAAATGAAATAACCCCTTGTAGGGCTTGTGGCCTTCTTAATGTTTGCAATATTAGTCCTAAATCCTAGCCATTTAGGCTGGGTGAGGGCTAGGGCCTTTAGAAAATGGGTTTCTTTCTAGATTTGAAAATAACCAACTTGTGAAATGGGCTCCAAAACCCTAGACGTCTCACGAGAAAATGAAAAAATAAACTCCTAAAATGGCTATACATACAATGAAAAATAATCACAAGGGCTAGCAAAATTATTTACAATATTCACACAAATAAAAATTACAAGCTCTAATAAGAAGATCTAACTTTATTTGCAGAATTAAATTTGAAATAATTTGAGTGAAGAAATAATTTTAATTTAGAGCCATGGCCAAGTCACTACATATAAATTGTTAGATATGCCTTGGATGATTTAAAATAATGGGCTTTTAAGCCTCTTGCCTTGGTAGTTGGCTGGTCCAACCAAAGACTTCCCCTCACATCTAAGATCTGAATATCAGATGATCTCTACACTCGAAATGAAGTTATTAGATCACAAGGGGCTAGATAAACGCTAAAACCCTCAATATCTAGAGATACCTGCTAGATCAAGTGAGCTAGAACGCTTTTCTAAACCTAGTATCTAATCCAAGGTACCTATGCAAATAGATAATCCAATTGTTGGCAAATGAAATAATAACTTAAGAAATTATATTCAGTAGAGCATCAAAGCACGATTCAGGATAACATTACCACAAGTAGTAGAAAAGGAACACCATTGCAATATAAACCCCCAAAACTTTGATATTATTATTGCAAAATAGAAAAATGAGAGTGTGAGAACCCTCCAAGTGGAAAAATTGGTAGTTTGACTTGATCCTGGAGAATAACGGCTAGTTGCTGCTTGACCCATGCCAAAATTAAATCTTGTCCCTAGATCTGGAAGAAAAATTCGAATTTGTTGTTGAAGGCCTTGATCCTGATCCAAAAAATATTTTTTCTAACCTTTTTTCCTTGAAAATTGATCCTTGACTTAACCACAATGGTCCAAAAGTTTGATTTTTCCTTTGATGGATGACCTTAGAAAATTAAATTCTTCTAGACCCATGAATATTTGAGGTATTTTTCTTGTTGGAATTGAGTCCTTCAAATTTAATCTTCCTCGGGAAGGTCACTTTTCTCCAAAATTTATTTTTCCACTTAGAGAGAAATTGTTTTTCTCTCATTTTAATTTTTTGATTAATTTCTGGCTAATTAATCTTCTTTTATTTTTGCTAGAAAATAAATTAAATGACTCTAGAGAGTGTTACCGTTCAAACTAGCAGGGGTTCGAGGAGGGGATCCGAAAGGGCAACTACTAGGTCAATAGCAACAATGGTGCGATAGCCCACAATCACCTCAGCTAAGGCTCCTTGCTCTTGACGGACCTTCACCGATGGGAGGAGACTTGGTGTAAGAGAAATCACAATGATGGATGTGTCAATGAGGGGATAAAGGGTGATTCCCAAGGCCTATTTGTAAGAGAGACTCAATTGTGTGGCTTTCTTGCTTGGAAAGCAAGGTGATAGGCTCTCTAGGAAGGGCTAAGAGGATTCTTGAGGCTAGGGTTTGGGAATGTATCTTGTAAAGATGATTCCTAGGCCTAGAAATCCTTATGGAGACTTGGTCTTTATGTGATCTTTGCGGAGTTGGAGTTGTAAAGTTGTGGGACCACACAAGACCAAGTGGACCCAAAATTAGGTCAAGGAAGTGGAATTGATCAATCAAGGAGGGGCTTGACCTAATTGTGGAAGGGAAGAGGATCAATGGACAAATCTTCTTAGGATAGAATACAATGATCCAAATGAGGTCACTAGCCAAGGGAAACCTAGGGCAAGAAACGATCCTTGGGCTAGGGCTTGCAATATCTCGAGATCCCACCGTCAGAATTTCGTGAAATTTGGAGGGCCTCTAAAGGAAACCCTAGTGTAGTAATGGACAAGAGATTGAAGTCTTTTGATGGCTAGAATGTGAGATAAGTGATGCCCTAGATGACCTATGGAGGTTAGGCCTAGAAAGAGAAGGAGAGGTGAGAGAAATATGCGTTTAAAGTGACCACCTATGGAAGGACCAGTGCCTTATCCTTTGGGAGAGATGGAGTCAGGAGAATTTATGGTTTGGAAGATGTTTACCCAATCAAGGAGGTCTTCAAGCAACTTCGCATGGCATTAGGGCATGAGAGCAACTACTTGAGATCTTTATACTTCAATATGCAATAATTGATGACTTGTCAAGATGTATTTCAAAAAAATAATCTCTAGGAACATTCACCCATTCATACATGGCCCATGCAATGATGCAACACTATAAAAGATCAAAATTTCCACAATTTAGCATAGGAAAGTAGTAAGTTTCATACTAGTATAGCAAAAATCGTAGCAATATTCATGTGACAAAGTAAATAACAAGAATAAGCATGAAAAGATTACTTACATGTACAAGAGAGTATATCCAATCATCAAGTTATGCCAATAATGAAGCTCCAAGGTAAGAGAAATAGATCCAAACATCGAAATTCAGCCATAACATCCAAACTCGTCCTCCAAAAGAGAATGTGAAATTCTGAAGAGCTACTAAATCTCAATCCAAGTGATGATGATAAAATGAATCGCCTCACTTGTATTTAATTACTAATGAGTTCAATTTTCCTAATTTGGCCTAATTGAGCTCCAAATAATAAAATAATGTGCAATAATAACATCCCTTGGTAACAATCCCACCAAGATAGCTCAATAACATAATAATAAGCCTCCTAAGAGGGTACAATGATCAATAAAGTGAGTCGTTGGGCCTTTGAGGAGGCGTAATGAAGTCTAGAGGATGCTAAGATGTGAGAATGGACCTCAACCATAGTGGACAAGGGGTTGGCCCCTTGTTTTCCAAGCAAATCCTTGTGGTCCTCCCAAGTGGGTGTGGGGGCACAAGGACATCCTCATGGGTCTCCAAGTGGATTGAAAATGTTTGTAAACCATTTGTAAGGGCTAGGATGATGACATAAGCCCTCATCTGGACCCCAAATCATCTGCCAAGTGTATGGTGGAAGTGTGGAGCCGGTTGGGCATGGTGAACCAGGTGCATCATCCTCATCCAAAAGGTGGAACACGAGCAATCAATGAGTGGTGCTGGGAATCATCCAGACCACATGTCATGGTACAAGGGTCGCTGTAATAAGGGAAGCCCACACCTGGGTATATGAATATAGGAGGGAGCAAATCGTAGTATATGAGTTACCTCGACCTTTGTTTTTCCACCTTTCTTCATGTGCCTTTTGCCTTTGATTGATTTTTCTTCATAATTGGTCTGGGCTCTAGGGGATGAGAGGATGTTGTATATTATATAGCAATGAATACCCCCTTAAGGTGGGGAAATTCATCGCCCACCAGGGGTTGGGACAATCATGGGTTCCTTAATGATGGAGGGGGCTCATCTAGGGCTGATAGGAACCAGGGTGATGACCATGGATAAGGGGTAGAGCTCATGCTTTGTTTTTGCCCATGTGCTAAATTTGTATGTCTTGGCCATCTTTTGCATTTTGTGGTACATTTCTTGTTGAGAGTGGCCAAATTATGCTTTTGCTTTTCTTTTTCGTTGCATCAACTTCCGAGGCATCGTTCCAGGCTCGACCCTAGATGTGTACAAGTGAAGGGGGAGGCTAACCCTATGTGGACCCACTGGACATATGTGGACCTAGATGGGAAAAGAGATGAATGGGGCTAAAATGAATGGAAGGGAGTAATATATATGGTGTCGGGAATTGGGACCATGCAACCAAATTTGGGATTTCCCATGTAGTGCCAACCCTAAAGCTAGTGGCCAGTGAAGGAGAGACCATGGGACCAGGATACAAGGCTAACCACAAAATCGGGTAGTGGAGACATGTTAAAATTGGCAACTAGGGCCAAATTCCACCTTGGGACAACTCATTTGATGGAGATGATGATTGCATTAAATTCCTCTTTTCGAGAGGACCAAAATTGATATAAAGATCATCTCATTTGGACAAGCAGAAGTGTGATTTTGAATTTATGCCCACACGTGTAAATTGTTCAGGTTAGCCACATCATCATGTAGGCTCATGAAGCCCAATGGACATGACTCTTCACCCTCAATGACTTGTATAAATACAAGTGACCTCTCACCTCATTTGGCATCATCATCATTCACACATTCTCTCTCCTTCTCTCATTGGTTCATACAACATTGGGCATTCTCTCTCTCCCATGTGTGGCACAAGGAGGTCGAATTACAAGACAGAATTGCAGGGCCGAAAATCTCAGAAAATTCTCCAGTTTGACCAGCGTCGACCAACATTGACTTTGACTTTTTGGGCATAATTTGTCTTCAATTTTCAGGGTGGATTTTGTCTTAGCAGGCCGCATTTTTGGGCACAAGAACCGAGGTAAAAGGAGGACTTTGACTTGTGTTGACCGCAGGTTGACTAAGTTTGGCCGTAGATTTTATGATTGTTTTGGGTTGACTTTGACCACTGCTGGAGGCCGAGTTTGACTACCTTCCACTGAGCTTCAAAGGAGAAGTTTGACTATTGAGTTGATCATCTTTGGTTTTCTGGTTAGGGTTGATTTGACCACTGTTGATTGGGACAGTATTGCAACATTTTGACAAGGTTGTTTTAATCTTCTATTGGCAAGTCAATTTTGACTTTTTGCACTCTCTCTCGGTGCAAAACATTTGATATAATAATAAGAAGATTTGATGAAAGGGTTTTCCCAACATTCGGGTTTTCCCTGGCATCGGCCAAATCTGGTGTCCTCTTGTCTTGGCTTGTTCTTGTATTTTGTTTCATGTTCTATATATTGTTATTATCAATGTGATTAATGGTTAATGTGATTGCTATTAGAAAACTAAATTGAATTGTCATTGGGCTGTTAAAGGAAAATTGAAGTAATTGTGCTAAGCATACAACATACCATTGCTATCTGTCTTTAACATGGTTTCAGATCACAGGTGAAGACAAAGCCCAAGCAAGAGAGAGAAAAGCAATCACTAAGAGAGATCTGTTGGTCAAGACTATTGATCTAGCTTCAATGGCTTCTACATCTTACTTCAAATATGAGGATAAGCTCAAGGACAAATCTAACTTCTATGGATGGAAGATGACTTTGGACTTTGACTTTGGAAGAACATGATGCCATGGATTGTGTGAAGGGAAGAGTGGTGGAGCCTCCTTCAAATGCACCTACTGCTGCAAAGACAAAATACATGAAAAGTGAGGTCAAAGCTAAAAGAATTATTATAGGCTCCATTCAAAAGCGTTTGGTTGCTTATATTTCTGATTTAGGAACATGTAAGGAGATATATGATAAGTTGGTTGGGATGTTCAAAGTGAACAATGCAAATCAAATCCTCTTTCTCAAGAACAAGTTGAAGGACATCAAGATGGATAAAGGGGAGTCTATCCAATCCTACTTCATGAGGATCACTCAAATCAAGAATGACCTTCTATCTATTGGAGAAGTTATTGCTGACAAGGAGCTCACTCTCATTGCACTTGGAGGTCTTCCAAGATCATGGGATGTGTTTAACACAACCATTCTTAACAATGACAAGATTCCTAGTTTCGATGAATTATTGGCTTGTTGCACTCAAGAGGAGACAAGGATGATGGAAGACACTCAAAGAAGTTTTCACTGGTAAGAAACTTGATGTTTCACATTTTAGAATATTTGGTTGTCCCGTCTATTTTCATGTGACTAAAGAGAAAAGAAATAAGAAATAAGCATATGGGAAGAAAGGTATATTTGTGGGATACAGTGAAAATTCAAAGGCATATAGAATCTATGTGTCTGGACTAAGAGATGTGGAAATTAGCCATGATGTCACCTTCGATGAAGATATTGCCCTTGGGAAGGCTTGAGATCTCCCCATTCCATCAAAGGATAATAATGATGATGTTGCAGAAAAATAGGATGAACCTCCTACAGATGAACATGTTACCGCTCAAACTAGTAGGGGACCTAAGGGGGAAACCCTAAAGGGAAAATTCTAGGCTAATGGCAATAAATGGAGTCTTAGCCCACTATTACCTCAACTAAGGCTCCCTTCTATTTACGGACTTTCACAGATGGGAGGAGACCCAATATGTGTGGAGTCACTAATGAGTGATAAATCAATGGATATGAGTGAC
This sequence comes from Pinus tabuliformis, assembly GCA_031772625.1. Lineage (NCBI taxonomy): Eukaryota > Viridiplantae > Streptophyta > Pinopsida > Pinales > Pinaceae > Pinus > Pinus tabuliformis. The sequence continues at coordinate 560,199,472 of CM062817.1, forward strand.
AGACCCTTTCTGAGAAGGTTTTGAAGAATGGGGATTGCTTGCTTTCTAAGCAAGGGACCATGTGCTTCTAAGGAAAGGAGGATTTTGGGGGGTTAGGTGTATGAGAATAGACTTTGAAAGGAATTTTCCGCACCCTAAATCCTTGTTAAAGTTGGTGTCCGGGATGGTTCTTGAAGAATAGTCCTTTGAAGGAGTGGGACCACACGGGGCCAAGTGGACCCGGTCCAGGATATGAGGAAAGTATGAAATAATCAATGATGACTTAATGATGTTGTTTTGACCCGGGAAGTGTTAGCCTTGGGGATGGCAGGGCAAGTTTTGGTCTCAGAGCTAGGGCTTGGCTTTTCTCCCAACTCCACCGTTAGAATGTCTTCAAATCTGGACAGGGCTAGAAGAGAGGCTAGTGCAAGAGACCCTAAGAGATTGAAATTTTTCAGTGGCTAACTTGCTGGGAAATTTATGCCTTAGGCACCCCAATGTGGCTAGACTTGGGAGAAGGTGAAAGAGTATGAGTTTTGGTGACCACTCTTGTTAGATCAGTGCCTTCTATGTTGATTGTGTGTAAGATTTATTGGTTACCAGTTAAGGAGGCCTCAAAATTACTTTACAAACACTCTAGGTCAAGTGAAAGCAATCTTGCAACTTTTATACTTCAAATGCACAAGAGGAATAGCTTGTCAAGGTCAAATTTTACCTCTAGGAGATTTCACTCATGCTATAAGGGCCAATGCATGGAGAGACTATTATGATAGAGACAATCCCACAATATTAAGCAACAATTTGCATGCAACAATTAGCCTTAAAACAACGAAAATTCCATCCAACATATATGACAAAGTAACAAGAATAACATCAACAATTTCGTACTTACAATGTAGTAGAGTATATCCAACCATTCACAAATGACAATAACGAAGCTCCAAGAGAAGATAAACCAATAACCATACATCAAAATTCATCCATAAATGCTCCAATTCATCCTCCAACAAAAAGTGTGAAATTCTCTAAAGAAGAGAGAGATCCAATCCAAAGTCGTGATAAGAAATGATCTCACCTCACTTGTATTTATATACACTTAAGGAGTTCGAATTAGCCTCCTTGGCCTACATAAGCCCCAAAAATAAAATAATGTGCTAATAATACAACCTTTTGGTGACAAGCCCACCAAACTAGCTCACAAATGAAAAAGTAAGCCTCTCAAGAGGTCAAATAATAATCTATGCATGTCGTAGGGCCCTCTAAGAGGCCTAATGAGGTCCATGGGTGCCACAATGAAGAATATGACCCTCAAAAGTAGTAGACAAGGGGTTGACCCCTTATAATAACCTGTGGTGCTCCAAATGACTTTGGGGGCACACAAGTGTCCTCATGGGTCTCCAAACAAATCGAGGATGCCTGTAAGTTGCCCTCAAGGGCTAGGATGATAATGTAGGGGATGCCACATCGTCATAAAAGTCTTGGATCATCTGCCAAGTGTATGGTGTAGATTTGGGGCCAGCTGGGCATGATTGATCAGGTGCATCTTCCTCGACCAACAAGTGAACCACGAGCAATCTCTGAATGGCTGTGGGGATCCATGAAGTGAAATCTGCTGCTGTGGAGGCCCATGGCTCTCAATGCTCATTCTATATGTGTGCTAATGTAGACCTCTGGAGGATTAGGACCTCATATAAGGAGACCAGACCCCAAATGGAAACCATTTGCAATCTTGCATAAGATCCAGTGCGTCCCCTAGGCTTCCAATAGAATAAGTCATTAGAGAAATCGAGTGGATGAGCTTCCCTAATCATGGACCACAAGTGGGGACTTCATAATGGCTTGGCTTTCCATAATGGGCTTCAGGATGTGCCAATGTCTCCTGAACTCCTAATGGGGTTAGCCAAGTACCCTATTAGGTGGTTTTTGCTCCTAAAGGGGATAATATAGTCAAGGTACATCCATCAAAAGGTGGTGGCATGTGGTAGATAGGTGAAGGAATGGGAATGGGCAACCTTGGGTCACATGTTGGGGTACAAGGGAAGCTATCAAGAGGGAAGCCCACACTTGGGTTTATAATGTGTAGGAGGGAGCAATCGTGGTACATGAGGTGCCCCAACCTTGATTTTTCCACCTTTCTTTATATGCCTTTTGCCTTTTTATGATTTTCTTTGATTAACTGCTAGGGGCTCAAGGGGTTAGAGCGTGATGTACAAGATATAGCATTGAATTCCCCCCTTTAATGCGGGGTGGTTCATCGCCCACCAGGAGTTGGGACAATCATGGGTTCCTATATGATAAAGAAGGCTCATAGAACCTGTTGGAACCAGGGTGATGACCATGATGATGGGGTAGAGCTCATGTATTGGCTTTTGCCCATGTGCTAAATGTGGCCATTTATGCTTTTTTGTTTTTAGTTGCATCAACCTCCGAGCTTCATTCCAAGCCATGAACCAAGGTGTGGGCAAGGGGAAGGGGCGAGCTGACCCTATGTGGACCCGATGGAGGAATGTGGACCCAGGTGAGAGATGATGGATGGGCTAATAATGAGTAGAAAGAGGGTAATATAAGCGGATAAGGGAGCAGGACCACGCAACCAAAATCAGGGTTTCCCGTGAAATACCATCCCTGAAACCAAATGGTTAGTGAAAGAGGTCCCGCAGGACTAGAATCCAAGGTTAATTCCTAAAAGGGGTCTAGGGGACAGAAGCACAAACCTAGCCCATTCTTTTCGCCGAATCCCCCCATTAATCCATGCCCATGCGTGTCCATGATAAGAAAAATACAATGCTCAATTTCAAAATGACAAGGCATACCTTTAGATTCGGGAGGCCCACCTTCAAACATTCGATCATGGCAGATGGGAGAGGGAACACATGGCTGGCTTAGGTGGCGGAGAAATGGCACAATGAGCTAGTGGATGGTTGCAAGGGGCTACTATTTGCCGGCTGAGGACTATCTTGGAGAAATTTTTTCTCATAGGGATATTACCCACAAAATGGTGGGTAACAGAACCTATGATTGATGTTGAAGGCCCGATGGATCCCATTGATCCACCACCTTGTGATCCCTCTACCTCAACGAAAAAACCTTTGTGGCTCAAAGATCCTCTCAAAGATGTTGAGAAACATATTACTCTAGGAGGGACATTTTGTGAAAGCAAGAAGCTGAATAGGTATCAAGGTTACTTAGTTGCTATGAGTACTATTGTTCAATTTGAGCCATGTATGTTCGAAGAAGCCATAAAACACCAAGTCTGGAAGGATGTGATGAATGAGGAATATGAATCTATCATGAAAAATGATGTCTGGGATGTGGTGCCTAGACCAAAGGACAAGTTCCTAGTCACCTCAAAATGGCTATACAAAATTAAACATGGAGTTGATGGGAGTGCTGAAAAATATAAGGCCGGGTTCGGTTCTCAAGGCTTCTCTCAAAAGGAAGGAGTTGACTATGACGAGATATTTGGACCAGTTGCCCGATATACTACTATTCGATCGATTATTGCTCTCGTTGCCTCTGAAGGATGGAACCTACATCAAATGGATGTCAAGACCGCTTTCTTGCATGGCTCGCTTGAAGAGGAAGTCTATTTGGAACAACCTCAGGGGTTCGAAGTAAAAGATTGAACGACACACATATGTAGGTTGAAGAAAGCCCTCTATGGATTGAAGCAAGCCCCTAGGGCTTGGTGTGAGAGGATTAATAACTATCTTATGAAGCTGAGATTTATGAGGAGCGACGCTGATCCTAACTTATACTTCAAGGTTGAAAAGGACATGCCTCTCATTTTGGTCCTTTATGTGGATGATCTCTTTTCGACAGGTACAGACCCTCTCATTTATTAATGCAAGAGAGAGTTGGCTTCCAAGTTCGAGATGAAGAACCTAGGTTTGATGCACTACTTCCTAGGCTTGTAGTTCTAGCAAAAGCCAGGGGAGATTTTCCTTGAGACATTGCAAAGCTACTCTAGAGAGGATGGTGGATTGCAAGTCTGTGTCTACTCCGATGGAACTCAACTTCAAGAAGCTATGTGGAAGTGTTGTTGGGCCCGAATTAGCAAACCCTTCCAAATATAGACAACTTGTGGGGGCCCTGTTGTTCTTGGTAAACTCCCGTCCTGGCATATGTTTTGTTGTGAATACGTTGAGTTAATTTATGGTCGAGCCTCATCACAGACATTGGATTGCTGCTAAGGATCTTTTGAGATACCTTCGTGGCACAACCAACTATGGACTGAGATACACTATTGGGAATTTTATGCTACATGGATATACTGATGTTGATTGGGTTGGTAGTGTGGTGGATCATAAGAACACGTCTGAATGTTGCTTCTCATTAGCGTCTGCTTCAATTTCTTGGATGAGAAAGAAGCAGAAATCAGTTGCTCTAAGCACCACCGACGCCAAATACATTGCAGCTAGTATGGCCTATTGTGTAGCTGTTTAGTTGAGGAAGCTCTTTAGTGAGCTATTAGAGCACATGCTGGATATCACCGTGATCTTCTTCGACAATCAAAGTGGGATTCGTCTTTTAGAGAATCCGATGTTCCATGAACACTCCAAGCACATTGATATCATGTACCACTTTATCTGGGATAGGGTACAACGGGGAGCAATAAGGCTCCAACACATCATGACTAATGAGTAGGTTGCAAACATGCACACGAAGCCCTTAGGGAAGGTCAAATTCTTAGCCTTTCAAGAGAGACTTGGAGTTGTTGAAGGAGACTCCCATGAGGGTGCCGCTTGAATTGGACATTGAGCTCAGGGAGCTCTTAGGGGCTTGGGGTACTTCTTGGAGCTATGAGCGACCATAGGGTGAGTGGTTCACCTTCCCTATTAGTGCACTATGTACAGGGTGAGTGGTTCACCTTCCCCTGTGATACCCCATGATGGTTGACTATGTGTAGGGTGAGTGGTTCACCTTCACCTACGATTGACATATGCATAGGATGAGTGGTTCACCTTCCCCTGTGATACTCCATGATGGTTGACTATGTGCAGGGTGAGTGGTTCACCTTCACCTACGATTGACATATGCATAGGATAAGTGGTTCACCTTCTCCTATGGCATATGAGAAGGGTGAGTGGTTCACCTTCTCCTGCTGATGCCCCAACATACATCCTACCCATGTAGTCCGAGACTCATGGGAAGTACCTCTTATCTGGCCAATGAGTTGTGAAACGTGAATAGGGACCATAACACTATTGATGGACGCATTGTGTAATGCTGTACTCCCTATGTCTAGGATGCATGGTGTTCAACAACTTGATCTGGGGTCAAGATTGACATTATTCAATGGAGTGGTAAGGTCTTGTGACTGGCTCTCGATCGATTCTTCTTCATTATTCATATCAGTGTTCAATAGAGCAAATATGAGATGAGACACATAGATGGTACATGAGGATAGGATGGCATAACGATCAATGATTGGTAGGTGGAATTCTCCCTAGTTGAGAGGGAGTGTTAAAATTGGTAACTAGGGCCAAATTCCACCTTGGGACAATTTATTTGATGGAGATGATGATTGCATTAAATTACTCTTATTGAGAGGACCAAAATTGATATAAAGATCATCTCATTTGGACAAGCAAAAGTGTGATTTTGAATTTATGCCCACACATGTGCAAATTGTTTAGGTCGGCCACATCATCATATAGGCTCATGAAGCCCAATGGACATGACTTTTCACCCTCAATGACTTGTATAAATACAAGTGACCTCTCACCTCATTTGGCATCATCATCACTCACACATTCTCTCTCCTTCTCTCATTGGTTCGTACAACATTGGGCATTCTCTCTCTCTCCCTCTTGTGGCACAAGGAGGTCGAATTATAGGACAAAATTGCAGGGCCGAAAATCTTAGAAAATTTTGCAGTTTGACCAACATTTTTGACTTTCTGGGCATCCTTTGTCTTCAATTTTCAAGGTGGATTTCTGTCTCAGCAAGCCACATTTCTGGGCACAAGAACCGAGGCAAAAGAAGGACTTTGAACTGCATTGACTGTAAATTTTATGACTATTTTGGGTTGACTTTGACCGCAAGTTTTATGCCTGTTTTGGGTTGCCTTTTACTGCTGTTGGAGGCTGAGTTTGACTATCTTTGATTGAGCTCCAAAGGAGAAGTTTGACTGTTGTGTTGACCATCTTTGACTTTCTAGTTAGGGCGGATTTGACTGCTGTTGACTGGGATAGCATTGCAAAATTTTGATAGGGTTGTTTTGATCTTCTATTGGCAATTCAATTTTTGACCTTTTGTACTCTCTCTCTCTTTTGAACATTTGATATAATAATAAGAAGATTTGATCAAAGGGATTTCCCCACATCGGGGTTTTTCCTTGGCATCTGCCAAATCTGGTGTCCTATTGTCTTGGCTTGTCTTCTGCATTTTGCTTCATGTTTTATCTACTGTTATTGCCAATGTGATTAATGGTTAATGTGATTGCTTTTGGAAAACTAAATTGAAATTGTCATTGGGTTGCTAAAGAAACATTGAAGTAATTGTGCTAAGCATAGAACATACCATTGTTATCTAAATTTAACAAGACAAGAGTACAAACCTAACCCACTCTTTCTGCCGATGCATGCCCAAAAGTGCCCATCACAAGTAAGGAAAATTACTCAACTATACCAATGAAAAGCCGTGCTTTTGGGGTCGGGAGGCCCACCTTCAAACAATAAATCATAACAAGTGGGCGAGGGACCACATGGTTGGCTCAGGTGTTAGAGGCAATGGCGCATCGAGCTATCTAGTGGTTGCAAGGGGCTGCTGGCGTTGAGGACCATCTAGGAGAAAATTTTTCTCCTATATATACTAACCACAAGTGGAGGGTAACAAATTAGATTAAACATATTTTCCACCCTCTATGCGGGTCAAAAATATTTTGGCAATGGTGTTTAATTATGAGTAACCATTCACTAAAAATATTCCTAGACAACAACTTTTTACAATAATCACCCATAGATGGGGAAATTTACAATAGACACAACCTTTTAGACTCAACCAAATTCTGCAGCACAAGACACATGGTCTAGCATGATAAAATACATAGACTTGATAACACTAGGACTCAACTAAGACCTTCCCAGAGAATTCCACTCTAGGTTTGGGGGATACTTGGGAGAAAAACTTTGCTAATTATTGGTGTGTAGAAACACAAATAATTAGGGAGGTTAAAAAACTCCCTAGAGTGAAACCCTTTGTTAAGAATCAAAGGCTTACGTAGGTGTTTTTACATGGCTTCATAGTCATACTAGAATCATTTTTAGTATAAAATTGTAGAATTTGGGATTACAATGATGACAATGAAGTTGTGTACTCTGATTCTTGGAATTGTTGACATATGCATGGTCAACGCCTAGCTCTACTTGGGGACACGTTGCTTTAGTGAAAGAATGTGAGAATCCAGAATAGAGATGCATTGTGGCATCAAATGTTTTCAATGAAGTTCACGCTGAGAACCTGCTGACTCTTTGGCAGATCCATGGGTTGTTTCTATGATGTGTCGTGCTGAATTATGAAAATGCTAGGACTTTGATTTATCTGAATATCATGTTGTTCTCGACCATGTTGATTTGGGGTAGCATCGGATGTGCTCTAGCCACGAAATTTGGTGGAGAGGTTGGGGCACATGAGATCTCCAATACCTAGAAAGGGTTTGGGCAGATTCTAAACAGATCAGGAGATACTAAAATAATTAATATTTTTAATGGAGTCCCTAAGTCTAAACTTAGGGAAAATAAAATATTAATGTGTATTAATATGAATCTGTGTTAGAGTGGTCCAAAAGACATGGATCAAGCCAGATCTAATCTTAGCCATTGATTAGGGACTTAATCTTGGCCGTTGAGATGTCAACAAGAAAAGTATAAGAGGAGGCTTGAGGGTCACTTGGAGAACACACTAGATGATCAGTCATTCTATTCTCTAGAGCGGGGTTTGCTAAGAGAGATAGAATCAGTGATCGGGAGAGCAGCTGAGGGGCATTGAATACAGAGAAACAAAGAAGGCAGAGATTGTGCCAGGAGAGTAGCGCAACAGCCAAGGAGGGTGACGCAGAGCCAGCAAGGACTCACGCAGGGCCACACAGAGGCAGCCAAGTGTTGCGCAAAGCACCAAAGGGGCCAGCGTAGCCAACGCCGGGCCTCCTAGGGCTGACGCAGGGCCAACGTGAGACAGAGAGGGCTGACGCAGTCCAGTTTGCGCAGACACTGAGGTTGCATAGCAGTTTTGAGTTGAGGAGCTACCGGAAGGGTTTTCCAGGGTTTCAGCCAAGAGATTTCTCTCAAACTGTGAGGTATAGTTGCTAAGGAAATTCTCTGTTGGGTAGACCAGTTTCGTCACCTAGATTGTACTCTGATATTGCTTAATAAGAAAACCTTCAGATAGCTGCACCGGTTTTCCTGCATTGGGTTTTTCCGGGGACATTGGTCCAAAAATAATGGTGTCATGTGGTGTGCTTGTTCTTGTTTCTTTTAGTTGCTGATCTGTAATAAGTTGAGCATGCACTGGTGTTTATTTTCAGTATTTACTTTGTAAATAACTTGTTAAAGAAAAATAACAAGTAGGTAGGAATAAATTAGAAAAGGTGCATGAAGGTTTTCTAAACTAAGTAAACTTAGAAACTTCAACATGGTATTAGAGCGTGATTGCAGATCACAGGAGGACTAAAAGATATCAGCTGGCGGAGCAATAGTAGCAGAAAACCACTGTCCCGAGGTGACAAAAGCTGTTTTTAGCAGCGCAGAAGCCAAGAAGTGTGACGCAGAGCCAGCCAGAGCCACGCAGAAGAAGCCGGGAGCTTCGCAGAGCCACGCAGAAGAAGCCGGGAGCTGCGCAGAGCCTCAGAGAGGCCAGCGTTGCTGACGCAAGGCATCCCAGGGCTAACGCAGGGCATCCCAAGGCTGACGCAGACCCATCTTGGGTGACGTAGAACCAGCGTGAGGCAGAGAGGGGTTGATGCAATTCACAGAGAGACAGTTGCTGGAGTCTAGAAGGCTGCAGAAATATTGCTGAGTGGCGCTGGTGAGGTATTGTAGTCAGAACAGTACCTGACAGAGCAAGGCCAGAGGAGTTGTTACCAAGGGTTTCTAGCCGAGGAACCTGGATCAACAGTGTAGTTGCATAAGACGATCAGAGTAGGGGGCATCTCGATAAGCAGCAGGAGGATCTCCAGGAGGGAAATCAGGACTCTAGACTCAGAGGGAGTCTAGAAGAGAACTTCCAGACGGGAAGTAGAGACTCAGAGGAGTCGTACTGAGAACTTCCAGGAGGGAAGTAGAGGAGCATCATGGCACTACACGGGGTAAGAGACCAGGATAGACTAGATGGAGCATCGAACTTCACAGTCTGGAAGGCTAGAATCTTATCAATGCTTGACAGGAATTGTGTCAAGAACTTCGCCTTAAAGATAATAGCTTTCCCAGTCGACCCAAATGATAATGACAAGTACGAAGAGGCGATGGCGAGGGCCAAGTGCATTATCCTTGACGGGGTCAAGGATCATGTGGTACCACATATAACTGAGAAGGAAACGACAATTGAGATGTGGGAGGCTCTCAAGAACCTGTACCAGCATACTTTTGTGCAGAGAAGGATGTTGCTCGAGAACCAGATGAGGTCGTATCAGATGAAGAAGGGTCAAATGATTGACTCCTTCATCGGAGGACTGAATGAGATCCGAGATCAGTTGAATGCTATAGGAGCGACACCGGATCAGGAGCTTATGGTGAGGACAACCCTGAATGCTGTTTCAGAAGAGTGGGAAGTGTTTGTCCAGAGCATCTTGGGCAGAGGGACTCTCCTACCTTGGGACGAGATGTGGGCAGCGCTTCGCTAGGAAGAGATCAAACGATAGTCAAAGACAGGTAGCAGCAGCAAAGGGATCAAGGTCAAGTAGGAGGAGGAGGATGTGGCCTTAGCATCTGAGGGAAAGTAGGAGAAGCGAAGAAGAAAGATCTCTCCAAGATCAAGTGCTTCCACTATGGGAGATGGGTCATTATGTGACCCAATGCCCAAGGAAGAAGAGTAAGGTAGAGTCTTCTGAGACTAAGGCAGCGCCAGCACGGGCAGAGAAGGAAGTTTGACAGACGATGACTGGCCATGAATGCACACACGCCACTTGAGCGGAAGTGGGGAGACATCGAGTTGTAGTCAGAAGGACTACATGCGATGAGGGGCAGGATCCTTGAGGTACCCAACCTCTTGGATTAGACCTTGCTACGGGAGTAGCAGGACTGGCTGGGTGGGTAGAGACGGATGCGGATGGAGTGGCAGAGAGAGCTACAGTGCAGGAGTCCCGAGATAGCGCAGAGCTAGCAAGCTGCAGCAGTGTGAGAGGCAGAGGAGTGTTGCACCAGTGCAGGAAGGCACAGAGAGGTGTGCAACGGTGCGAGATGCAGGAGAGTTGTTGCAGCAGCGCAGAGGTCAGAGAGGGAGCACTTGTTAGCGATAGAGGGAGCTTCAGCATCAGTGGGTGTTTCTAGCCCAGCAGGGAGGTCAGTTGGGAGATCAGTTACTTACTTCTCAGTAACTGAGTTATAATGCAGTAGTGGGCAACACGATGCAGCTTGATGAGAGGAGGTGCAGTGTAGATGCAGTGCTGGGAGAAAGGACCAGCAGCAACACGGATGCAGAGGGCACTGTTGTACAGATGCAGCAGTGGCAGTGGCAGAACCATGGGCAGTAGTATAGGAGGCAGCAGTGCAGAGGATGTTGGGCAGGAAGGCCTAGCATCAACACAGGTACCGATGTTGGATGATCAGAGTAATACTCAGTGAGGAGTATTGCTAGAGCACAGTCCTCGCTAAGAGGGAGTGTTGATTTGGGGTAGCATCGGATGTGCTCTAGCCACGAAATTTGGTGGAGAGGTTGGGGCACATGAGATCTCCAATACCCAGAAAGGGTTTGGGCAGATTCTAAACAGATCAGGAGATATTAAAATAATTAATATTTTTAATGGAGTCCCTAAGTCTAAACTTAGGGAAAATAAAATATTAATGTGTATTAATATGAATTTGTGTTAGAGTGGTCCAAAAGACATGGATCAAGACAGATCTAATCTTAGCCGTTGCTTAGGGACTTAATCTCGGCTGTTGAGATGTCAACAGGATTAGTATAAGAGGAGGTTTGAGGGTCACTTGGAGAAACACACCAGATGATCAGTCATTCTATTCTCTAGAGCGAGATTTGCTAAGAGAGATAGAATCAGTGATCGGGAGAGCAGCTGAGGGGCATTGAGTAAAAAGAAACAAAGAAGGCAGAGATTGCGTTGGGATAGCAGTGCAACAGCCAAGGAGAGTGACGTAGAGCCAGCAAGGGCTCACGCAGGGCCACGCAAAGGCAGCCAAGTGCTGCGCAGAGCACCAGAGGGGCTAGCGTGGTTGACGCAGAGGCTCCCAGAGTTGACGCAGGGCCTCCTGAGGCTGACGCAGGCCTAGAAAGGCTGACGTAGGGCCAACATGAGACAGAGGGGGGCTGACGCAGTCCAGTTTGGGCAGACACTGGGGTTGCCGAGTAGTTTGAGCTGAGGAGTTTCCAGAAGGGTTTTCTGGGGTTTCAGCTAGGAGATTTCTCTCAAAGTGTGAGGTATAGCTGTTAAGGAAATTCTCTGTTGGGTAGGCCAGTTTCGGCACCCAGATTGTACTCTGATATTGCTTAATAAGAAAACCCTCAGATAGCTGCACCAGTTTTCCCGCATTGGGTTTTTCCGGGGACATTGGTCCAAAAATAATGGTGTCATGTGGTGTGCTTGTTCTTGTTTCTTTTAGTTTCTGATCTGTAATATGTTGAGCATGCACTGGTGTTTATTTTCAGTATTTACTTTGTAAATAACTTGTTAAAGAAAGATAACAAGTAGGTAGGAATAAATCAGAAAAGGTGCATGAAGGGTTTCTAAACTAAGTAAACTTAGAAACTTCAACAGAGCATCAGATGCATCAAACTTCTTCCTTTTTCTTTTCTGCTTTTTACTTTTGTTTCTAGCAGGTTGTGACATTGATGATGAGGTGATCGATGTATAACTTTCTACCTAATCTTGAATGTTGAGAAATCTAGGGCATACGGAGTTAAAATAGTTCTCTGCTTGATAATTGCTTGTGATATACTTTTACTTCCTAGCATATAGTCTCCTCTTGTTATCTTATTATTGTGTTCTTTTTCATCAAGACAATTACCAATATGCAGAATAGAAGACAAGTGACATAGTATGTAAGCTTGTCAGCCAGGGCCAAAACCTTTCACCTCTTGAGAGGAAATCCCAATCAAAATTCTTCTTATAAATCTTCAATTGACGAATACCAAGACCATGACAAAGACCCTTGACTCTAGTATGCTCCCAAGAACGTTGTCACTAACCTTGATGTTCTGCCTCTTCCTTGTCTCAACTTCCTTCTTGATCTCGAACTGCTCTTCTTGGCTTCCTCTAGAGAAACTCGGTCTCTATTCTTCACACTGCTTCTTCTTGGCTTCATTTAGAGAATCTCGGTCTCTAGGCTTTCACTGGTCTCCTCCAGAGAATCTCGGTCTCTATCTCGGCCACCCACAGAATCTCGGTCTCTTATCTCGGTCTCCTAGAGAATCTTGGTCTCATAGGTTTACCCTAGATTAGACACTTTAGTCTCCTTAAGAGAGACTTATATTGCTTCTCTTCGGCCTCCTTTTGCGAGATTCTATACCCAATCAAAAGTTACTTTAATGCAACAATAGGTTCTTCCTTCGATCTTCTTGTGATGCCTTCGTTCCTTCTTCCTTCACACGTGGGAGAGTTTATAACCCAAGACAAACCCCAGAAGGATCCTTCCTTTGCTGACCCCAGAAGAATCCTTCCTTCGCTATCCCAGAAGAAACCTTCCTTCGCTATACCGAGAAGAATTCTTCCTTCGCTGGCCCTAGAAGAATCCTTCCTTCGCTGGCCCTAGAAGAATCCTTCCTTCGCACTTTTGCTTGGAGGTTCTTGTTTGTACTTTTGCTGGATCAAATGCTTGTCGAGTTGCTTGCCTCTAAGTGAGGCCGAGTGTGGCTACTTATACACATCATCTCATGTCCCTTAGGCCGACATGATCACAAGTAGGAAGGCCGACATCTTCTAGCAAGTTCTTTCTTCGTTGTAGGCCGACTTGAAGAGGATAAGTGACAAGGTCTTGGAGGATACTTTACATAGACAAGTTTGACCTTTTACAAAGTGTAACATGACTTCATTACATGACAATGACTCTCTCATTTTATGACTAGATGACAAATAATTCCTAAAGACTCTCAATGGGAGTCTTGACTCAAAAATAAAATCTCTTGCTCATGAAACCCATGAAGCAAGCAATACAATAATTTTATTTTTCTTCTTTACATCTCTTTACATAAAATCATAATTACATGTCATTATGAAGACCGAACCTAGTTACACTTTTCAACATTGAAAATGTTCATACGGAAAATTTGAAGTATCCAAGACTTCTATGACATGCTTTTCTTCTTTTTTCTGAACCTGCTCTGTTATGGGTGAAGGATGAATATCAGAAGTGTTGACATGTTTCCAATCAGTTTCTTCTCTATCCAGGTCGCTTTCATTCAACCACTTTTCAATGGAATTAATGACCTCCTCATAATAAGATGAAGTTTGTTTCAGCGAAGTGGGAGGCTCATGAGTCATAATCTGTTGCAAGTTCTTTGTTCTTTTGACATTTACTATGAGATTTTTCATTTTGTCCAGCTTATTTTGAAAAGAAGTCATTTGATTAGAATGCTCAATCTTCATAACACTGATTTCCTTTGCATGATTTGAATTTTGATTCCATGGCCCTTATTAACTGTGCTTGTTTTTCCTCCATGTCCTTTATCGTTTTGTCATTGTTTGCTCTCATGGTCATCAGGGAGTTTTGCTTAGAGCTCATTTCCTTGGCATGGTTTTCCTCTATGGTAATCAAATGATTCTGCATGGTGGTCATCTGATTAAAGTGATTAGTTTCCATGATTTTCATTTCTTCTTTTTTTCTGAACCTGCTCTGTTATGGGTGAAGGATGAATATCAGAAGTGTTGACATGTTTCCAATCAGTTTCTTCTCTATCCAGGTCGCTTTCATTCAACCACTTTTCAATGGAATTAATGACCTCCTCATAATAAGATGAAGTTTGTTTCAGCGAAGTGGGAGGCTCATAATTTGTTGCAAGTTCTTTGTTCTTTTGACATTTACTATGAGATTTTTCCATTTTGTCCAGCTTATTTTGAAAAGAAGTCATTTGATTAGAATGCTCAATCTTCATAGCACTGATTTCCTTTGCATGATTTGAATTTTGATTCCATGGCCCTTATTAACTGTGCTTGTTTTTCCTCCATGTCCTTTATCGTTTTGTCATTGTTTGCTCTCATGGTCATCAGGGAATTTTGCATAGAGCTCATTTCTTTGGCATGATTTTCCTCTATGGTAATCAAATGATTCTGCATGGTGGTCATCTGATTAAAGTGATTAGTTTCCATGATTTTCATTTCCTCAACATATTTTTCTTTTATAGCTAATAAACTGTTCTAAAGAGTGATTTGATTAGCTTTCATAGAACTCCCTTCTCTGGTGTGATATGCTATGAATCTTGTTTCATTACGTTCCGTGCTCTTAATTACTTTCATTTGATTGAGTTGCATATCCTTGATCATTTGAGTTAATTCTCTGATAAGATCATTTTCAGCCTCCTTTACTTCAACTTTCACTTTGACCTTTTCTTTATCTCCATACTCATTTTCAAAGGCATCAATGATTGATTGTAAAGAATCAAAAATGTTGTTAGGGAACTATAAGAACCAATCCAAAGGTTCATTACCTAGGGTGAAAACGAAAAGCCACATCTTCACATCCTCGTAGTTAGTATATGGGCGACACTTGTTTATACAAAGGTTGAAATTTTCAATGTGTGTCTTGGTACTAAAAGCATTGTTATCTTGAAAAAGGGGCACCTCACTAATGGCATTGCCAACTTCGGGTGGAAAATCATGTGGAGTACCTTGCATGTTAGTAAAATCACAAGTGGTAAACACGTCCATAATATTGTCCTATTATCTTGACCTTGAAAGAGCAAATGAATATTAACGAGAGGCTCCTATACA
Organism: Pinus tabuliformis; assembly: GCA_031772625.1. Lineage (NCBI taxonomy): Eukaryota > Viridiplantae > Streptophyta > Pinopsida > Pinales > Pinaceae > Pinus > Pinus tabuliformis. Next base: position 560,214,545 of record CM062817.1, read on the forward strand.
AGATTAGCAAGAATGTCTATGAGAAAAAGCATCTAGCATAAATCCTTGCACAAAATGAAATAAGTGGAGTCGCTACTTGGATAGGAATCTAACCCCAAAAATCCAAAAGCAAGAGCTGAAATGTTAGTCGAAAAACTAAGAACAAAAAAACTCTATCCCCGACAATGGTGCCAAAAAATGTTGGTGCCCAAATTGTACATCCAACGCGACAATGCTTAGAGTAGGGGTTGTCACTTTGATCCCTACTCACTCAGTTTAAGCTAACTCCTAAGGCAGGCTAAGGGGGTAGTACATGAAGGCAAAATGATGAGGAACTCGTTGAAAATCAACACGTTTGGAGATACAAATGAATATCCTAGCAACTTGATTTAAATTATATGGCAAGCAAGATTATTTGAGCATAATCCAATTAGATTAGATTAGATCTTTAAGATATGTTAAGTGAAAGACCAGTGCCTTAAATGCCCAAATTAGATTAAACACTTGCACAACAAGGATTTAAAGTATCAAGTCACCAGATAAACAAATGCTGCAAAGAGGAATTAGCACCAATGATAAAAGAGATGAACAACTGTAATGATAACAATGTAGAACTTGTAGCAATGCTTTCAATCCCAATTATCAATCATCAAGATGCAATGCAAAACATATCTAGGTGAGATGCAAAATCTTGGTTGATTTTATTAAGATGGCTATTCCTAAGTGAAGACCTTCTCCTCAACTATTTTAAAGCAAGTCTCGCTCAAGGTTGTAGAAAGGAGGTCCAAGGAAGGAGGTTATGACCTCATTAACAATACCTACTCTTGCTTCTAACGACCCAAGTGCCTCCGTTCCTACAAGGGATTGCCCACAAGAGGACTGCAAGCTCACTTGTTTTAACTGTAACAAGGGTCAAGCATCTCAAGTTAGATGAAGAAGGTGGCCCTAATCTTTCTATTCAAACAAGGTTAGGCTTGGTTGTCAATTTTAAATATGCAAGTCTAAACTATGATGATGATGCAAGATGAGCCAATGAGATATGCTTCAATGATTTTGCAAAATGAAAGGGGTGCTCCAATAATAGCAAGACAAGATTTCATGTAACCAATATATATCAATATCATTAGTTAGCCAAGATTACAAGATCCAATGAGAGAAGCACTTTAATGAAGCTCAATGAGACAATTATGACAATGATAGCAATATCCCTTTATCATTTATGTGTGCTTATCATAAGTTCTCTTTCAATTATTAGATTTAAAAAATAAGAGAAAATTACAAGATTGCAAGAGCACAATAAGATGAGATTGCTAACTAAATGCAAGAAAAATCAAACCATGCAATGCAACTCTAGGCTAACAAGAAAGATGCAACTATGCAACTCAATGTAACTATGGGATGCAATTAGGATATGTAGTGAGTCAATAGAGATGGTTAGAGATCAAAGGCTATCCCTGTCAGAAATCAAAAGAGAAGGACCAAGGACAAGTTATCAATCTGATATCATACTAGCTGTCCAATGCCAATAGATGCACAATAATCACTTGCCAGAGATGCACCGGACCACTGTCAACAAAAAATTAGACCCCTGTAGCTACTGTCACTGAGAAATCAGTCCACTGTTATAGTATATCAGATAACAAGATTGCTCCAATTAATCATCAAAAGTAAGGAACGATAGCCAATACGCAACTTGATATTAAATACACTTGAAAGATGCAACTGTAAGGAGACATCAGACTTCTGTAGAACAAAATCAGTCAACTGTAATGATAAAATCAGTCTGATAACTAAGATGAATCATCCAAACAGCAAGAGATAAGAGCCAAACACTTTATTATATTTTAGTGATTATTATGATGTATTTAGAGTGTTTATGGGCTTATTGTTATGTGTTACACTTGTGACTAAGGTCTGCAAAGAATACCTTCAGATCTGGACTGGTATATACTCAGTAATAAGGTCATGGAGAAGAGAATTGAGGCCTTGGAGGCTTGCAGCCTTCCCTCAAAGATTAGTACACCACTATGAGCACCCAGATCTGATTGTAAAGACCTCAAACCAGTGTTCAACCTTCCCTCAAAGCAACGCTGACCTGCAACCACAAGTAGATTATTTCCAATCTGATATACGCTATGGATTAGCCCTGGAGATGGCCAGGGTTATGGGAGTCTGCTTGCCTGCGGCTAGGTAAGAGGAGATGATTTGATGCCTGAATGAAAACCCTAGCCCAAACAAAAAGTTTAAAACCCCTTTCTCAAGTGACAAATAGGTCTTCAATCAACAAAAATAGACAGATCAATTGTAATTTTCAATGGAAGATCATAACCAAACCCTAGCCGAAATTCGCTATGGCCTGCAAAACTGGGATATTGGTATAGAAAACCAATTGTGATGGGATTTTGGTGCCTCCAATGCCCTGTGGCTAGGGTAGATGGCCCTTCTAGGGCTGCGTTAGGGTTATAAGGAGCAAACAGAGCCTGCGACTAGGGATTTATGGCCTTTAAGGCTTGTGGCTAAGGCTTATTAGTTTCACAATCCTTGCAGCCAGCACAAATGAGCAACTTATGATGATCCTGCAATCAAAACATGTCAAATTGATGCCAAAAATGGAATTTATTATAGCCACCAAAATTTGTTTGCAACTTTGCAAATGAAATTTAAAGATCAAACCCTTGAAACCCTGATTTGCAAATGAAATCCCTTATAGGGCTTGTCTCCTTCTTAATGCTTGCAATATTAGTCCTAAACCCTATCTATTTAGTGTGGGTGAGGGTTAGGGCCTTCAGAAACTGGGTTTCTTCCTAGATTTGAAAATAACCAACCTGCAAAATGGGCTCCAAAACCCTAGACGTCTCACAAAAAAATGAAAAAAATAAACTCCTAAAATGGCTATACATACAATGAAAAATAATCACAAGGGTTAGCAAAATTATTTATATTATTTACTCTTTTCTAAACTCAATACCTAATGCAAGATACCTATGTAAATAGATAATCCAACTGCTGAAAAATGAATTAATAACTGAAGAAATTATATTCAGTAGAGCGTTAGAACATGATTCAGAATAACATTACCACAAGAAGTAGAAAAGGAACACCATCACAAGTTAAACCCCCAAAGACTTTGATATTATTATTATTGCAAAATAAAAATTACATCCAACAACTAGATTACAGCTTTAGTGAATGATTTTCTGATGAGTACATGATGATCAATGAGGAGTTCAATAACTTCCTCATATAGAAAAATGAGAGTGTGAGAACCCTCCAAGTGGAAAAATGGCTAGTTTGACTTGATCCCGGAGAATAACGGCTAGTTGCTGCTTGATCCATGCCAAAATTAAATCTTGTCCCTTGATCTGGAAGAAAAATTCGAATTTGTTGATGAAGGCCTTGATCCTAGTCCATTTTTTTCCAGCCCGTTTTGCTTGAAAATTGATCCTTGACTTAAACACCATGGTCCAAAGGTTTGATTTTTCTTAAAACAATGATTTTTCCTTTGATGGAGGACCTTAGAAAATTAATTTCTTTTGGACCCACGAATTTTTGAGGGATTTTTCTCCTTGGAATTGAGTCCTTCAAATTTATTCTTCCTCGGGAATGTCACTTTTCTCCAAAATTTATTTTTCCACTTGGAGAGAAATTATTTTTCTCTCATTTTAATTTTTTGATTAATTTCTGGGTGATTAATTTCCTTTAATTTTTGCTAGAAAATAAATTAAATGACTCTAGAGGAAATTAAACATATTTTCCACCCTCTAAGTGGGTCTAAAAAAGATTTTGGCAATGGTGTGTAATTATGAGTAACCATTCACCAAAAATATTTCTAGACAACACCTTGTTGAAATTCTGATGTTCTATGCTGTAACAATCACTTATTACAATTACCCTGCAATATTAGATAAACAGTTGTAGATATAACATAAATCAAATGCACAATAGAAGAAAACCAAGAATACAATGAGACACAGAGAAATTAGGTCTAATGACCATGGCAAAACCCACAAGGGGAAAACCCAACCAGATTCTTCTATTAAAAATCAATTGTTCAACAAAGATACAAAGTACAACGAGAGATCAAGAGAATGAGTAAGTTCACCCAAATCTTAATAAGCTGTAGCGTGAAGATCACTGGTAGCTACAATAGCTGCACACACTGAATCAACCTTACCTTCAACTGAATCAACACTAAAACACTAAAGCACTGCATCAACCTTGGCTCACCAAGTCCTGCTCTTACTCTTCAATACTTTTGCTTTCTCTCTCTCACAATTCTTCTCTAGACTCTCTAACTCTCTCTTTCTCAATTTTGTACTCTCCTTTCACAATGCACAAGTAGTAAGGGGAGAAATAATGAGGCACATATATATAGGAGGAGCAATGAATCCATGCCATAAAGGAATAACTCGCATGCCTTGAGGAGTGTAACTCATGCCCATTTAGGAAATGTAACTCATGCTATTAAGGAGGTAAGCGTGCCTTTGTAACTTATGCTTTTAAGAGAGAGTGTAACATATGCCTTAAAGACTGTGTAAGAGGAATCTTTTATGACATGCTTTTATTGAGTGTAAGAGAATATTTTATGATGTGCTTTATTGAGTGTAAGAGCATTAATGAGAGTGTAAGAGGAATATGCCATGCCAATAATGAGTGTAAGAGAACATTATTGAGAGCCATGATTAAGTGACTTGAATTTCTTTTTAATAATAATATAATAGTATCATAAGAATAATAATAATATTAATGATAATATTGACGATCAGAAGGGATTTTCCATTAACAATACTTGATTACCAACTGATGCAAGGTGATTTACCTTTTTTGGAAAGTCTATTTTTAGAAATTATTTTTTTTAAACTTTCTATTTTTAGAAAATCGTCCTTGAGCTACCAAATTTTCAACACTCCCTAGGGATGAATTTCTTTCTGCAACAAAAAATCTCCGATTTGTCTGCGCGTCTCTGTTCATCTCTACTCTGTATCATCTGGAACAATGATGTCTCATTGTAATGAAGAAGAATCATTGTAGGGGAGCTTCGACTACCACCCTTATATTTTTTCATACTTGTTCTGAAAGATGAAGAAAGTTGATTCTAGACACAACTTGAGCTGTTTTGTGGTCTCATCCTTTGGGGTTTCTTCTAATTTATGCTTTACATTTTAGCTTTGGTGTTCCTTCAATTTGTCACTTGTCACTGCTGGATTGTAGTTTTGAGCTCCATTGACCTTTTTTTGTCCATTCAGGGATGTTTATAAAACTATCTTATTTTTTCATTACATTTTTTAACAACTCAATTAATGTAAAACTAGCTACAAATTGTTGCCACAAGCAACGAAACTATCTAGAGCTTAAAAGTAACCTTCTAACCATGTCATAATCTGATGTCTATTTCCTGCCCAGATGTTCTATTATTTAAGCCTTGGACAATTTGTGATAGTGTTCTAAGAAGTAAGGACCAACCAATAATCTCCGTTTGGTCATTAGTCTGGGGCACCTTGATTCAAAGAATGGACATTGAAATTTGATATATCCTTGCAAAACTTGAAGGGAGGCTCTAGAGTTTTGTATAAACCTATGTTTATCAAGAACCTCTTCTTACACTGTTAGAGTTGATGTTAACAAGCTTCCAATGTGCAATCACTGACACTACTGTCTTTGTACTAAAAGCATTCTATAGCTTCAATAATTTCAGTTCTTGTTTAGCAATAGAATATGTAAGTCTGAAACTCGTAATGATGGGCTTTATGTATTTTGGAAATCCATGGAATGATTTTACATTTCTATTTCATTTTTCTGGATACTTTGCATGTCGAACTGTTATGCTGCCCTGTATACTAGAGTTATTTATTTCCCATATTCTGAACGTTGGTGCTTATGTTAGAGAGAAATCATTGTCAATCATATGTTAGGTTTCTTGTTTTCAGAGTCCAAATTTACCGAGTGAATTTTCCATTAATTACTATTATTTTCATTGCCTTCGCATGTTTTTATTTATGATATATTTGAAAGACTAACTATTAAGCGCTTTTTTTTTGCTGCAGAAATACATGCCAAGCTTAGCCAAGGTATTTTCACATGTCATCGTTGATGTTAGCAGTGTCAGGTCACTGTGTTTTCGATGGTCTCCACAAGGTGTGCTATATTTTTCTATCCCGTTCTTGCCCATCATGTTCTTGTCCTGAAAGGGTTTATCTGTTTGCTTTTTTAAATATTTGCATGGCTAAAATTTAAGTTCACAATCTTGATTATGTATTGATATTTGGAAATTGTGAAAACCAGGATATGGAGATAATTGGCATATTTAGAACTAAAGAGTTAGTTTAATAATAAATGCTCACTAATAAAGTGATGAAATAATGGAGAATTTAATGGAGTCGTTAATAGTTAGGTATTAGGTATTTGGGATTATATTCCTTATCTCTTGTACTATGTAATAAGTCATTACATCATTTAATCTATGGATCAATCACTCTTTCTCTTTCATTCATATTCCTGTAATTCATACGAAGAAGACCCTCAGGGAGGGTGAAGATGATGGTGCTTTCTTAGAGAAGCAACATAACATTTTGATATGTTGGATTGCCATGATGTGGAGGAGGTGAATTCATTGAAAAAGCCCAGTTCTATGTCAATGATGGGAAGGTTGACTGTTCAACCAACATTGGCTTTCATTGGATTGGTGAGTGTGTATGGTCAGAGAAAAGGATGGTGACATAAATTCAATGTTCCACCAAGGTTCTGGGACAAGGGGGTGAGGGAGCGAGGGGGCGCAGGAGCGGCCTATGCAAAAGCTCCCCACCATTTTTTAGGAAACGTCGGCGAGCGTCAGGGTCTTAAAAACTTATAAATATAAAATATAATTTATAAATTGAGTCCACTGTGACAATTTGGTTTGAATTGAAAAGCTGCAAAGCATGATCATTGATATGAATATCATTATCTAAATTTCTAATATCATATAAAATAATAAATTTAAAATTCTAATTTATAATCATACATCAATGATCATACATTATAACAAAATACAAAGACAGCAATACCACCATCTTCAGCATTCTGATAATACACAGCAAACCTCAACAATGTCGTTGTAGAAGATCACTGTAGATCTATTCTTCCTGCATCTCTGTTATCAATAAAAGATCTTAATCTCAGAATCTTAACACTTCTGTCCTCTGCAACTTCAACAATATGTTATCAAGGCAACTCTGTTCAGTTCTAGGCCAAACTGCTATAATCATTGGTGAGTTTTGCCCATCTGTACATAGTATCAATTACAAGGATATACAAAACAACAATGTTGTGTTATGCTCGTGTGAATTCTATTGTCAATTGTATCCTTGTTGAAGCGTGACTATTGTGCAGACTCCTGATGGCATAACAAGTTGCTAATGCCTCTGTCCACTGATGCACATTTGTGTCTAGAACATTACTCATTCTTCTATCATAACTCCAAAAATCTGCAATCTAAACCTTTAGCTTCCATATCTGACAATTTGGCTATATGTATTACAGCTTCTGCTCCTTTACTTTGAAACTCTTGTTTAAATTCAAATTACAATGACCTCAAGGATTACTGTAACTTGATTATACAGATACTTGTAAGACACCAGTTAGGGTTACTTAGAGAAATCAAAAATACTTCAACATGATCGGTGTGTCTTTTAGAAAGCAAGCACTGCCACACAAAAGTTAAATTAATTTGATGCTGAACTTCTTTGCCTTCTAATATTTCTCATCGTCACAAACTGAATTCTTCATAGGAGGGAGCCTCTGATGTTGATCATCCATAGTGAATCTTCAAGAGCCAAGCTTTGAGAGAAGCAGAGAAGCATTGATGAGTAACCACTTCAGGGATGATCTCCTCACAAAATGTGTACGGTAATATTGAGCAGCAACCACAGATAAATGAATTTGTTTGGATCAAACTCAGAATTTGTCTAATCAGAGGGCCGACGGTTCATAGTGATAGAAATCCTCAAGATCTGTCTTCAATTCTGTCTAATATGTGCACTCCAGAATTCCTGCAAATAACCAAATCACATTACCAATGTGATAGCCATATCAAGGGTCCATTCTACAATCTGCAATGTTCCAACAGATGCCATGTTATGTAAAAAACTAGTTAATTTTAGGTTTATTGTTTAATTTTAGGTTTAGTTAGACGAAAGGGCACAATCATAAGATCATGCCCTTTCCCAAAGGGTGCCATGGCGGTATATAAGCCAGAAACCCCATTGTAATCAATTTTTAATAAAATATTTATATATATATAATTCTGCGTATCAGAAGTTTTTATGCTTCATTGGTATCTAAGGGGTTCTTTTCTCGGCAGATAGCTACACAGCTCACTGTGCCTATCATACTAGGCTCACTCGTCTTCGCGAGTCACTGTACATCAATTTCCTTGGCCCCCGCATTCACTCACGCCCCCACACTGCTCCTGCACATACGTTAAAACCCCCGTCCTCTGCAATCCGCTGTCCAATCTTACCCACCACGCGCTTCAGCCATCCGCCAGTCATTTTTTTTACAGCCATCGTGTCCCTACCCCGTCCTCTGCGATCCACTGTCCAGTCTTAACAGTCCGTCACACGCTTCAGCCCTTCCGCCAGTCGTTTTTTCTGTAGCCATCGTGTCCCTGGTGAACGCCGAGTTTCCACAACAGGCACACCTCTCCACCTTAACGACGTGACTCGTCCCTCGCTCGCCTGGCTCGATTATCACATATAGCGACCAGTGAAAACAAATTCTATAAGTTTTCTGAACAGTTAAAAGAATTGACGTGACTGTCCGTAGTTGGTGATTGTCTGCGTTAAAAATAAATAATACGTTTATAACGTTACATATATAATTATAACATTAGATATATATATCGTCCAATATATATATTCAAACATATATAACATTATTTATGTATAAAGTAAAATATATAATTATAGCGTGAAATATATATATATATATATATATATATAGCGGTAATCTATATATAATATATACAACATATATATAATTATATTATATATTATATATAATATATATAATTTAATTAATTAAATTTATTTTAATTAATTAAAAGTTATATATATATATATATATATATATATATAAAAGTTAATTTAATTAATTAAATTTATTTTAATTAATTAAAAATTATATATATATATATATATATATATATATACATATAAGTTATTTAATTAATTAAAAGTTATATGTATAAAACTTATTTTAGTTAATTTAAAAAAAGGAGAGGAAAAATATTTTAGTTGGCAAGTAAATACACGCCCCCGCAAACCTACTCAATGTTGACAATGACAATGGCGGATTTCCAAAAAAAATTGTTGGACTCAGAGCATAAGATCAATAGCAACCACGATGAAGTCAGTAAAAGATTAAATGAATTCCAGATCAAGCTTGGGGAGCAAGCTGATGAAATAAAAAATCTTCACGATACGACAAATAGAATAGAAATAAAGATGGAAAATTACCATGTCCAAACAGAAGCAAGCATCAGAGAGGTCTTAACAATGCTGAAAATTCTGTGTAAAAGGTCGAATTGTACACCCGAACAACTACTAAAAGAAGGTGAAGAGAATCAAGAACACATCTCGTCAGATTCAACAAAGTCAACAGACTCTCATGAAAAAGTTGAATCCCCAAAAAAATCAGCAACACCCCACCAAGAAGCGAGTAACACAGCCTTTACAAAGAAGCAACTCTGGGATAACTTCACCAATCAACACTCTTTTTTTGCTCAACCATTAGCAACATACTAGCGAAGGGCAAAAGTTGAGATGCCTAAATTCGATGGAAACGAAAAAAACAATGTTGCATGGATAAATAAAGCAGAAGAATACTTTGAAATATATGACATCAATGACGATGACGAAAAGCTCAGGCATGCATCCATGAAAATGGAGGGAGAAGCATATAACTGGTATATGTGGTGGAAAAAGACAACACACGTCATTAGCTAGAGGAAATTTAAAGATGCATTCTTCAAAAGATTCCAAGGTGTAAAGGAAGAAGAGTTCTTTTCAAAACTCATCAAATTACGACAAAAAGGAAGTGTGGACGAATACACTCAAGAATGGGAGACCTTAGTAACACGAGTACCTGGGTTATCAGAATCTCGTCTAATTCAGTGATACATCTCGGGACTCAAAACCCATTTACAAGCAGAACTTGAGATGCATGACATTACATCTATAGAAGTAGCAAGACAAAAAGCAAAAACAGCTGAAAAGAAATCCGAACCAATATTTTGGTCAAAAGCGGAAAAAACTTATGCAAGACGAAGGATACCCCAATATGTGGATTCAAGTAATACAAGATATGTTCCACCACATCGCCGTGAAGATGAAAAATCTAATGTGGAAATACAAAGAATTAAAGAGGGTAAATGTAAACGCTGTGGTGAGAAGTGGGACCCCAAACATAGATGTGCTAAAGGTAAAGAACCAAAGAACCTATATAATTGTGAAGCAACCAATGATTCAAACAGTGAGGATTATGACATAGAAGACACAGAAGATGCCCCAGAATTCTCACCAGAATTAGATGATGGAAGTATTCCACAAGTGTCATTATCAGCTATGACAGGTATATCACAACCTTAGACGTTAAAGTTAAAAGGACACATAAAGAAGAACAACGTAGTGGTTCTCATCGACTCAGGTAGCACACACAATTTTTTAGATGCAACCGTGGCAAGGAGACTCAATATTTTTTCATTTCCCTTACCAAACATGAAAGTGATGGTAGCTAATGGTAAGAAGATTGAAAAGGTAGGGAAATGCCATAAGGTCAATTTGCAGATTCAAGACTTTAATCTAGAGTCTCCATTCTTCATGGTACCATTAGGAGGAGTAGATGTAGTCTTAGGTATCCAATGGCTACGAACTTATAAAATTCATCAAGTACAATTTATAAAATTCAAATGGAGAGGTCAGAAGTACAAACTACACAGATTCCAAGCACCAGAAAATCAAGTTGTATCATCATCTCAGATGATGAAGCTGAGTCAAAAAGGAGCACCTACTTATGTAGTACAATGTCACCAATTAGAAATGTTATCTGCAAATATGACTAGTGAAGAATCACCAAAAAACGGAAATTGCAAGATTATTCCAAGACCTTTTAAAATGTGGGACCTTGATCATCTTGGAATATATAATCAAGTGGAAGGACTTACCAAAGAAGACGCTTCTTGGGAGAATGAAGCACCTTGTCAACAACATCCGTCGTTGCGTATGCTTTGAGGACAAAACATTCTTTCGAGAGGAAGGAAATGTTATGTAAAAAACTAGTTAATTTTAGGTTTATTGTTTAATTTTAGGTTTAGTTAGACGAAAGGGCACGATCATAAGATCATGCCCTTTCCCAAAGGGTGCCATGGCGATATATAAGCCAGAAACCCCATTGTAATCAATCATCATCGGTCTATTCATCTCTTTTACTAAAATATTTATATATATATATATATATAATTCTGCGTATCAGAAGTTTCTATGCTTCATGCCATCGAGATTCCCTGCATGGGAGTGATCAGATCTAGGAATAACAACACACACAGCGTGCGAAGGCTGTGTGTGTTGTTATGTGTTCACCCTGCCGTTTTTATAACATGAAACAACTAAATTCCAAAACCCTACGCTTAGTTTAACTGTTAATTAAAGATTAGTTTTAGGGTTAAGTTAATTAAAATTGTTTTTTTTTTGCATAAATGTGTGCCACGTCCCCCCACGCTCCCCCCTCGTCCCCTCTCGTCCCCCCTCGCCCCCCCACGTCCCCTTTTTCGGAAACGCCCCCTCAGGAAAGGGAAACGACTCCCTGGCACGTCCCCTTGAGTTTCCTCATTTTTGGGGGCGTGGGGAAACGTCCCCTACTCGTCCCCAAGTCCCCGGAGCGTGGGGGAGCGAGGAAACTAGACCCCTAGGGGGGGCGAGTCCCCGTGGATCGCTGCATAAATTGTACTTCATCAAAATTGTTAGATATAGTTCACTTCTAGTCAGTATTTTGAAGATCTTATCTTGTGGAAACATCTTGCTTTTCCAAAGTGTCTTGTGGAAACAGCTTGCTTTTCCAAAGTGTCTTTTTGTTTCTTGAACAAGCATATAAAATGATCATTATGGGGGATTAGATAATGGTCATATTTAGAACTTAGGACTTGGACTAATAATAATGGCTCACTAATAAAGTGATGGAATACTAGGGCATTTAATGTTGTCGATATTGTAGTTGTTACTAGTTAGGTATTTGGGAGTTTTGTAATGTACTCCTCCCCTCTCCTTCTATGTGTGATCCATGCTGCCATGTGTCCACAAGAAGGAACAACCTGGTCCTCTTGTCAAAATAATAATAAAAGCTGATAAACCTATCTCCACATGTGGGCCATAATGGGTGCACCTATCTAGTCTCATAACAACACCATATAGGATCATCTCCTAGTGAAAAGTCACCACATATACTAGGGTGCTAATGTATAATGCCCATGTATGTCCAGATGATATGATTTTGGACGACAATGACAGATCAGTTACTTATATACCAGTGGCTTTAACACTCGGTTTGATGAGTACATCATGATCAAACATATTACTTAGACATTCAACAACATTAAAAGCTTTTCTTGTAGCGACATTTGTTGAATGGTGTTGTCTTTGAACACTCTTAATATATGTCAGTGGATTGCATTAATTGGAAGCTACAATGAACAAGTTGCCCTGGAAGGAAGAGAAAGAAGCCCAACCCCTATGGTGTAGTCATGATGCCCCGCATTTGATGAGGAAATTGAATTTTAAGATCAATGAAATTGCAAGCAAGACAATCATAGAATGATAGAGCTCATTATGCTGTTTCTAATGACAGGTGGCACACCACATAACTCCTCACGATGAGGAGATATGCTTGATCAAAGTTGAAGCCCTAAAAGTGTGATCATGGTGCCCAATTTGAATGATGAAGGACAACTTTTTGATTGGTCATATTTGGCATTAATATTTAAGGAACTTTTGCATAATTTATATGGGTCTTGAGCTTGTCCTAGTTGGTCCTCCATAAGTGGAGATATTCCTTGTCAAATCGGCCTCCAAAGAAGGATTAAAGTCAGCTCCTTAAGAGGAATTCTATTTTTAAATAAAAAATTGAGATCAGGTCGGCCCCAATAAAATTTTAATTTATGATCTTAATTTGTGCTCATATATAGGTTGCTCCACGACTGTTAGGGCTGTCACCACCCCAGCCCCCATCATGGCTCTTCATCATATATATATATATATATAAAGCATTTGTTTCCATTCAAAATGTAATAAAAATTTAGATGCCGATATGAGATAATTTGGTCTATTTTTGAGGCTAGGAGCAGCACGAATATCTTAAGGAGAAAGGCCAAGTTTCTCTGAGAACATTTGGGCTTACTGTTCTATTCTTTTGTGAATGTTATTCACTGGACAAAGACAAAGTTTGAGGCCATTTTCTGAGGCGGTTTGAAGGATGGTCTGAGGCATTGTTTTGACTTCCCGAGGAAGGAAAACTTCAAACCATCTGAGGTAGTTTCTGAGGGCTTTTCCGGCCTTTTTGTGGCAAATTGTTTCGGCCCTCTTGAGGCCCATTTAGAGGATCTTCTAAGGACAATTTCTGAGGCATTTTTCAAGCTTTCTGAGTCAGTTTCCAAGCCTTCTGAGACTGGTTTTTGGCCCCTTCATGAGCTCAATTTTCGACTGTCCTAAGGCCCTTCTCTGTGTGAAAATTTCATCTATTGCAATAATTGAAAAATATTCTTCTAACTGTCAAATTGATTATGCAGTTTATTTGCTACGACAAATATCGAATAAGTTTACTACTGCAATTTTCACAATAAATTACTACGGAAAATAAAATGTTGGAAATAGAGAAATTCTAGCACACATAGAAAACATTAACATAGTTATTTTTGGACAATTGTCCTTGGAAAAACCCAATGTGGGAAAACCTGTGTAGCAAATGAGGGTTTTCTTATTAATTTTCAGCAGCAAATCTGAGTACAAGAATTCTAGCAATCTAGACAGAGAGAAAATACAGAGAGAAATTTTATAAGAAATTTCTCACTCTCCACAAAAACTTCCTGACCACGAGATGGACCCTCTACCAATACGATGATGCCTCTGCATCACTCTCTGTGTAGTGACTACACAATGCTCTTGTGGAATACGCTCTTCCTCATGCTGCCTCTTCCTGAATTTGGAAATCAGCCTTTCATTCTCCTGATGCTACCCTCTCTCTCGCACTTGCTACTCACCGTCTGGCTCTCTCTCCTCTGCTGAATCACAACCACTGAGAAAATCGATCTGTCTAGGCAACTGAGTAAGTGCACTGGTGTGTCCTCCATCTACCCATCGAATTCTTATAATCTTCTATTGGAGCACCAACGACCAAGATTAAAACATAATCGATGGCCTAGATTATTTCCCTGTCGATCCGTGTGAGTTTCTAGAACATTCACACCATGACTTAATTAATTCTGATTAATTAATCATATTTCCTAAGTTTAGACTTAGGAAATATTAAAAACTGATTAATAAATCTAATTAAGTCGTCTCTAGGTGGAATTTCTAGAAACAATTTTTGGGTATTGGAGAATACATATATTCTAGCCTCTCCACCAAATCTCATGGCTAGAACACATCCGATGCTATAAAAACTAACACTTTGAGGCTCATTCTGACCCTATTATGATGGCACTATGTGGTAGATATACCTAGTTCCCGAGTCCTGGATTGACCACTATATTCTGAGGCACAAAATTCAAGTTGTTTAAAGGTAGTTTTGAGCCTAGTTAGGGTTGTACTGATCCTGTGGAAGGTCTTCTACAAAGGCTAAAAGAAACAACAGTGCTTGAGGTTTTAAATAGGCCTATTTGGACCATATATAAGGAGGCATTTTACCCCTATGGTAGTCATAGAAGGGAGGAAGACTATGCCTATAAAAGGATGAATTTAAGTTGCACTAGTAAGGGAACATTTGATCCCAAGTTAGGGTTGGTTGTTTCTCCAAAGAAAAGTTTGTTGTAAGGCTGAGTTGAGGCTAGTCTAAGGTCGAATCTGAGAATGGACTTGAGATTGATCTGAGGTCAGAATTTGAGACATTTTCTTGAAAGACCAAATTTTTTTGTGGGCTTACTTTGATGTTGCCCTAAGAGAAAATTAGGTGGCAATTTAGTGAAATAAAGAGGGTCTGTTAAGTTTGTTCCAAGGGTCGGTCGAGAACTGAGCACATTGTTGATTTTTCATTACATTTAGGGTTAGCACAATATTTATGAAATTTTGATAATTACTTTTGATGTAAATCTTCTTTTAACTTATTCTAATATATCATTCAACAATTATACTTCAAAAATTCAACAATAAAGAACAATAGAACAATAGAGATCACAATGCACAAAAGAGAGACAAGATTTACCTTGGGAAAACCCACTACAGGGAAAAACCCAACAACCTTTTCAATAGAGAAATTCTTTTTGTTCAATAAGAGACACACCTAGACTTATGGTCAAACCTGGTCTTTTCCTCCAAATCAAGTCACCTAAACTGATCCTGCACTTTCAGAATTTCAGCGCTCTTGTAATATCTAGTTGCCCCAAAATTTTAGTCCTGTAGCAGTTGCCCCAGTAACCTAGAAAATTTCGTCCCCCTGCAACAGTTGCCCTAGAAACTGCGAATCACAGAGAGAGAGAGAGAGAGAGAGAGAGAGAGAGAGAGAGTCCTTCACACATGCGACTTGCTAGAGAGAGAAAATTCACCCTTCTTCTTTGTCCTTTTTTTTCCTTCACGCACTTGTCTAAAAATTGTCGTGAGAGAAGAAATGTGAATTGCCCAAATGAGAATTTGCTCCCCCTTCCGAGTAGCATCTTCAACAATAAAGAACAGTAGAACAATAGAGCTCATAATGCACAAAAGGGAGACAAGGTTTACTCTGAAAAACCCACTTCAGGGAAAAACCCAACAACCTTTTCAATAGAGAAATTCTTTTTGTTCAATAAGAGACACACCTAGACCTATGGTCAAACTTGGTCTTTTCCTCCAAATCAAGTCACCAAAACTGATCCCGCACTTTCAGAATTTCGACCCTCCTGTAATAGCTAGTTGCCCCAGAATTTCAGCCCTGTAGCAGTTGCCCTAGTAACCCAGAAAATTTCGCTCCCTGCAACAGGTGCCCTAGAAACTGTGAATCAGAGAGAGAGAGAGATTCCTTCACACATGCGAGTTGCTAGAGAGAGAAAATTTGCCCTTCTTCTTCGTCCTTCTTTGTCCTTTGTGCACTTGTCCAAAAATTGTCTTGAGAGAGGAAATGTGAATTGCCTAAATGAGAATTTGCTTCCCCTCCCAAGTAGCATCCTCTGGGGGTAAATCTTTCCACCGCAAAAGGTATTCTTTGATGACTCTGATCCTCAATCTCCTCTCTCACACGTTCAATATATTCTTAGGAATTAACGCTAGGTGCCCTTCTTCATTCAATGGAGGCATCTTGGATGAAGTAGTAACCCGTTGTCCCACTGCTTTTTCAGACAAGACACATGGAAAATGTTGTGAATCTTGTTGCCTTCTAAAAGCTCTAGCTCATAAGCAACCTCTCCTACCCTCTTATCGAGGCTTCAGTTTCTTTGCGCCCTTTTGCTTGAGGGAAGATTGTCTATATGGTTGCAAGCGTAAGTAGACCATGTCTCCCACCTCGAAACTCTTCTCTACTCGGTGTTGATCTACTTAAAATTTTTGCCTATTGTGAGCTGTGCATAAGTTGTCCTTGAGTGCCTTGAGGATGTCCTAGCATTCTTGGACCCAATATTTGGCTATGGGGGCCAGACTATTACCAAACGCCATATCTACAAAAGATAATGTATCGTAGCCATACAATGCTCCGAATATTGACATCCCAATCGACATGTGGTACAAGGTGTTCACCCACGCTCAATGCTGCCCTGCTGCATAGTTCCTCAAGTACCCCTTGAGCCACTTGTTTACTATCTCCGTCTATCCATCCATCTGTGGGTGATAGCTCTTACTAGGGGTGAGCTTCATCCCTACCAATCGAAATAGCTCCTGCCAGAATTCACCCATGAAACTGCTATCCTGATCACTGACTATGGTATTGGGTAGACCATGTAACCTGAAAATCTCCCTGAAAAATATCTCTACCACTGAGATGCAGAACTCTTGGAAGGAATCACAAAGAAGTGGGCATACTTAGTCAGTCGGTCTAGCACTACATACACATAGTCCTTGCCCTGTACCGACGACAACCCTATGATGAAGTCCATGGAAATACTCTCCCACTTTTGCTCAAGAATAGGGAGTCGCTGCAATAGTCTTGCAGGATGCGTATGCTCATCCTTGTTCTGCTGACAGATGCTGCACTCATGTACATATCTCAAAACATCCTCCATGAGGCCCTTCCAAGAGAACCTCTCCTTAACTTCCTTGTAAGTTTTGAGATAACCCAGTTGGCCTACTATTGGGGAATCATGTGCTGCTTGTATCACTTCATTCTTCAGTTGTGACTTCAACACCAAGTAAATCCTATCCTTATAATATAAAATGTCTTGCACCACTCTTAACTTGTTGTTTGCTACCTGCCCATCTAAGATCTCACAAGCCATCATGTTCTTAGAGCACTCTACCAGTGGTTGGGACTTCTAGTCCAAAGAAGTGTCCATGAAAGAATATGTTGCAAGCCTCCTGGAAAGTTCATCAACAATCACATTGTTATTTCCTTCAACATACTCAATCTCGAAGTCATAAGGCTGTAGCTTGCTCACCCATTGTTGTTGCCAATCATTAAGCTCCTTTGGATCTAGGAAGAAACAGAGGCTGTTGTGGTCAGTTTTAACTTTGAACTGGTTGGACACCAAATATGGCCTAAACTTGCCAGTGCGTGCATGATAGCGAACATCTCTTTGTCATAGATATAATAGTGACAGTTATAATCACGGAGCTTCCTGCTCTCAAAAGCTATATTTGTGGTCATTCTGCATCACTACTGCTCCAATTGGATCACCTTAGGCATCACACTCCAACACAAACGACTAAGAAAATCAGGAAAAACCAAAACATGTGGAACGAACAAAGTTTGTTCTTAAGTTAAACACTCTAGAAGACTTGGAATATGTAGATCTCCATTGAGGATACGCGAATATATATTAAATGTATAAATGAGAATGATGATACAATTGAGAGTGAGGGTCCTGTATATATAGCTAGGTAAGTACCCTTTCACAAACAATCATGTTTGTGGAGACATGCCTCTTCCCTATTAATTATTAGTTGATTAATCATTGTTTATGTCTATTATTATTTATATTATTTTTACTATTTTTATATATGTTTTATTTATAACATTTCCTTCCTCCTCAAAAAGCTTTGTCCTCAAAGCTTACTGATGAAAGGCTTGATCTCTTTTTTTGTTTCGAATGTCTTCTTGTCTCAGAATTGTCATCTTTGTCGAAACAAGATAATATGATCTTCTAAGTGATAAACAAAACTGTTGCACTGAGAATGGATTTGACCATCCTAAATTAATCTTATGTGGAATCTTGTGGTTACTGGATACTTCATGTGAATTGTTATCACAAGACTGAATTGTACTGACATTAGTAGTCTTCAGAACATAAGTTTGTTGTTTATGTTCAGAGTGATACAGATTCGTAGATTGATTAAGATGTTTGTTCTTGTGATTCGGATGTAGATAAAGAGTTCTTTTGGTTTGTCTTTCCCCTATCATGTGTGTGGCGGTATTCTGATTTACTTCAAGTGACGATGTTGTTGAGTTGGTTACAGAACCTTCACTTGGGATGTTTATCATCTAAACTGCAACATCTAAGTGCGTCTTTTCTTCAACCAGTTTGCCTTCTTCTTGAGTTATGATATTCACTGGATTAGTATTTATTCCTTTCTCTTCAACTTGGACTTCTACATTCGATGCTTCCTTCTCGATAAGCTGTTGTACCTTGTTTTCCAATGACTTCTTGTCCTTTTTAAGCTTCTTAATTTTCGTCAGTGGTTTTTCACTATGGTCTTTAAGTCACAAAACTACTTCATTTTTTTTAGTAGTGATCTTGTCAACTTCTCTTTGCATATTTTGTAGTACTTTTTTACCTTCTTGAAAAATTACTTTTGAGATATCTAGTATGTCTTCTGGTATTACTAAATTCAGCTTCACTGTAAGATCTTGTAGCGTTATTTTTTTTTCTTTTTGTAAGAAAATGTCAAAAACTTCTTCTTCGTATTCAGGATGAAGGAACCTAGGGTTGCCATCTAGGGTGAACCTAAAATAATGTCACCTTGATCACTCCATAGGTTTTGAACTGAGAATTGTGATATGAATGTATAATCTCCAATGTTTAATTGTAAATTGGTTATTTCATATTTTTTGTTGTTATACCAATCAAATTTTTCGATTATGACTCGGGAATCACTAATTGGTTTGTGATTTTACCTGTTATGTAGTTTTTATCTTTGGTTGGCGAATAGCGATAGTAACATCTTTTCCTGCAATAGACCCTTTAATTCTAAATAGCACTAGGGCATAGTTATATTTAGTTTATGGGAATCTTCTTGCCTTCATTTTCGTTTTAGGCTCCATTTTGCTTCTTTAGGGTTTTAAAAGTAACCCCTTCCTTTTTTTAATAACCTTCCAAAATGTTGAGAAGTGTAACTAGGTTTGGTCTTCATAATGACATGTAATTGTGATTTTATGTAAGAAATGTAAAGAAGAAAAATAAAATTATTGTAATGCTTGCATCATGGGTTTCATGAGCAAGAGATTTTATTTTTAGTATAGGCTCCCATTGAGAGCTCTTAGGGATATTGTCATTTAGTCATAAAAGTCTAAAGAGTCATTGTCATGAAATGAAGGCATGTTACACATCGTAAAGAGTCATATTTGTCTTTGTAAGGATGACTCGAGAAAGATCATGTCGGCCTAATGGACATGGACAAACAAGTATATATACCCATACTCGGCCTCATTTGGAGACAAGCAATTCAATGAAGCAAGTCTATCATCATAAGTGCGCAAATTATCTAAGGACCCTAAATAGCAGCGAGGGACAAAGGAAGGATAACAAAAGGAAGGGTGTGAAAATTGGCAACTAGGGCCAAACTCCACATGGGTCTTCTTATTTATCACAACTGATATTTTTCTTGGATTCCTCTCTTTGAGAGGTGTAGGATTGGTCTAAATATCATCCGATTCTGACATGTACAAATGAAGATATGAATTTATTTATATTATGGACAAATTGTCAAGGTTGTCCAACAAACTCATGTAGGCCTTAGAAGCCCAACTGTCACATCAATTCATCCTCAACGTTAGCTTATAAATACATGATGCCTCATCCTCATTTGGACACACTCATCTTCACACATCTCTCTCTCTCCTCATCTGATTGGGTATGGATTTCTAGGCAACTCCTCTGTCCACACGTGCGAAGGAAAGGAAGGACATTTTTTGTTTCAGCGTTGACAAGGTTTGAGAATTTCTAGAAGGTTGTTTTGGGCTGCGTTGACCAAGTGTTGACTTGTTTGATTATGTTTTTGTGAGGGTTATCTTTGATTGGTCAAGGTGAATTTTTGGGCACAAAAATCGAGGCAATCTATTCGCTGTTTGACTGACGTTGACTGTGGTTAGGGCTGATCGCAAGTTGATTGTTTGATCAGACTTTGACTGGGCTGAATTTGAATTTTTTGAGGGCTGTTTCATCTTGCTGTTTGGAGGCCGAAGTCGACTGAAGTTAACCGAATCTTTGAGGGTCAAATCTGCTCTGTTGACCAACGTTGACTTTTTTGGTTAGGGCTCTTTTGCTGCTATTCTAAATTATTAGAATTTATAAATTGTACTCTCTCTTTGCTGAACTATTGAAGACTAAAAGAAGATTTGATCAAGGGTTTCCCCACATTGGGTTTGTCCTTGGTTGGTGCCACATCTTTTGTCCTCTTGTCTTGGCTTGTCTTCTACTGTTTATGTTTATGTTCTATCTGCATTTTACTATCATGTTGATGTGATTGCCAAACTGGATATTGATATTGGGCTAATAAAGAAATTGAAGTGAAATTTCTCTAAAGTATAGAACATACCATTGTTGCCTAAAATTAACATGGTTTCAGAGCTGAGGTGAAGACAAAGCCCAAGCAAGAGTGAAAGAGCAATCACCAAAGGCAGTTGGAAAAGGACAAAAGACTCAATGGGTTCCTCATCCTACTTCCTGGCTGACGACAAGCTCCATGATAAATTTGACTATCATGGATGGAAGATGTCCCTGATTTGACCTTGGAAGAGAAGGAAGTGATGGATTATGTGCAGGGTAAAGTCCCCGAGCCTCCTTCAAATGCACCGACTGCTGTGAAGACCAAGTACAGTAAGGCTGAAGTCAAAGTGAAGAAGATTATCAAGGATTCCATTGGCAAGCATCTGGTGGCCTATATCTCTGAATTGAAGACCTCCAAGGAGATATACGACAAGTTGGTCGACATGTTCAAGGTTAGTAATGCTAATCAAATTCTCTTTATCAAGAATAAGTTGAAGGATATTAAGAAGGGAAAGGACGAGGACATTCAATCCTATTTCTTGAGGATCACTGAGATCAAGAATGATCTACTCTGGAATGGAGAAGTCATTCCTGACAAGGAACTTACTCTCACCACCCTTGGAGGATTCCCACCTGAATGGTATGTATTTAGAACCACTATACTCAACAATGATTGAATTCCAGGGTTTGAAGAATTGATGTGGAGATGCATTCAAGAAGAAACAAGAATGGTGGAGCAAGAAATGCCTTCTAATAGAAGCAACCCCACTGCATTCTCAGCTCATGCCAAGAGGAAGAACAATGCAGGTTCAAAGAAGCAAAGTCAAGGAAGACCGAGATTAAAAATGGAAGGAAGGGAAGATGCTTTGTTTGCAATAAGTTTGGCCACTATGCAAGGGAGTGTCCTAATAGAAGGGATACACCTCAAGATGATGACTATCATAACAACTCCAACAACAACTTCAACAACAACAACAACGATCAAAGGAATGGTAGGTCCAATGGCAGAGGAAAAAGGAATATGGGACATCAAGGAAATGGTCGACCCTCCAAGAAATCAAGGAACTCCAGGTATGAAGAATCCTATGTTGTTAACAATAAGCAAAAAGAGTACTATCTTATTTCAGCTCTCTCCACAACCTCTTCTCCGGACACTTTGGGAAATTGGCTAATTGATAGTGGTGCCTCAAGGCACTTCACAGGATACAAGGAAGCCCTCTCTAATCTGATAGAAAAGGAGACAAACTTGGAGATCATCCTTGGAGATGATGCCACATATCTCGTGAAGGGAGTAGGGAATGTTACCCTTCAATTGAATCAAGGTAACACTATTCATTTGCAAGAAGTACTATATGTACCCGATCTCAAGAAGAACCTGGTGTCCATTTCAGCAATGGAAGATAATTGATTCAAGGTGGAAAGGTACGTGTTTGGAAAATAAATTTCAAGGATGCTTTTACTCTTGGGTTCAGGGTTGACACTTTGTATCAAGTTGGAGGAAGTCCCTTGGGAGCCATGTCTTGCGACACTTCTCTACAATTTGAACTATGGCACCGAAGGTTCACCCATCTTCATTGTAAGGCCCTACTCAATGTGAGACAAATGGTGACAGGTATGCCTGAGTTCAAAGTAGAGCATGCAGGTGTATGTCCATGATGTGCTGAAGGAAAACTTACAAGGGGACAATTCCCCTCAAGTAATAGCAAGACCACAGACATACTGCAATTGATCCACTTCGACATGTCTGGTATGATGCCCGTAAACTCCTTGGGAGGATACTTATATTATCTCACCATTATGGATGATTATTCTTGCAAGACCTGGATCTACTTCTTGAAGAAGAAGGATGAAGTGCTCACTTGGTTCCGACACTCCAAAGCCTTGATTGAAAACCAATTCGAGAAGAAAATCAAGATACTGAGGACTGATAATGGGATCGAGTATGAATCCAATGAATTCCAAGATTATTGCAGAGAAGCTGGCATTAAGTGGGAGACTACAATGACATACAATCTCGAGCATAATGGTGTGGCTAAAGGAAGAAGCTATGCTTCATGATCAAGGTTTTTTGAAGTTTCTATGGGGTGAAGCTGCAAATACTGCCATGTATGTTCAAAATTGATGCCCTCATCAAGCATTGGACTCCAAGACTCTCGAAGAAATGTTCACTGGTAAGAAACCCGATGTCTTTCATTTTAGAATTTTTGGAAGCCCCATATATTTTCATGTGCTGAAAGAGAAAAGAAGCAAATTGGGTGCCTCTGAGAAGAAATGAATCTTTGTGTGCTATAGTGAAAATTCTAAGGGATATAGAATTTATGTGGCTGGTCAAAAGGAAGTTGAGATAAGTCATGATGTCACCTTCGATGAAGATATGTCCCTCAGTAAGATCAACTACCTTCCTATACTAAGGAAGGACAAAGAAGCTGACACATGAAATCAGGGTGAAAAAGAGGACGAAACGATGCCTGATGTTGATGAACCTATGGATTGTATTGATCCATTCCCTCATGAGCCTTCCTCCTCTAAGAGGAGACCCTCATGGCTTAGGGAGACTCTCGAAGATGCTGGGAGGCACATTGCACCAAGGGGGATTTTCTGTGAAAGCAAGAAGACAAATAGGTATCAAGGATATTTGACCGCCATGAGCACTATCATTCAAAATGAGCCTTCATCATTCAAAGAAGCTGTGAAGCAACAAGTATGGAAGGATGCTATGAATGAAGAATACGAGTCAATTATGAAGACTGATGTCTGGGATGTGGTCCCTAGACCCCATGATAAATCGGTTGTCACTTCTAAGTGGCTCTACAATATCAAGCATTGAGCTAATGGAAGTGCAGAGAAGTTCAAGGCTCGCTTTGTTTCTTGAGGCTTCTCTCAAAAGGAAGGTGTAGATTATGATGAGATATTTGCACCTGTTGCCCTATACATCACCATCCGCTCGATCATAGCTCTTGCTGCCTCGCAAGGATGGAACCTACATCAGATGGATGTCAAGACCGCCTTCTTGCATGGTTCAATCAAAGAGGAAGTCTATGTGGAACAACCCGAGGGGTTTGAAGTTCATGATTGAGAATCTCATGTATGCAGGTTGAAGAAAGCTCTCTATGGATTGAAGCAAGCACCCTGCACTTGGTATGAGAGGATCGATGGCTATTTGATGAAGCTGGGATTCACTAGAAGTGAAGCTGATCCAAACCTTTACGTTAAGGTTGAAAATGATAAACCTCTCATTTTGATACTTTATGTGGACGACCTCTTTCTGACAGGTGCACAACCTCTCATTCACAATTGTGAGAGGGAGTTGGCTTTTGAATTTGAGATGAAGGACCTAGGACCGATGCACTATTTCCTAGGGTTGGAGGTCTGGCAAAAGCTAGGTGAAATTTTCCTCTCTCAAGGAAAATATGTTGTGAAGATATTGGAAAGATTTGGGATGGTGGACTGCAAGCCTGTGACTACTTCGATGGAACTTAACTTTAAGAAGTTATGTGGTAGTGCTGCTGGACCTGAATTGGGAAATGCTTCTGAGTATCATCAACTCATAGGAGCATTGATGTTCTTGGTGAACTCCCGTCTGGACATATGTTTTGCAGTTAACACATTGAGCCAATACATGGTTGAGCCTCATCATATACATTGGATTGCTGCCAAGAATCTTCTGAGATATCTTCGGGGCACAATCACTCATGGACTGAGATACACTGTCGGAAATGTGAGGCTGCATGGTTATTTGATGCTGATTGGGCTAGCAATATGGTGGATTGCAAGAGCACTTATGGATGTTGTTTTTCTTTGGGTTCTGCTTCGGTATCCTAGATGAGTAGGAAGTAGAAATCGATTGCCTTGAGCACCGCCGAGGCTGAATACATAGCTGCTAGTATGGCCTCCTTTGAAGCTGTCTAGTTGAGGAAGCTCTTCAGTGAGCTCTTTGGACATGTGTTGGATACCACTGTGATCCTCTGCGACAACCGGAGTGGGATCTGATTATCAGAGAATCCCTTGTTTCATGATTGCCCCAAGCATATAGATATCATGTACCACTTTATCCAGGATATGGTACAACGAGGAGCAATAAGGCTCCATCACATTGGCACTGATGAGCAGGTCGCCTATATTTTGACAAAGCCCCTAGGGAAGGTCAAATTCTTGGCTTCCGAGAATGGCTTGGAGTCGTGGAGAGATGGTCTTATGAGGGTCTTGTATGAGATGGACATTGAGGTCTGGGAGCTCCAGGGGGCTTGGGGTACTTCTTGGAGCATTGAGCAACCATAGGGTGAGTGGTTCATCCTTCCCCTATGATACCCCTTGGCGAGATGTGAGCAGGACGAGTGCTTCATCCTTCTCCTGTTGAGACATCCTACCCATGCAGTCTGGGACTCATGGGAAGTACCTCTCATTTGGCCAATGAGTAGGGAAATGAGGATAGGGACCATAGTACGACCGGTGGACGCATCGTGTACTATCGTACTCCCTATGCTAGGATGTCCGATATTGATCTCGGATTAATGGGAATTGACTTCGAGTCGGTAAGAGTGGTATGAGACACTCTCTTTTGATTGGGACTGACTTCGGGTCAGTGGAGAATGGTATGATACATTCTCGATCACTTTTTCTTCTTCATAGTTCAGTAGTGCAAAGTGGTGCATGGATGGTAGAGATAGTACATATTGGTAGATGGATTAGCAGGTGGAGTTCTCCCTAGTTGATAGGGAGTGTTAAAATTGGCAACTAGGGCCAAACTCCACATGGGTCATCTTATTTATGGAAACTGATATGTTTCTTGGATTCCTCTCTCCAAGAGGTGTAGGATTGATCTAAAGATCATCTGATTCTGACATGTACAAATGAAAATATGAATTTATTTGTATTATGGACAAATTGTCAAGGTGTACCAACAAACTCATGTAGGCTCAGAAGCCCAACAGTCACATCTATTCATCTTCAACGTTAACCTATAAATACATGATGCCTCATCCTCATTTGGGCACACTCATCTTCACATATCTTTCTCTCTCCTCATCTGATTGGGTATGGATTTCTGGGCAACTCCTCTCTCCACAAGTGCGAAGGAAAGGAAGGACATTTTCTGTTTCAGTGTTGACCAAGTTTGAGAATTTCCAGATCGCTGTTTTGGGCTGTGTTGACCAAGCGTTGACCTGTTTGACTACGTTTTTGTGAGGGTTATCTCTGATTGGGCAGGCCACATTTTTGGGCACAGAAATCGAGGCAATCCGTTGACTGTGGTTAGGGCTGACCGCAGGTTGACTGTTTGACTAGACTTTGACTGGGCTGAATTTGATTGTTTTGAGGGCTGTTTCATCTTGCTGTTTGGAGGCCGAAGTTGACTGAATCTTTGAGGGTCAAATCTGCCCTGTTGACCAGTGTTGACTTTTCTGGTTAGGGCTCTTTTGCTGCTGTTCTAAATTATCAGAATTTGTAAAGTGTACTATCTCTCTCTGCTGAACTATTGAAGACTAAAAGAAGATTTGATCAAGGTTTCCCCACATTGGGGTTTGTCTCTCGCTGGTGCCACATCTTATGTCCTCTTGTCTTGGATTGTCTTCCACTGTTTATGTTTATGTTCTATTTGCATTTTACTATCGTGTTGATGTGATTGCTAAATTGGATATTGATATTGGGCTAATAAAGAAATTGAAGTAAAATTGCTCTGAAGTATAGAACATACCATTGTTGCCTAAAATTAACAAAGGGACATCGTTGGAGGATTGTTTTGGGCTATATTACCCTCACACGTGCGAAAGTTGTAGTACCGAAGTTGGCAAGGATAGATCAAAGGTTGCAGTCATACCTAAGTACTCTTGTTTGGGTGGAAATCTTCATTATAGGTAGCCAAGTAAGAGAGGAAAATAATCTCCTTCAAGGAGGAGTCTATTCAAGTGGCAAATCTGATCTAGAGTTTTTGCTGTCAAGAATGGAGTTGCAAAACGACAAGGAGAGGCCGAAATTCGAAGGAAGCTGAGAAGGGGAAGAGGAAGAGTAGCGCTGAAGAGGAGGCTAATGACTTGGTCTACAGAGGACTCTAGTGTTAAGGGTCTTTGTCACGGTCTTGGTATTCGTCAATTGAAGGTCCTATAAGAAGAATTTTGTTTGGGTTTTCCTCTCAAAGAGTGAGAGGTTTTGGCTATGGCTGACAAGCCTATATACTCTGTCGCTTGTCTCTTTATTGTTCATGATTTGGTAATTGGCTTGATGAAAAGAACACAATAATAACTCAAGAAGAGAAGATCTTAATCAAGAAGTAAAAAGTCTATCACAATCAATTATCATAAGAAGAGAAATCACCCAACTATTGATGCCCTAGATTTCTCAACCCAAAACTTTATTATTCCTTAATAATCCTTCCTTCTTCAAATTATTTCTTATAATACTTCACTTTTCTTTAGATATAAAACAATATACCTCCATGTATTTTTTTTATTATAATTATTTATTTATTTTTAATGCATTCTTTATTATTATTTTTTTGGGGAAAGTGTATAGTTTTGCTTCCTTATACCTTATAAACTTTCAAAATTATATATATATATTACTCCTTTCCACAATATCTTTAATATTAAATTTTCCTTCAATATATTCCTTTTGCACTGTTAGTGTCGGTCTTGAGCCCTCCATCAGTGATCAATAACTCTTTGCATATGCATTTATAGGTGTCTCATCAGTGTCAGTTTTGCATCCCACTAGGCATGCCATAACACTGAATGGAGGAGCTGGTCTTTGTTCCCTTCTTGGCTTTGCTGGATCAGGTCATACAACAATGTAATTGAATCATACTTGTTTTTGTTTTTGTCTTGAGGTCCCATGGTCTTAGGTCTAGGGTTTTGAGTCAAAATCTTTTCAAGGTCATGAGTCATGGTCAGCAAGTGCCCAGCAAGCCGGAAGGAGTTTTGTACATATGTTTCATTATCATTTTCTTCAGCTACAGTTCATTTTATGCCTTGGATTTAAAAACCCTGTTTTTAAGTCCAAGGCCATGTGGAATTTGAAAAAATAAAGAAATTCTCAAAAATTTGTAAAAGTGCCGGCAATAACCCTGGTTCTTTCACTACAGTCCCTCAGGCGGTCAACCTGCAAAAAGAACGGAGTCAAACGCATCAAGAGAGTTCATTTCAGGACAAAAAGACTCTAAACAGTGTTAAAAAGCAAAGCAAGTTGAAAACATTAGAAAGTGGGTTCTAAAGTTAAATTTTTTTTAAAGTGACCCTATAAAAGCTAATTTCCCTCTCAATTCACTCTTATTGTGCATTTGAAAGTCAAAAAATTTGTGTTAGAGGCAAAAGGAGGCAATTCGGGCAAGTTTCTGCAAGTTCCAAGGTTAGAAGTGGTGCGCGACCATTCTGGACAGGTGCGCGACCACCTGGGTGCGCGCGACCAAACGGAGGCCAAAGCGCAGTGTTAAATAACACGGGCGCGACCAAACGAAGGGGCGCGACCATTCTGAGGGCGTGCGCGACCAAAAAGTCTGCCCGCCTTGAAACTCTCCCAAACGCTCAAATTCACTCAAATTCACTCAAATTTTTAAAGGTATGCCTATTCCACGTGTTGTGTGATGGTGTTGAGGTTACAAAAGAAGATTATGATGATGATTTTATGCCAAGAATCCATAGAAGATAGGTTGAATTGACTTGATGTTTTGCATGCATATGTTTGACTGTTTGTTGTTTTTCAAGGCAACTTTTTCCTAGTCCCTCCATTCATTTTCCCAAAGTTAAATTACATATGTTAACATGTCATTTTCATTAATCTCATTTGCAAGAAAAGCTCAAACCCTACCCCCAATCCTATGAAACCCTAACCCCTTCTAAACCATTTCAAAACCCTAGTTTCCCCCCATGTGTCATGTTCAAACCCTACACTAGTATATACAGCAAATTTACATATGTAAATACACAGCAGAATGAAAAGAAACAATATAAAAACAAACAGAAAAAATGATAGCAAGGCATGCTTATGAATATCACACAAAAAACAGTGAAAAATGTAACTTGCATAGCCTTATAAAAACAAAAGAAAAACGACCTCTTGCTGTGTAAATGTCAAAGATTAGTAGCTGTATGGTGCTCATGACAAAAAATCATTAAAGATACAGCTGCATAGTTATCAAAAGAGCAGTTTTGCTGTGCTAGGGTTTGCAAAGTGACATGGTATTTATCTCCCTATCCCTAAACTCTGTTTTCCCTTACCTTTCCCCTCATAAAAACCTTGATTCAATTGCTCATTAATCCCCTAAAATCCCTATGCAATTGATACCCTTCCCTTTTGACAAAGTATGTAATTGAAGACCCTAATTCACATATGACAAAAGTATGAAAGCTGCCAGCATTGTAAAGGACTGCTGTTATGAAATATGGTTGGCAGCATTGTTGATGGGTTCCTACTCCCTAACCCTAATTCCCATATCCCTCCATCTCCCTAATTCCCTTGATACAGTCCCTTTCCCATTTCCTTTTCAAATTGTCATAAAAACCCTTCTCTTCCCCTTGTAATCAAAATAACAAAATCCTGTTTCCCATTTAGTATCAATGACCATTTCAAAAGCTATGAAAAAACAGAGTATGCTCTTAAAAGACATTCAAAGTCAAAATTTAAGGAGAGCGGCCTGTTAATGGTTTATAAATGATGCTGCCCTATTCCCCTATGCCCATGACATCATTCCCTCCATGATGAAGATTTTCATTGTCCTTTCCCTTGGTGCTTAAAAAACACAAATTTTCCCTAATAAAGTATTAATTCGCAAATGACGAAAGATGGAATGACATGTTTAGCATTAGGTGATGATTTCCTTCAGAATTCCCTGCTTATATATATATTTTTCCCTTTCCAATATGTAAATTCCCTCCCCTAACATGTCCCTCATGATGTTTCCCCTTGAAAACAGCATACTTCATAGCATTTTGCAGGCAGAGCAGCGGTCATTTTGACTTGTTTATTCCACCTTGCTCAATAACACCATGTCAACCACTGAGACTAATGAGCAAGGTGATGACCGGTCTTCTTCTACAGAGGTTGAGACACAGCAGAGGCCTCGTAAGGGTGGCAAAGGTGGTCATCATAGTGGTTACATGTTTGCAAGGCTAAAATGAAAATTCTCCAAAGGAAGCTGTCTGAGGCCCGGAAGAGGAAGAAAAGGACAAACCCACTCCGTATCTTGGCTGAAGCCTCCCTCACTCATCATGGTACTGATCAGCCTTGATCTAGCATCAAAATGTGAAAATTTTGAGAATTTTGGAGCATTTTGGAAATTTTTGGTAAAATTACAGGTTTTGCCCACGATTTGGTCTCACCCCGGGTGAGACCATTTTGGAGGACTGCTCGGAATTTTGAAAACTTGGCATTTTTGGAAAGGGCATGCAAAAAGAAAAATTACCAATGCTTGGGAGAAGCCTGGTTTTGAGTTTTGAGCCTCCAAAAGCTCAAAATACATCAAAAAAATGACTTTTTGCCCACTTTTTGAGTTGCAGAAAGTGACCTTGGGAGAA
The DNA here is from genome assembly GCA_031772625.1 of Pinus tabuliformis. Taxonomy (NCBI): domain Eukaryota; kingdom Viridiplantae; phylum Streptophyta; class Pinopsida; order Pinales; family Pinaceae; genus Pinus; species Pinus tabuliformis. Next base: position 560,245,091 of record CM062817.1, read on the forward strand.
ATGGTTTTTTAGGGGTCAAATCAACACCAAATTCAGAAATTCCACTTGGGATGGAAAGTAGACAGGCCAAGCTTTCCAATGAGCCATCTTGCACTTGATTTGGACCAGTGGAACCCACTCAAAAACAGCTGTGAAGGGGCGCGACCAGAACTTCCAGGGGCGCGACCAGAACTTCCAGATTTGCCAGAATTCACATTTTTGGTCAAAAAACACTGTTTTGACTATGGTTGACTATTTTTACTTGTAGATGATGGATAAATGTAATATTTTCATGGCACTTTGGTAGATTTTATCTTTCTTTACCCTTCTAGAAGCTTCCATGATGTAAAAAGTGAAAAATTAATGCATGGATGAGTTAGCTAAGTAATAGAGGCAAGTTGTTGGGCTGCCTATTTTCTAGTTCTTAGTTTAGAATTAGTTCAAACTGCTCCTAGGAAGCTGAGCTCGACCCCTAGAGGTGGGGAAAGGAGTTAGATGGTCTAGATGGTCTATATTATGCTCTCTCCTTCTCATTGTGATGGTTGGACTCTTGTGTAAGGAAGCTTTATTGTATATTGTGCATCTATTTCTGCAATTGAAGGCAAGGAAAGCCAGGGTTTTACAGACATCTTTGAGGATTCTTGTGGATCTGATTGTTGATGGTGTGTTCTCTACATGTTCTTGTAAGTTTGTTTATGTGTTTCACATCTCTATTATGCTTCTAAATTGGACAGATGAAGTGGTAAAGTTTGAACTCATGTTTTGACATGCTCAACTTTTTAGTTTGTTCAATTTTAATGTTTTCTACTGTCTAGAGAGGATTCGAATTGTGTGTTTGCCCTCTTTAGCTTCTCCTCTATCATCTCTGATCATCCATCTCAGATTAAGGCATCAGCACTCATTCCTACCCTGCCCCTTAGATCCCCCTGTGAAAACTGTGCTCAATCCCCGCACCTTGAATTGCACTTCCACCAATTGCCACCAAAAACCCCAAAAATCATTAAATCAACCCCCTTATCAATTTACTAGCCTAAAATCTTTATTATTAATTGGTCAGCCTAATCATATTGAAAGATCTATCGAATCTGACCCGAGAGAGCCTTCTCATACCTCGTAGGGCTAGCTACGAGGTGAAATGGTTTGATGTTGTCTTGAAGGTTTACCTTCCTCAGCCTAGGGTGAAATCTCAAGCGCTAACATGCACCACACATATAACAACTAACTTTTACACTTAGTGCTTGTATTAACATATCAAATTATTGACTGTAATGAATTTGTGGCCACAATTTCAAATCGACGTGGGAGGTTTATAACCTTTTGACAAGTTAGAATGGAACTGTTCTTCGACTTAGAAAAGTCGGAATGGTGGCTGGGGAGATGAGGCATTAGCCTGTGGCATTTTTAAACAGAATGGGTTGATACAACCAAAAATGGGGAAACATAGTAAGATGAATGGCGTCGCTCTGTGGACATTGGCACGGTGGCGATGCCTTTGTCGTTGGCAGTTTTGTGGGCGGGAGCTAACGATGAATACAGTGGCAATGAGTTATGACTAGTCGGGGTAAACAAGGAAAACGACCGCGACAGAGTTAATGGAACCAACATCAGATGAGAATGGGAACAACACATACATGGATGCTGTCGAAATTGACAGGAAGATGAGGGTCAGCAGCAGATGGGGAGTAGTGGAAGTTTTAATGGGACGATGACATGGGACACGAGGGTCGGGGACAAACAACAAACGTTGACAAGGATAGGGTGTTGAATAAGTCGCGGATGATGGCGAACAATGTTTGACAAGTATGGTGGATGCGAGATAGGGGCAGTGGCAGGGAGCTGTGCGGCCCAGGGCAACGTTAGAGTCTGGAGTGTCAGGGGAGTTACAGACAAAAGCGACGGTGGATAGATGATGGACAGTAGTAGCGCTAAAAGTGGATTTGTCAGGCGTTGTTCCGTATGGCGGGGGATGCTCGAGTGGCCGGTCGGGGGCTGACGACGGCGGCGACGGAGGTTCAATGACTGCAACAAGGTTGGTTGATTTGCTGCCATTTTTGTTTTGTTTTTATTTATTTTTATAAAGGTCTTTATGATGTTTTTTTTAAATCTTTCTTTTTTTCTCTTTTTTTTTTGATCTTTCTTTTTTCTTTTCCCTCTTTTCTTTTATTTAATTTGTTTTTTTTCATATATAATATTTTTTTTAGCTAAGGGCCTCCTCTGTTTTCTTAACTTGATTTTTTTTATCTGATTTTTGTTTGTTTGTAAATCTCTTATAATTTTTATTTATTTATTTTTAATTTCTAATGGCTGAGGGCCTAATAGCGAAAATGGAGAACCTCTAAGAGCTTGTAGTGAAACACTTCAACGACAAAAAAGTTGACACTTTTCGACAACCACAAACTTGGATCAGACTAGCTTTGTGTAGTGGTTGAGCAGCCAGAGGATCGAACAACTCTGATACCAAATGGAATGAACAAAGTTCGTTCTTAAGTTAAACACTCTAGAAGACTTGGAATATGTAGATCTCCATTGAGGATACAAGAATATATATTAAATGTATGAATGAGAATGATGATACAATTGAGAGTGAGGGTCCTGTATATATAGCCAGGTAAGTACCCTTTCACAAACAATCATGTTTGTAGAGACATGCCTCTTCCCTACTAATTATCAGTTAATTAATCATTGTTTATGTCTATTATTATTTATGTTATTTATACTATTTTTATATATATTTTATTCATAAGAACACGACAAGTACTCATTACCTCTTTTAGCCGTGCAAAGTACTTGTCTACTGCATCTAACCATACGAAGGAGTCCTTGGTCAAATATGTAAGCGGTGTTGCTAACTGGTAGAATCCTCTGACAAACTGCTTGTAATACATGTAAATACCTAAGAATACCCTCAACATCGTCACATTCTTGGGAGTAGGCCAATCAACGATGGACCATATTTTCTCCTGGTGCACCTGCATCCCATCTCCACTAATCAGCGTGCCCAAAATAGAGCATCTCAGTCAAGCCAAAGTCACACTTGGACAATTTAGCATAAAATTACTGCTCATGCAGTATCATCAATACCAACTCAAAGTGTTGTAATTGTTCCCCCCATGTTCTGCTATATATCAAAATATCATCGAAAAAGACAAGTACAAATTTGCGCAATTTCTTGTTGAACACATGGTTCATGCAAGACTAAAAAGTGGCTGGGGCATTGGTTAGCCCGAAAGGCATAACCGAAAACTCATAGTGGCCATAATGATATTTGAGCATTGTTTTTGGAATGCCTTGCTCTCTGACCCTGATCTGATGGTAGCCCGAGTGAAGGTCAATCTTAGAGAATTACTTGGCCCCTTTCAGCTCATCCATCAATTCATTGATCCTAGGAATGGTGTATCGATTCTTGATGGTCTTCTTGTTCAGTGCCCTGTAGTCGATGCACACCCTGAGGGACCCATCTTTCTTCTTAACTAGTACCACTAATGAGGCGAATGGGCTGGAATTGGGGTGGATGTTGTCTAGTGCTAGTAGCTCCCAAATGGTCTTCTCTATCTCATTCTTGGGTGCTTGTAGGGAGTTTTAATAACTTCCTGAACCACCTCCTCTAACTCTATAGTATGCCCAAAACCCTTGTTAGGTGGCCTCCCTGGTGGAATGTTCCCAAACACGTTCTGGTACTTCTGTAGTAACGTTGCTATGTCTGCCAAGTACTGCTGATTTTCTTCCCACTTCTTTGATATTTTTTACTCAACTGGCCACTCGATGTCCCCTTGTTGGAAAATGGCCTCCATGTTGTTGGACGTGATTGTCGTGTGCGGGTAAGTGTGCATGCCTCTCAACACTACCTTCTTGACCATCTTGCATGAACTCCATCTCCATCTGCTGGTAATTTCTAGTATAACGTCCAATAGAGATGAGCGTTGAACCCCCAACACTACGTTACTATCATGAATGTTGGTCACAAAGAAGTCATCTATGACAGTATAGTTCCCCATGGTCAAGCTCAACTTGGGGATTATCTTGTTAAGCTGCATGAATTTGTTCTATGGTATGGCAATGGAGAACCCCTCAAACTCCGTGGTGGCTATCCCTCTTCTGGCTACATAGTCAGAGTTAATAAAATTGTGGGAAGCTCCATTATCCATGAAAACTATCTCCCTCTATCTATGTATAGTTCCTCGAATCATGAGTGTGAGATATCGAGGAAGAGGAATTCCTGGAAGTGTGGCAATGATGTTGCTCTTCTCACCCTCCTGGGGCTGCCCATCGTCCATCTCCCAAAGCTCCTCCTGTGGCTGCTTTGTTCATCCTCCATGCTCTCACCATTCGAATACACCTCAATATAGTGTGCTTTCCCCTTAGTTGTACACCAATGTCCTGTTGCCTAAGGCTCTTGGCATGTGGAGCATGGCTTCCTCCTCCTGAGATCTCTCATAGTCTCCTCATCAAGCTGACTCTTCCCTGTCCACTTCCTCTGGGAAGGGCTGGTGTCTTTCCCCTTGGGTGGGAAAGTGGGTTTCACTAGGGCTCTTGTCTTTTTGATTGCATGCTGCAAATCCTGTGTTCTACTCACTGCATCTTGAAGTGAAGTGGGCCTATAAGATTTCACTAGCCCACGTAGGGGCTCCGTCAAACCCTCCACAAATAGTGTGATGCTTTGGGTCTTCGATAAGCCTGGCACCATTACAGATAGCCTCAAGAACTCTTCTATATAATGCTACGTGTTCCCTGTTTGCCTGAGCTGTGTCAGTTCCTGGAAGAAGATCTCAAGATATTTTCTGTCAAAGCGCTCTATTGTCCTCTATTCAAAATCCTCATAAGAGGTTACACTAACGTGCTCCAAGGTGGTTAGGCCATGGTACCACCAATCATGCGTGTCCCCTCCAAATGCAAGGTGGCCAACATAATAGCATTGGCCTCTAGATCCATGCCTTGGAAGTGCATCTGGTAGAGCCATCAAAACTAGGGAGAGTTAGTTTCCCAATAGCACGTTGAAGCTTTGTGCCTTGTGCTGGTACGCCCACTATTCCCTTGCCTTTGTTGCCATTCTTCAGTAAGCAGAAATCTTTGAAAGTGAGTGCATCCCAAAAGCCCTCATCCATTGATCGATATTCCTTGTAACAGTCCCTCTTCTTGTTCAACTGGTTCTGGGGGGTTGGTAGGCCTGGACATTCCACTGTGGGTGTGAGGATGACATTGGTGGTTTGTAGTAGCAATGTTTTGGATGTTTCTATCCCTTCACCAAATGATTTTTTGAAATGCTGCCTCATCTCTGTTTGTTCTTGTCATTTCAACCTCTCTTTGCGCAATAATCAATTCTGTTTTGGGCACTATAGAATCTGCTTCTGACCCAATTTGTAGCTCTTTCTCCTTATTTATGGGCCCTTGTCTTCTATAAGTCACCCTTTGAAACCTTTCTGGGGTTATAATTTTTGGCACCACAGCTGGCTAAGACCATGCTTTGTTACCACTATAATATACCAACACTAAAATTGCACAATTTACTTTTAAAATTCAAAATTTTCTATAGCAAACTTTTGACAAATACGTATAGCATGCAAACTCAGAGATTTCATTCAGTGAATATGTTTAGGAAATTCCATCATTTCTATAGTGGACAACGTGGCGCAATTAAGTAAATACACAAAGAAATTTCATCCCAAATATTTCATCACTATTTCATTTGCATGAGGAAACTACTTTACAAATTTGAAGAGAAGGAACTTGGGTAAAATTTGTAGCTGATGGTACTTCACTGTTCAACACTCCTATAGATGACTATAGTCCACTTTTAGCATGTACAACCTCTAACCCTAGTCAATTTACCCCTCAAACAAAATTTTGGAAATGCCTAGATGCACCAACAACTCGACCCTTGGGAATTCACCCACTAACTCGGCCCTCTAGAGGAATGGTTCAACTCCACAAACAACAACTTGGCCCACTTGCAATTTTGAAGATGAAATTCGGCCTTGTCACCAAAGTGTGCTCAACCCTCAGGAATTCGACCTTGTCACTAGAGTGTGCTCAACCCTCCTTAGGAATTCGGCCTTTTAGAAAATGACCCACTTGTAGGTGGAAATCCACTCCAAAATTTCGCGATAGACGCTGATAATTTTGACACTCCTCAACAAGAACTTGGCCTCCCTTGAAAATGCCCTAACTTGGCCTCAAAAGAGCTAGAAATTGACCCCCTTTTACACACAGTTCAACGCATGTGTTGGCTTGGTATGCAAACTTGGCCTTGGTGGGGAAATAAGAACGTGGCCCCTTGAAAACACTGATTCAACCCCTCCAAAAATTAGCTATTTGGTCCTCTTGGTGGGATTAGCAATTTTGGTCCCTTCGAAAGAAAATTTTGGGCCTCTTGTAAGTGTGCACAACCCTTCTTGACAACTCGACTCTTCAACAGAGAACTCAACCCTCTCAAGAACTTGACCTCCCTTTGTAAAAAGTTCTTTCCTTGCAAATTAAAGCTCGACCCTTTTTACTCTTACAAGGGAAATGGAAAATTAGTCCACCAATTAAACCCAACTAGAGTGGCAAATTCTTCCATTGAAATTAGGGGTCCAACTAGGGTAGCAATTGTGTCTATTGGAATTGGGTGGAGAATTTCCTTTGAAACCCTCTGGGGAACTCACTTGAGCTCTTGTTCAGCTTACCGACCAAAAGTAGGTAAGCCCTAGGAGAGAAATATTCGCCTCCTTGAACAGTCGTCCAACGATGTATCCCTATATAATTAGCATATAACATGATGCTAGGATTCTCCACCTATTTCTCTAGTCAATTATGTTGCCCATCTAGCATTTCTTCGTGCAGGAAGGTGGGTCATTTATCGATAAGTACTTTGACCATTTTGCAATCATGTGTTTTCATTTAATGTTATAGGAAAGCTAATATGGATCACTAGGCAAATTGGATTATTGACTACTTTCGATTGTATTCTTGTTCCCTCACTTTACCTAGGAGGTAAATTGGGACCTCCTTGGAGGCCTTAGGGTTTTTAGAAAGGGCATTACTGGGGAGGCATTGATTGAAATAATGTGTTTAAGGTAAACCATACTTACCATTTTCCATCTCTCATTGATAGCCAACAACATTCTTCGGGCTAGTGGTCATAGGTCATTGGGACCTTCATCCACATTCTTGAGTCTAGGCCCAAAAACTTGACCCCAGAGGTTGATGCAACTAAAAGGTAAAAGCATATAAAGCCACAATAAAAGAAATTGAAAAATGTAATAGATGGTTGAGACATTATTTAGTGCTTGGGGAAAAACCTAGCATGAGCTCTACTTCCCTCATTAGCCATCACTTAGTTCCTCAAGCATTTAATGCTTTATCAAAAGAAAGGAACTCTTAAAAATCCCAACCTTGATGAGTGATAAAATGGCTCATTTTAAAGAGGTACTGGAAAAATGCAAAAAGTAAACTTGAGCTCCTAATAAAGATAAATCATAAAGAAGTTAATGGCGCACCAAAGGGGTGGAAAAAGCAGGTCGAGTAAAGGGGTAATTCATGCCATCACGATTGCTTCCACCTACATCTATACACCTACGATGTTGGACCCCCATTAGTTACCACCATCATCACACACTTATGGATTGATGGACTAACTTGAGACATGCCACTTCTCTTGGAGGTTGGAAACACTTGATAGGGTTACCGAACTAATCATCCATAATATAAGTAACTAATCATCCCTAATATAAGTGTGGTAACTTTTTTACATGTCTTGATCTAGTTAGACATTGGAAAGTGAGCCCCTAACATTAGATGTGGTCCACTATGATGCTCTAATAGTTATTGCCCCTAATGATTATTGATTTCACTTGATATTGAGATATTTTTGTTAGGTGGTATTTGTTGAAATTGGGTTGCTTAGGAGGTACTCCCACAAGCCCTTGGTGCTAGGTTTGCGAGGAGAAAACCCACAATTGAATGAGTTTGTGGGCAAAGTACCCATGTTTGGGGTTTTGGACTAAAAGGAGTGGGCTTGTAACTCAAGAAAAGTAATTTTATATTCTAATTAATGATTAGGTCTAGTTGGAAACACCTTAATGGACAAAGGGGTTCCCTAAGTGACCTATGGACAACATATAAATATAGGCTAGAGGATAGGTGAAAACACAAGTGAAGTAATTTCATTTTTGAAGGAGACAATCCTAGAAGGACCCACAACCTATAGAAGGAGGCCAAATCAAGAAGTCTTACCACATGAAGGAAGTTGAGGCCTGTTTGAGTGCTGGAAAGGATCCATAGCCAAGGAGAAAGGAAACACAGACTTGTGGAAGGTCATTCTTGGAGGGTCGATGTGAAAAGGTAGGTGTAGGGCCTCTTGAAGAATGGTTGAGGGTTTACATTGTTCCTAGAATAGGCCACAACTACAAGGAGTCTTGTCGCAACTTGAGGTAAGGCAACTGAGCTGAGTTTGTGACTGTCCAACAAGGTAAGGTGGGTCGCAAACCTAGAACAAGGGAGACTGCAAGTTGCTGGAGCAAATCAAGTTGAATAGGAGGCCTAGTTAGGGAAGTACAATGGGCTGGAACAACAGGTCGAGGTAGTCTATAGCTCTTAAGATAAGGAAGACCCATTGCAAGAAGGAAGACCCATTGCTTTTTAAAGTCATCCAATCAAGGTAAGGTATTTACACAAACCTATTTATGAGAAAGAAATGTTGGCAATACTATATGCATTAAAGCTATGGCGACCTTACCTAATGGGAAGACACTTCAAGGTAAAAACAGATCACGATAGTCTTAAATACTTTTTGGAACAAAGATTATCTTTAGAAGAGCAACAAAAATGGGCCACAAAGATTTTGGGTTATGACTTTGAAATCATCTACAAAAAAGGGAAACAAAATCTTGTTGCCGATGCACTCTCAAGAAAAGATGAGGATGTGGAAGCGTTGCTTTGTGTCATTTCTATTATCCAACCTGATTGGATAATTAAAGCAAGGAATGAATGGAAGAATGACGAAGAGGTGTGGGCACTCATTCAAAAGTTGCAGCAAGATCCCAGTACATCTGATACATTTATTTGGAAAAATGATTCATTATGGTACAAAAATAGCTTATATCTCTGTAAGAATTCCCAACTCAAACAAAAGATTCTTTTGGAATTGCACATCTCCCCCTTAGGAGGGCACTCAGGATTTTTGAAAAATTACCATAGGGTCAAGAAGGAATTTTTTCGGGATGGCCTTCAATCTGATATTCAAAAGTTTGTGGCAAAATGTTTGGTTTACCAACAAAATAAAGTTGAGACAATTAAGACATTGAGTTTGTTACAACCTTTAGCCATTCCAAGTCAGTGTTGGGAGGAAGTTTTATCATAAGTTTACCCAAGTCTAAAGGAAAGAGTGTCATCATGGTGGCAGATGATAAAATTACCAAGTATGCACACTTTTGTGCATTATCTCATCCTTTTAAAGCCAGTACAGTTGCTATCGCATTTATGAAAACAATTCAAAAGCTACATGGAAATCCAAAGATTATTGTAAGTGACAAAGATCCCATTTTCATTGGAAATTTTTGGATGGAATTATTTTCTTGTCTTGGTACTCAATTAACTTATAGCTCATCTTATCATCCTCAATTTGATGAAAACTGAGATAGTGGACAAATGTTTGGAAGGATATCTTCGTTGCTTTGTATCTGATAAACAAGATCAATGGGTCAAGTGGTTACCTCTGGTTGAATGGTGGTATAACACTTCTTCCATAGTGCAACAAACATGACCCCATTTATGGTGCTTTATGGATATCATCCATCATCCATCACATCATCTTTAAGAGAAAATTCTAAGGTTCAAGCAGTGGAAAATGACATCGGGCATCAACAAATTATCCAACTCTTAAAGGATAACCTCACTCTGGCACATAATCGAATGAAAAAACATGCATATTAGCATCGTAGTGAAAGCATTTTTGATGTAGGCGACTGGGTATTTTTAAGGCTACAACCATACAAACAAATGTCCCTCAAGCAAGTTAAGAAGGATAATAAATTATTACCCAAGTATTATGGTCCTTACAAAGTGTTGCAAAAGATTGATACTATGGCATACAAATTGGAGTTGCCTACATCTTCTCAAGTACACCCAGTTTTCCATGTTTCTTGCATAAAGAAGGTTATCGATGACAAGTTCCTTGTTCAAACAATATTGCCAGAACTTGACGAAGAAGGAGAAATCATATTGGAGCATGAAGCAGTCACAGAAACAAAAACCCGACAATTACAAAATCGATCAATTTCAGAGTATCTCATTAAGTGGAAGAACTTACCCGCAGAAGATTCCACATGGGAGGATGAGAATTTTATTCAGAAGCATCTGGAACTACTCAAGCGTTGAGGACAACACTTTTTTGAAGGAGAGGGGCATGTTAGGTCCCTATAATACTAGTGTAGCCCCCTTATTGTTATAGTATAGCCCCCTATTGTTATTGTTGTGCCCTTACATTATTATTGTTATGTAGGTATGATTACATTGTGACCCCTTAGACTACTATATATACCAAGGAGGCCTTGTCATTTGTTTCATCCAAGAATTGTTCATTTATGTGATGTAAAGGAGGTTGCCCCCTCGAAGAGGCTAATTTTCAAGTCGTTTATCTATCTTTCCTTTTGTTTTGTGATCTGGTTGCATAATATTTTCTTCAAAGGTGGGAGGCTCAACCTATATGATGGTGCTCATAGCTACAACACAACCCTGGTATCGACATGGTTTCTTACTTTCTCTAAAGGTTCCTCTAGCAATAATATGTCTTTTAGCATCTTGTAAGGTATCATGAAGCCATAATGGTCTCTTCCTACATGGAGGATCCAAGGGGTCCATGGGATCTGTTGTCGCACAGAGTGTATAGGCACCATGACAACGCTTAGAGTAAGGGCTGTCACTCTAATCCTTACTCACTCTGTTTAGACTCTCTCCTAGATAAGTCAAGGGGGGTAGTCCATAGGGTGAATGAATGAGGATAGCCTGTGAAACATAGGCTCTAGGAGACTTAAGGATGGAGAATTTGATGGATGTATACAAGTCCTGGTTTACTGAGATGAATAGATCAAACAATTAATATGAATAAGACACAACCACAAGATAGAAATAATTAGAGACCAATGCCTTTATATTCAATTAACCATAGACTAAATAAAAAAACAAGTTATCCAGAGCAATTTATAAATATGGCGAAAAGTGACAATCATGAACGATTAAATATAAATGTCCAAAACGTTATCATGCAATATATTCTAGCAATTAAATACTGTTAAGCAATGATCCTAGATCTAGAATTTATCTTTCTCATATAGTCAATTTTTAGATATGATTCTAAAACATTAAATGCACTTGACAATCGAGAAACCACTACCACAAAATTGAAAATTTTACACTTAGCACAAAAAACACCAAGGAACTTTAGATTAGAATCTTAACTATCCCTTAGGTAAGTTTAATGTACTAGGCTTATAAAGCAAATTTAATGTGGCAAATGAATTTTTTAATGTGACCCAAAACCAAATCAAAAGACTTTAATTAAATTTAAATTTTTATGGGCCGTAGGCCACATAAAAATAACAATTTCTTAAATGTGAAAGCTCAAATCCCCCTTTTGATTTAATTCCTTAGAAATTCTAAAGTCACCAAACAATTTTTCAAATTGATAGATTTTTTAATGTTTTTTGAATGTTTTCTAAATTTTTTAAATGCAATCAAAATCAAATAAAAAAAAAATCAAAGTCATAAAAAAAATTAAAACAAAAATAAAAAGGAAAAGGAGAAACCAGAAACAAAAGGAAAAAATCGAATTTAAAAAAAAAATGAATCTAGAAGCTGACCAAAGTTAAAAAATCGAATTGAAAAAAATTAAAACAAAAATCAAAAGGAAAAGAACTAAAACCCTAACCGCATAAACACGGTACAAATGAACTAAAAAAAATATTGAATGTTTGAGTGTTTGGTTGTGTATGCAGCTCAACGGCGACAGAGGAGCAGAACACTACGGATCGATGGAGGATGGTGATAAGGGAAGGCCGCAGAGATAAGGCAACGCTTGAGGGCGAACGTAGATGTCGGGCAGCGAGGAAGGGTGGAGTGAGGGACAAGGATAAGATGTGAAAGAGCTTGGGCAGCCGACAGGAGCTAAGGAAATAGGACGCGGCTATGGCAACATGTAGAGAAGAAGAGAGATCTGCAGGAGAAGAGGTTGCAGATGGAGGAAGGAGCTGCGGGTTAGATTTGTAGACAACATGAGGAGGGAATAGCAACAGGTTTACAAAGGACGCTGGCAGCAATAGAAAGGGACGTAGGTGGATAAGGAGAACGTAGGTTTTTTGCATGGTTTGTAGGTTCGGATAGCACATGTTTTTGCAGGCAGCGATGGACGTGTTTGGAGCTGAAAAGGAGAAGGACGGAAGCAGAGGGATAGCAGATGGAGAAATTCGAAATTTACAGCAAACAATTGGAAAACCCTAGGCAGCAGAGGAAGATGAAGGATGGAGTAATGGAGGGATAAGGGATTTCTAAAAAAATTTCGAAATTTGCAGTGAATCAAAAACCCTATGCAGCTGAGAAATGGTATCCCAGAAACTCAAGATAAACCCAAAAAAAAACGAATTTCACACCAATATATTTTATGCTTCAGATTTTCCCTTGAAACCCTTATAAAATTTCCAAATCTAAGAATTTAAAAACCCTTTGGACTGTAAAAATTTTCCTAAAAAATGTCCTTTCAAAACAATATTGAGGCTAGATCTTTACCCTCAGGGCCTAGGTCTAGCTTCAAATAGGAATTCTCCTACAGATCTTACCTGTAATGACAAAAACGAAACACCTAGAAATGAGATATACAATGATAAAATAAAAAGATAAAAAAAACCCAGCTAAATTACAATAATTACAAGCTGAAGGCTCTAAGTAGCCAGATCTATCATTATGCCGCACAAAAAATTAAATTTTTTAAATTTTAAAGGAGGTGCTAACTCGAAACCCTCTGTGTATCACCAACAAAATCTTATGATAAGCCCAGAGTTAATTTAGATGGGCTCTTCAAGAACACAGATCGAGAGTTGGCTCGTCCAACTGAAACCTTTCCCTAAATGCTCGAGGATTTAAAATCAAGATTTCCCTGCAAAACTCAATCCAATCATTAAAATAGAGCGATAAAATAATAATAAAATTCAGACAAATAGAGATACCTGCTATTACATTCAAACTTTAAATTATTATTTAAACCCCAGCGACTGAGCAAGATATTTGTACTCAAATCACTCTTTAGAAGCTATCATCAATGGCTTTAGAAAAATTTATGCATGAAAACAACACATCTTACAGAATTTCCATGAAGAGTAATACTAGTAGAATTTAACCCCAAAGTCTTTCTTTATTATCAAAAAAATGATTACACAAGAGCTTCTTGCTAAGCACACGACTCAGAGATTAGATAGATCAACTGACAAATGACTTCCTATTTAAAGATAAATCCTCCAACGGCTAGTTCGAGTGATCCTCGTCAAAGAAATCTCGACCGTTGATAAAGATTAAAATCTTATCTGTCGAAATATTTAAATATTTGGGGAAATTCAAAATTTTTAATTAAATGCATTTTAATTAACTCAAAAATAGAATTTTTGAGTTAATTTCCCAAAAAATTTGACTTTGACTTAATCCCCAGAGATCAAAGGTTTAAAATTTAGCAAAATAATTAATTTACCTTAGTCCCGGGACCTTTTAAAATTTAATTTTTTAGGACCAACGAATTTTGTCTTTGGAGAATTTAAATTTATCTAGGACCTAGAATTAATTAAATTTCTGGCTTAGGATTTTAATTAATTTTTGGCCAGAAAATTTAATTAATTAACCTATGAGGGGATAAATTATTTTTCCAACCCTCAAGACACTTTACATCATGATTTTCATATTTTTTACATCATAAGGGGGAAAAACCTATTTGTAAAAGATCCTCACAGGCAACCCACTTCTGCGACAAAAATATAATCTCGCAGACCAAGCAAATTGTAATAAAATAACCTAACTAAATAGTTAGGATTATTCCCAAATCACTTTTACATAGGCTCGATCTAGAACACTAGGACTCGCCTAAGATCCTAGCGACAAAATCCATTCTAGCTTTGGGGTAAGACTGGAGGGGAAAACTCTGCTGACCATTCGAGAATGGATTGGTGAGACAAAAAACCTCCCAGAATGGAGATCGTCACTAGAAAGGTAGGGTTACCTAGGTTGTTACATACATGACATTGTTCTGTTGAGATTATTTACATTATATACATGCAAAATGGGTTTACATTATAACATGATGATCAGGTTATGATGATAGTTGGACGACACGGACTTATCGATCAGGCACTATCTCTTTTGCGAAAAAGGGGGTGTATTGCTATGGGTCGTTGACACGTAGTGGTCAACATTTGGCTCTACTTGGGAACACGTTGCTGCACCGGAGGAATGTGAGAATCCAGAATCTACATCCATGCAACACACAAGATAACATAAGTAATGTCCATCCAAAAATCATCATATAATATTAAACACAAGAAAGATATCAGCTCTATTTATTAACTAGTCTAGTAACATGAAAAACATAAATTTGACATAACTACAAAATGAAATGCTGAAATGAAAGGGTGTAGGGTTAGGAATACAATAGAGAGGATGCCTAGTGGCATCAGATGTCCTCTCTGAGGTACAATTTGAGCATTTGGCCATTCACGGGTTAATCCAATGATTCGCCTTCCAACGTGCTCAAATGGAATGAGTTGGGTCCAATAGTGCCTCGAATGATGTATGGTCCCAGCCACAAACTGTCAAATTTGTTATGCTTTCCCGGTTTTTCATTCTTTCGATCTCACAACAAGACCATATCTCCAACCTGCAAAGATCTAGGATGAGATTTTTTGTCAAAGATTTTCTTGATGTTAGATTGATTCTTATACATATTATCAAAAGCCTTCCTACGAGTTTCATCCAACTCTACAAGTTGATCAATCCCTTAGATTCCTCAGAGAAGCTAGCTCAAGCTTTAGGGGAATTATCATTAACAAATAAGGAAATGGAGAAATTAACAACAACACTCACCAAGATGGAGGAGAGCAAGATCAAAGAAGACAATGCATACTCGACAGAGGTACAAAAGAATTTCAAATCAATTTAGCAGATTCAAAAGTAAGAGGATCAATCCCTCATAATTCAGATGTTAGTAGAAGCCAAACACAACATTTGGCACAATATCAATGCAAATGTTACAGAATTGTGGCCATCCATTCAAATTATTTTTGAATAGGGAGAACTGGTACAGAGAGTTAAAGCAATAGTTGAAAAAACCAAAGTTGATATTGAACACAGACTAGTAGAAGCACATAAAATTACGAGGATGTTAAACTCCAAGACTAGAGATGAACTTGAAGAGCTCAATATTCAAGACAAGACAAAGATAGTAATGGAAGTTAAAAGAGTATTGATTATGAAGAATATTATGATGTAGTTGGAGAATAAGTGCAAAGAATTGGAGCTAAAGGTCAGAAGATTTAACATAAAGTTTTCTTTGTTGCAGAAGAAAGGACTTCCAACTCTAAGAAATTGAAATGGCAAATTGATTCCATTAGAAAATTACCAGGATCAATTATGCAACATAGCTGCAGATGCATCTAAATTCGCAAAGGCAAAGGGAACTATCAATGGAGAAGCTTTCTTGGAAGGCCTACAATCTGATCTCAACATTTAGCGTGAGATTCATGACTTGTTTTTGAACAATCCAACTTTCTAGACCTACACAGAGGTAGATGAAAGATTTAGAAACATGGTAATTTTTTTTTTTATCCTAGGTGAAGAGTGATGGGACCAATTATTGGAATTGGTCAAACAAGCACAAACAAAAGACCTACAATTTTGGTAGCAAGACAAATGGAAGGGGCTAGGAAATAGCTACAATAAACAACATATTTCCTTCAAAGATTCAATAGAACAGTCGAATTTGTCCAGAATTCCTATTTTTTAGTTCTGTTTCAAAAATATCTATATCTTTATTAGATATTATTTTGTAAGCATTCCTTTTTGGAATCCAAGTTAGTTCAATAGAAAATCTATAAATATTTTGTAATAAGACTTAGTAAGGGTTGGAATATGTATGAATAAAAGAGCTCTAACTTGATGTTAGATTGATTCTTATACATATTATCAAAAGCCTTCCTACGAGTTTCATCCAACTCTACAAGTTGATCAATCCCTCAGATTCCTTAGAGAAGCTAGCTCAAGCTTTAGGGGAATTATCATTAACAAATAAGGAAATGGAGAAAAATTAACAACAACACTCACAAATATGGAGGAGAGCAAAATCAAAGAAGACAATGAATACTCGACAGAGGTACAAAAGAATTTCAAATTAATTCAGCAGATTCAAAAGTATGAGGATCAATCCCTCATAATTCAGATGTTAGCAGAAGCCAAACGCAACATTTGACACAATATCAATGCAAATGCTACAGAATTGTGGCCATCCATTCAAATTATTTTTGAATAGGGAGAACTGGTACAGAGAGTTAAAGCAGCAGTTGAAAAAACCAAAGTTGGTATTGAACACAGACTAGTAGAAGCACATAAAATTACGAGGATGTTAAACTCCAAGACTAGAGATGAACTTGAAGAGCTCAATATTCAAGACAAGACAAAGATAGTAATGGAAGTCAAAAGAGTATTGATTATGAAGAATATTATGATGTAGTTGGAGAATAAGTGCAAATAATTGGAGCTAAAGGTCAGAAGATTTAACATAAAGTTTTCTTTGTTGCAGAAGAAAGGACTTCCAACTCTAAGAAATTATAATGGCAAATTGATTCCATTAGAAAATTACCAGGATCAATTATGCAACATAGCTGCAGATGCATCTAAATTTGCAAAGGCAAAGGGAACTATCAGTGGAGAAGCTTTCTTGGAAGGCCTACAATCTGATCTCAACATTTAGCATGAGATTCATGACTTGTTTTTGAACAATCCAACTTTCTAGACCTACACAGAGGTAGATGAAAGATTTAGAAACATGGTAATTTTATTTTTATTTTTATTTATTTTTAATCCTAGGTGAAGAGTGATGGGACCAATTACTGGAATTGGTCGAACAAGCACAAACAAAAGACCTACAATTTTGGCAGCAAGACAAATGGAAGGGGCTAGGAAATAGCTACAATAAACAACATATTTCCTTCAAAGATTCAATAGAACAGTCAAATTTGTCCAGAATTCCTGTTTTTTAGTTCTGTTTCAAAAATATCTATATCTTTATTAGATATTATTTTGTAAGCATTCTTTTTGTAATCCAAGTTAGTTCAATAGAAAATCTATAAATATTTTGTAATAAGACTTAGTAAGGGTTGGAATATGTATGAATAAAAGAGCTCTACTTTGATGTAGGTTGTGGATTGTACTCAAAGTAATCAATTTTCAGAAATACATAGGCAAGTTTTCTTCCAGGATTATTGTGTCAAACCAATGGTGATGTGTTTATCTCATGTAAAATTGTTCTTCTTCTCAATTTCCATATGAATTTCCGTCCTGCTTGTTGCAAGAAGATTAAGAGTTGAATTTACTTAAGTGTACTTAGCTCTGGCTTGTTTTAAACAATCTTAATGTTTTCCTCATGAGATTAAATATAAAATTCATTTAAATATGCTTTATATTTAATTGATCATCTACTTTTTCATCTCAGCCACACCATAAATATCTTAAGATCCAAGAGTTTGCCTACCCTTCCCTGTTACAACTACTCTGTCAATTTGTGATTGATCACTGAGAAGTTTAATGAATCCATGCCCAATGGACTTTCCCTGCATTCTTCAACCAAAATTTTGAAAAACCCACCTCAAACTTCAATATCTAGCCTAAAATCTTGAAAGCAGAAATTAAATCATATAGAGAGAGCCCTCTCTGAAGCTGGAAGGGCTAGATCCCAACTTTAAAAGTGGTTTGTGGTTACCTTTGTAGTTTTCTTCCTCAACCTAGGAAAATTACAGAGTGCTAACACCACCTACCACTTGATGAATGTACTGTGGACATATCACCCCGTTAAAGGCCGAAACCGCCTAATAGGGTCCTTGGTTAACCCCCTTATTGAGCTTGGAGACACCTGAACATGCCATAGCCCACTACAGGAGGGCATGCCACCATAAAGTGCCCATTTGATTCCACTATTTGTAAACTCTTTTACTTGATTACTCTAATGATTTGTTGTATTGGAAGGCAAGGGAACACATTGGATCTTATGCATGATGGCAAATAGGTTTCCATTTGGGGTTTGGTCTCCCTATAAGGGTCCAAGCCCTCCAAAGGGCCACAATGGGCACTTGTTGGGTGAGCATAGAAAGTCATGGATCTCCACCATAACAAAGAGCAGTAATGGATCCCCAACACTATTCAATGATTGCTCGTGTTCCACCTTTTTGGATGAGGATGATGCACTTGGATCACCATGCTTAGCTGGCTCCACACTTGTACCACACAATTGGTAGAGATTCCAGCGTCCAAATGAGGATGTGTCTCACTGCGAGAGATAAAGGGAAGGCTTATGTCATCATCCTAGCCCTTGCGCAGATGGCTTATAGGTATTTTTGATCCACTTGGAGACCCATGAGGATGTCATGGTGCACCCACACCCACTTGGGGACACCACATGTGACTTGCTTGGATATCAAGGGGCCAACCCCTCATTCACTATGTTTGGAGCTTATTCTCACACATTGACACACTTTGGACCCCATTAGGCCTTCTCAATGGCCTGACTCATCATGTTTATTATTTTGCCATCTTGAGAGGCTTATCTTTCTATTTTGAGCTATCTTGGTGGGCTTGTCACCAAGGAATGTTATTATTGCACATTATTTTATTATTTGGGGCTCAATTAGGCCAATTAGGCTATTCAAACTCCCTTATGGATTGTATAAATATATGAGAGGCTCATTTGTTCCTATCATCATCACATGGATTGGATTAGTATCTCTTGAGAGATTTTCGCACTTGTTGAGATGAAATTTTTGGAGTTTTCTTGATGCACCATGATGTTTGGATTTTCGCTATTGTCTTTGGAGCTTCTTTCTAATGCAAAGTTGATGAATGGATATACTCTCTCTCTCATGTAAGTGAACTTTTAATGCTATTCTTGTTGTCTTGTCTAATGCATGTTATTGTTATCATTATTCTTGTATGGATTAAAAAGTAATGTGAAATTCTTCTGGAGACCTTGAATAAGTGATTTAATACATGCATTTCTCTTTGAGGGATTGGGTGAATGTTCCTAGAGGCACCTCTTAGGTTGAAATACCTCGAAACTTTATCTCCTTTGCAAATTTGAAGTATAAATCCCTAATAACCTAGTTGTTGCCCTTGGAAAGGCTAGCGAAGGTCAATTAGGGCTCCTTAGCTCATGAAAATTCTCGATCTATGTGTATCTTGACTCCATTAAACCCAAGAAGCAAGGCACTGATCCTCACATCCCTTTGGTGGTCAAATTTATCTCTCTTTTCTCCACTTTTCTCAATTCTAGGCCTAACCCTAGAGGGTCACCTAGGGCATCAAACAAAATTCCTTGTAGCCATCCAAAGCCCTTGAATTTTGGTCCACTACTACGCTTGAGTTTGCTCAAGAGGTCATCCAAGTTTAATGCAAATCCGACAGTGGCGTCTCAAGATATATCAAGCACTAGCCACACGACCATTTCTTTCCCTAGGTTGATTTGGGTTAGTGTCCTCACTTGGATCATTGCATTCAAATATCAAAAGAAAATTAGTCCTTTGATCCTATTCTCTTCCCTAATTAGGTCAAGCCCCTCTATGGTTGATCAACTCCATACCCTTGGCCTTATTTGTTCCACTTGGGTAACTCAAATTCCACAAGGACTACATAGAATCCATTTCTCCACAAGGATCCTTAAGTCTAGGAAGCCTCGTGTCAAGGCATATCCTCCAAACCTAGGCTCAAGTGTCCTCTTAGCCCTTCCTAGAGAGCTTATCACCTTGCTTCTCAAGCAAGTAAGTTAGTTAATTGAGTCTCTCTTGTTAATAGGCTCTAGG
This sequence comes from Pinus tabuliformis, assembly GCA_031772625.1. Classification (NCBI taxonomy): domain Eukaryota; kingdom Viridiplantae; phylum Streptophyta; class Pinopsida; order Pinales; family Pinaceae; genus Pinus; species Pinus tabuliformis. The sequence continues at coordinate 560,265,139 of CM062817.1, forward strand.
AATCACCCTCCATCCATTCATTGATCTATTCATCCTTGTGATTCCTCTCATACCAAGGCTCCTTCCATCGGTGAAAGTCCATAAAGAGCAGGGAGCCTTAACTGAGGTGATAGTAGGCTATTGCTCCATTGTTTCCCCTTGATTGATTAGTTTCTCTATAGGATTCCCTCCTAGGATCCCTGTTGGTTTGAGTGTTAATTGGGCCTCAATAGAGTGGTGCATCTAAGAATGAGGATGAGTAGAACTTGGCACTTGTAGGCAAAGGCAAGAGAAAGCCCAAGAAGATGGGGTCCAATAGTAGTGGAGCGGCCTCGAAGGGAAAGAAGGACATGGTCTTCAATGAAGTGAAGTGTTTTGCTTGTCAAAAGATGGGCGATTTTGTGAGTCAATGTTTGAAGAAGAAGAAGAAGGCCAAGTCACAAGTGGTGGCCTCTGTGGAGATTGAAGATTTCTCGAGTAGACTTGAGGAAGACTTCAGCCTCATTGTGTGCCTATCAAGCTTAGTAACCACAAGAGTGTGGTACATAGATAGTGGTGCCTCATGCCATATGACAGTGGTTCGTGAGTTATTTAGCAGGTTGTGAGAGGAGGACATTGATCTCCACATCGAGTTGGGAAATGATGCAAAGTGCAATGCATCAGGTTGTGGTACTGTCACGTTTCAAAGGGAGTTTAGAAAACTCCTCAAAGTGTCAAAGGTGCTCTATGTTTCGAGACTAACCAAGAACCTCTTGGAGGACAAAGTGTATGTAATGACCTTCTATGAAGGGAAAGTCTACATTGAACTCAAGGGCGCAAAGGGCAAGTGTGCAAAGGTGATTGGTGTGTGCAGGGGCAAGCTATATAGATAGCAGTTTGAGCCAGTGAGAGAATTGGTGAGCACGAGTTGTGATTTGGGGGAGCTATGGCACATGAGGATGCACATGTTCATCATGGAGCACTAAATGTGCTCAGACATACAGTGACAATGCTCCTAGAGCTTAGCACAGAGAAGCATGACCCATGCAAAGGTTGCGTTATGGGAAACTATGTCAAGATAGTTTTCCCACCCAATGATAGTAGATACAAGGGTGTGTGGGATCTTATACATTCGTATGTATGCAGGCCTATGTCTTCTGGATTCTTCAGTGGATGCAATTATTATGTCACATTTATTGATGATTTGTTAAAATTGGCAACTAGGGCCAAACTCCACATGGGTCATCTTATTTATGATAGCTGATATTTTTCTTGGATTCCTGTTTCCGAGAGGTGTAGGATTGATCTAAAGATCATCCAATTCCGACATGTACAAATGAAGATATGAATTTATTTATATTATGGACAAATTGTCAAGGTCAGCCAACAAGAAAAACAGCCATTCAAACCCCCAATTCATCCTCAACGTTGCATATAAAAGGAGACCTCAAGTCATTTTCACCATAATCTCATCTCACATCTCTCTCTCTCCTCTTGTGATTGGGTTCGCATATCTGGGCAGCTTTCTCTCACACGTGGGAAGGAAGAAGGACGAATTTCTATTCACTGCGTTGACCAATGTTGACTGAGCTGTAGGGAGGATGTTTGACTACGTTGACCTGTTTTGACTTTGGTTTAGGTGAGGTATCTGTCCTAGTAGGCCGCAGATCTAGGCACTAAAATCGAGGCAATCTGACCTCTCCTTTGACCAGCGTTGACTGTCCTAGGGCTGGCCGCAGAGTTGACTTTCGTTGACCATTTTTGAATGGACTTTTCAGACTGTTTTGGGCTGATTAGATTTGCTATTGGAGGCTGAAGTTGATTAGGTTTGACTGAGCTAAATAGAGGAAAAATTCTGCCCTGTTTTTCTAGTGTTGACTTTTTTGGTTAGGGCTTTTTTGCTGCTGTCATAAATTACCAGATTTGTAAATTGTACTCTCTTTCTTTGCTGAACTATTGAAGAATATAAGAAGAATTGATCAAGGGTTTGCCCACATTGGGGTTTGTCCTTGGCTGGTGCCACATTTTGTGTCCTCTTGTCTTGGCTTGTCTTCTACTGTTTATGTTTATGTTCTATCAGCATTTTACTATCATGTTGATGTGATTGCTAAACTGGATATTTATATTGGGCTAATAAAGAAATTGAAGTAAAATTGCTCATAAGCATAGAACATACCATTGTTACCTAAAATTTAACATGATTACTCCAGAAAGACTTGGATTTATTTCCTCAAACGAAGGACAAGGTCTTTGGCAGATTCCAAGAGTTCAAAGTTTTTTTGGAGAATTAGACAGGGAGAAAATTTTTGGTGTTATGATCAAACAATGGGGTTGAGTATAGCTTGAATTCCTCATTGAGTTATGTGTGAGTGCAGGGATAAAAAAGGAGTTGATTGTTCCCTATAATCCTCAGCAGAACAGAGTAGTGGAGAGGAAGAACAGGGCTATAGTTGGGGTTGTGCGGGATATGTTGCATGATCAGGGGTTGCCCATGTTTTTTTGGGTTGAGGGTTGCAATACTGCAATGTACATTCATAACAAGAGTCCCCAGAAGATTTTGGGGAGGATGACTCTTGAGGAGGCATAGACAGGAAGGAAACCAAATGTGGGACACTTAAGGATATTTGGGTTGTACTATCATGTTCCTTCTGAGAAAAAAACAAATTCATATCTCACTGTAGAGAAGGGAATCTTCGTCGGATACAGTGAGACTTCCAAAGCCTACCGTGTATTTATACCAATGCTCAGGAAGATAGTGGTGCATAAGGATGTATGGTTTGAGGAGGAGAGGGCTTTTAGGAAGTCCATAGAGGATGGTGATCCAACATATGCAGGAGGTCAGGTCTCATAGGGATAGAAGGAAGAGAGGAGACATGATCCAGATCCACAAGTACAGGGTACAAGCACAAGCACATGTGTTGGTACTGGTACACAAGCTATTTAGGAGGACGAGGAGGTGCAAAGAGATCTTGTCCTATAGAATGAGCCTTCCACATTAAGCAAGGGGCGACCTAGGTGGGCCATGCAAAACCTTGAGAGATGCCGAGCATGTGGGGCCTCCGAAGAGGCCAACCAGGGAGAGAAAGGCATTGCAGATATGCACTGGCTACATGGAACTTAGGATGGATCTAATAGATGTAGAGCCTTTTAGTTATAAGGAAGTTGCTAATAAGCAAGTTTGGCAGGATTCCATGGTGGAAGAGTATGCATCAATCATGAAGAATGATGTTTGGGGGGTAGTGCCACAACCAAAGGGAAAGTGGGTGGTTGGATCACAATGGATATATAAGATTAAGCACACAACTAATGGGAGTGTGGAGAAGTTCAAGCTACACTTTGTGGCTAAGGGGTTCTCGTAGCGAAAGGGGGTTGACTACGAGGAGACATTTGCCCTTGTAGCCAGATATACCTTGATTTAGGTTGTTGTCTCTATTACAACAGAGATGGGTTGGAAAGTGCATCTGATCGATATCAAGATTGCCTAACTCATTGAGGAAGAAGTCTACATTGAGTACCCCGAGGTGTTTGGGGTGCATGGGAGGGATTCCCATGTTTGTAGGTTGAAAAAGGCACTCTACGAGTTCAAGCAGGTGCCTCAGGCATGGTACTCGAGGATATATATCTACTTGCAGGGGTTGGGATTTGAGAAGAGTGTGGCCAATCCCAACCTTTATTACACATTGGTAGGGGAGGAGTATTTTATACTAGTTCTCTATGTTGATTTATTCATGACAAGGAATGAGGAGCTCATCGCCGACTAAAAGAGAAATCTTGCTGTTGTGTTAGACATGAGGGAGTTGGGGTTAATAAACAACTTCCTTGGTTTGGAGGTGTGCCAAAGAGAGGGGCAATATTTCCTTGGTTAGGGGAATTACATTGTGGAGAACTTGAAGAGATTTGGGATGTTGGATTGTAGGCCCATGACTATGCCTATGGTCACAAATTGGAAGAAGGTGGATGTTTTAGAGATAGAGGTTGTTGACACCACATTGTATCATTGATTGGCTCGCTTATGTATTTAGTCAACATTAGTCAAGATGTATGTTTTGCAGTAAACACTCTTAGCAAGTTTATGGTGGACCCAAGGAGAGTGCACTGGATTGTTGCAAAACATGTAATCAGATATCTACAAGGCACAGTGGAGTTTGGGTTGCAGTATGAGCGAGGAGATGGAGTGAGGCTTATAAGTTATATAGATGTTGACTGGGCAAGATGCTCAGTTGACAAAAAGAGTACTTCAGGTTGCTGCTTTAGCTTGGGTCTAGTAGCAATTTCTTGGTTCAACAGGAAGTGGAGGTTGACTACATTGAGTTCTGCAGAGGAAAAATACATGGCAACGAGCATGGTTGCATGTGAGGCGATCTGGCAATAGAAGTTACTCTTGGGTTTGTTTGGATAGGATATGGATGCGACCATCATCCACAGTGATAATTGGAGCTACATAAAACTCTACGAGAATCCAATGTTCAATGATAGGTCCAAGCACATCGACATCAGATATCACTTCATCTGGGGTTATGTGCAGAGAGGAGTCGTGAGGCTTCAGTATATGTCGACTGATGAAAAGGTTGCTGACATCATCACTAAAGCATTGATGAAAGGAAAATTCATCTACTTTAGAGATAAGTTGGGGGTAGTTCAGAATCCCTTCCTCAGTAAGGAGTGTTGAGCTATGGTAACTCGGGAGGTTTTCTTCATTAGTTTGGTGCCTTAGCTTGTGGAGAACATTAATCAGTGTTATTGATGCTTGCTTAAGTGGAGCAAGTGATTATTAAATTCCTTCCAAAGTTTCAACTTAGGAAAAGTACATTTGATGTATCATATGCTTTTGTTGACTTTTTGGGCCAAAGTCTAAGGTTATGGAGATAAATAATTTAAGCGACCAAGATCTAATTTGGGCCATTGATCTCAAGAGGTGAGGTGGGGGATGATCTCAACGCTCCATCACTTTGGAGCGCTAAGGTTTGATTAGGAAGCTCAAGAGAGTTTGATTAAGTCATATCCATGAGGTGAAGGCACATTATTGAGACAAGGAAAATTGAGCAGATCGATTTGCTGAGAGAGAGCGACTTGTTGGTGGAAGACAAAGCGATTTTCTGGGAAAGTTATTAGCAACCAAGCCAAGTGAAACAATGCTGCATTAGTTGGGTCACACAAGCCACACGAGCAATGACACAGGCCGTGCGAGGTAAGTGATGCATGTTGCACAAGCTAAGTGATGCAGGCCACACATGTAGGGTGATGCAGACACTGCGTAGGGCTCGATTTTTGTTGGGTTTGGTGAGGTCGTACGACTGGCTATTTGTCATGGGAATTTCTCCCTTGGAGCTTTGCAATTTTTTATAAAAAAATTTCATATATTCCTAAGCCATTAAGAACAAAATCGTTGCTGGTTTTACCCTTTGTGGGTTTCCAGGGTAAAATTGTGTCAATTGTGTGATTGTTGTTCCTATTGTTTTTGTTGTGCATTTTATTTGTTAAAGAGCCCAGTAGTGGTTACTTTACAAATCATAATTTATTGGTTGCTGCAATTTATTTCCGGGTATTAAATTTGTTGGGAACTAATTCTTGGGCTTTAGGAAATTTACAAATAGTCCACAATAATTAATTGACTTTAATCATTGTACTTTTTCCAAGTTGGACTTCAGGAAAGAAGGCATAAATCACTTACTCCATCAAGCAAGCACCTAAAGAGGCACTAAATCATCTCCTACATGCTAAGGCATCAAGCCTATGCAGAAGACCCTCTGAAGCTACCGCAAGCTTCAACATTGGTTGGTGAGTCAATGGTCAAGCGAAAGGAGGGATATGTAAATTGTACTTCATCAACCTTGCTGGATACATTTTATCTCAGTGACTGTTTTGAAGATCTTTTTTTGTGGAGTACAAACATCTTGCTTGTCTAAAGATTTTGTCTTTTTGTATTTTGAACAAGTATGATCGTGGGAGGTGTTAGAGATAATGGTCATATTTAGAACTTAAACATATTTGGACTTATACATGTAATCAAGTCTCACTAATAAAGTTGTGTAATTGTAATTAATCTAATGGATGATGGTTAGGTATTTAGGAGTTACGTAACACACTCCTCTTCTACTATGTAATGAGACATCCCATCATTTAATTATATGAATGAATACACTCCTCTTTCCAATGCATATTCCTGTACGTGCTTGTGTGTGTAAAACCAATGGAGATTTGATTAAGTTAGGTCAAAATACTAAATGGCACCCAACTGATGCTGTTCACTACTGATGATGTTGTCCCTTCTTCTCCACTTCCAAAGTCATGCTCAAAGCTTTGGAAGCTTGTGCGAGGTTTAAAAATAGCGGCGAGGCCCATCCAAAATAAAAATAATTTTATTTTTTAGACCATTTTTCTCCGGGGGCTGTTGGGGCATCTGCATTGGGTCAAGGGATGCCCCATTGTCTCCTTTAAGAAGGAACATCCCTGGGATGCCCCTTAAATCTCCTCAGGATGGCTCTTTTGGGAAGGGGATGGATTTGGGCCTTTTGTAAGCATTTTAGGGATGACCAAGAACATCCCTTCGACATCCCTTCATCCCCAAAGTGCGGGGTACATGTTCCCTGTGAAATATTGGTAGGATACAATTACACAGCAAGACAAACAGATACGCAAAATTACAAGATCTTCCTAGATAGAAAGGATCTTAAGTCCTTTGCAGTCTGTGTCAATTTGTAGTTCTCTAAAAAATTCTATTTGAGAACCCTGGCTTTTGAATGAAACCACTATATGTGAGTTTCTATCAGACTCTTGAACAAATAATACCTTCTGAATTTGCATTCCTTTGGGGCACGTGTTATAACTTATAAATTTAGTGTCATGTATCTGAGTGCTCAACGCATTAGTAATTTTTACCATCAGAAGTTATTGTAGATTCTTAACCCCTTTCATTGGTTTTAAAGAGCGTAACTTATAAAAGCTATTTTTTGGTTTATTCCATTTTAAAAGTGGTACTCATTTAAATAGATCAGCTGCTGCACAGAAATAATTAATTAGCTGAGGGCTTTAGTGAAATATTCCTAAGCTTTTGCTACTACATCATCCAAAGGAATTCTCACTTTCGGACAATAGTGACTTAAAATAGCTTCACTGGGAGTGTAATGCTGAGGCCTTGGACAGGCGAGAGCAGCTTTTAAATTAAACTGATGGAAAGATTGCATTTGTTCCTGAAGCTTCAGTCTCCCTTCTTACGAAACCATCCCTAATTCACATGAGTTCACATTGGATTGCAATTTGTTACATTTGTTTGAGTTCGTTGTCAGGTTCACACCATCAAGTTCATGATTGATCTGGTCTGATTTATTGTTCTGTGTTTTACATGCCAATATGATTGAGGATTGTGATTTATTCCTAATATATGTGTTTCTGCTTTGCTGCAATACAGTTTCTCGCCGAGCTCCAGTAAAGAAAAAGTCACACAGAGCTCTTGAAGACATCAGAGAAAGTATAATTGAGCTGAAGTATTTGAAGAGAACCTTTTTTAGGGACTTTGGTACGCGAGTGAGACAGGATGTCTCTGGCCATTCGAACCAGGCATTACACTATGTATGATTGTCTATGTTGCTGGTTGACAAAATGAGAATTATACGGGTTGTTACAAATGCCTTTGGGCTGTAATCTAAACTTTTGGTTCAACTGAAGTAAATGTTGTCTCATTTTGTTAAAAACCTTGTAACTTGAGCCAATAATTAGTGTTTTCAATGGCAGTTCCATTGTGCTCTCCATGGATTCATGCTTCTCTTTCTTTCTTTCTTTAAAACAAATGCATTTTATTGATTAATGTGCAATAGAAAATACATCATACAATCATATGTTTCCTGCCAAGGTAGGGGCGTGCTTGTTTCCCCTTCCTATGTATCCTGGGAGAGAAAGTATGTCTTCTTTGGCTCCAACTTCAAGAGAATCATTGCCCTTTCAAAAAATCCCTATCCTAGATGCAAATTATATTAGCAATGAATCTACCCCATAAAAAATGGCTTGGAAAGTTATTCACCAAAAAAGGAGATGAATGTTACTGTTATAGTGTCCCGTATGCATCTTGCTGCATGTGTAATTATTCATTTACTCCTGAAGATGAACCACATACACTAAAGAGGAGCAACGAACATGGAATGATGTTCTACCATGAGCCAATCCTAGAGGGTTCAGGCCTCCTGACAATATCACAATAGGTGCTTGATTGTTCTTGTCTTACTGTAAGTCACACATCTAGCATTTGTATAGCCCATATTCTTGATATATTTTAATTGCAGAGGATTGTTGAGGGTCATCCATCCAAGAACTTGGGATTTGAATGAAGCATGTGTTTTACTGATAATTTCAAATCTGCAAATCTATATAGCTTGATGGTCTTAACTGTACATCCTTTGTTTAATTTATCTGCCATAAAGATACAGGGGAAGGTCTTGTCACAAAATTCTTTGGTTCTATCATGAGAAGAGAACGATTCATAAGACCACTTATAGTCCTAGTTCATATCCAAGTTCATTTTGCAAAACAATTTGTTAGGGCTGATTTTGCAAGGTGCTACAAAAGCTTGTTTGTTTATTCCATGAAGCCTGTGAATTGAATTGAATTCTCTCCATGCAATTGTGTGAGTCCTTGAGCTATAAATCCTCCATATATGGAAACCATATTTTTGCTAGTGTTCCTCCTCGAATAGAGAGGGGTAGTCTTGCTAGTCTTGAATAGAGAGAGGGGTAGGCTTAGTTGCATGCATTTCATGCAACGCATCCATTATTATCTTGAAGCTATGTCCTATCCACTGAGGCATTTTAATATCCCAGTGATGTTCTTTTGATATTTTCTTGCAATTTTGCAATATTTAATATAGCGCTCCTGATTTGGAGGTTATTGAAGGTCTCTTTTCCATTAATATTTATAGTTGACACGAGCCTTGACCTTAAAGATTGTGGCAGATGTACCCAAGTATAAGAAAAGAGTAATAGGGGTATCTACCATGGTTGACCACATAAAATATAATAAAAGAGTAATAGGGTGTCTATCATAGTATCCTACATAAAATGTCATTAATGCCTTATTATATTTACTTATATACCTTAACTGACCCTTGTGAACTTGTATAGTAGCCCAAATGGTGAAGAATATGTGTCTCCTCCTTGGAGTTCATAGGTTCAAATTTTAAGGGGGTTAGGTATGTACACCTTTGTAGTCTATGCGGTAAAATTGTTGTACAAGGGGGTTTCTTGTCCTACAAACAAGGGGGTCTCATACATCAATTTAGTATCTAGCTAAGTTATGATATTAAAATTATATTATTATTATTATTATCATTACAAGGTCTAATGGGAGGATCATCATGTTGTGTAAGGGGCACACCATGCCTTCACCTTTTAAGCATTTACCTCTCAAATCATCTAGATGCAAGTGTTGGGAAGAAAGTCCTTCGCTTTCCAAGTAACATGTTCATTTGGTAGAGTCTCCCATTTGATCTTTGTTGATTCGAGTGGTTAAGGTTCCTTTCCGTTCGAAGTTAGTGTCATTCATTAGTCATTGGGAGTTCTGTTTAAGGTAACAAAGTGTTACCAAGACGAGACATGGGAAACATCTTGTAGTTTTCTTTTATTAGGTAGTTCTAGGGCATAAGTAGTCTCTATGAGTTTTTCTTGATTGGAGTAGGGGACACTATTTTGGTTGTAGCTTTTGCTTAACCCTATGCATTGTTAGTGGTTTGTAGGGTTGAAGACAAATAGAAACCCAATCACTAACTTCAGATTTTCACTAATGACACTTTATTTTCTTGTAGATTCATGTGATTTGTTGTTGAGCAAAGATTATCTGTGAGGATTTGTAGGGTATCATACAATTCTTGCATGGTATCAATGGTGAATTGTACATGAGTGGTGGTAGATAAAGTCTTTATTGGGGGGGTGGGGGGGAGCTTATAGATATATAATGTTTGAAGGGCGTCATTCTTGCTAAAACATGATAGTTGCGTAGTACCAATATTTCATCAGTTGTCACCTAGCTCATCCACTTGAACTACTTGTCTGCAACATATGTGTGTAAATACCATTCAAGCCATCGACGTACCACCGATGTTTGTTCATTAGTGTGAGGGTGATAATTAATGCTCCTATTGAGGGTTGTCCATGGTAACTTGAATGGTTCCTGCTAGATTCTTCACAAATAATTCTGACTTATAGACATTTGTGAAGAAACAAATGATAACTTGTGCATTAGTCTTTATACTGTTGGAATAATGTGTACATACTTAGAAAGGAGGTTGCCTATTACGATTATGGCATCCTTCCTTTTAGAAGATGATAGGATTGTGATAAAATCCATAGAAATATCTGGCCATTTTTTGGTTGAAAATATGAGCTTTGGTAGGAATTTGTTTAACCCCCCTTGAGCATTAGTATATAAGCACAATAAATATGCATGCAAGCTACTTACATACCCTTGTTTATTTACATTAGAGGAATAATAATTGGTGGGTGTAATTCTAGTGATTATTTACTTGATTTATTTTATGTAATGAGGTGTCACCACTGATTAGTGATATGATTATTGCCTAATTGACGATTTTATTGATAAACAACAAATTGTCTTCTTAAAGGCTCTTGGGTGATGTGTGTGCATTGCCTAAGTTTGACATAACCATTGTAGCCAAGATAGAGGAGTCTTCTTTGGTCTTAAATTTATGACTCCTTTTCCACCTAAGTCTTGTTTATAATTTAGAGGTGGTCTAAGTAGACAATATTAGGGTAGATGAAGATTTTTTGTACCATGCGAGGATCCTTGGATTATGTGATGTCAATTACCTAGTCACCTATGCTAAAAGTCATAATCGGTTACATGAGAGTTAAGGGGGCTAGTGGAGAGTGTTGCGGGGAGAAATCTAAAGAAACATTCAAAAGGAGAAAGAATGCGAGGGGAAAGTGTTTTGACAATTAAAGAAAGATTGTTGGGAAGAGAGTGATGTGTAGTCACTTTCATTTTTGTGGTTTGTTGTTCATTGTTGAATGCAATTATTTTTTACCATCATATAACTTATTGTGCACTTCCTTTTCTTGAGCCATGGGATTTGAAGGTTAAGACACTGGAGTGGTTTTCAGGATTCTTTAGGAGGCTGATCCAGTTTAGCTAGTTATTTGAGTGAAGGAAACTTGGATTGGAGCATCATCAATTTTGACAACTCTACATTTTATAAAAGATGCATTCTCCTAAGTTTTGTTAATTTTTCTTTAACAGGACATGCATTTTGAAGATAAGTGGTCTTTATGAAAGGGGGGATTGATTAAAAAAGATGTGATTTTACAAATTGTACATTGTATGCTAAAATAACTTTTCTTTTGCTTCTAAGAAAACATCATGTTGTTAATATATGTTAAGAGTTGGTTAAATCTCAAACTATAGAATTGTCTACGTAAAAGGCCTTATTACTTCTATTTATCAATGAGTTGTAAATTGTAAATGGATTTAAGATATAGCATATTAATTGAGTATTCTATATCCTATGTTGATTTTTAGCGTGAAAATCATCTAATCCTTCCTTATGGTTTGGATTGCATATATTTTTAAATTTTGAAATCACATCACTTTCTATTTTGTTACTAGCTAGTTGTAAATGGAAGGATGGACTTTAGATTACATAACAATAATGGCCATATTAAACAAAAATGTGAATATAAACTAGACTTCAAGACTTATATTTACGTAGCATATACCAATTAATAACACAAATGTGTATGGAATCTTAAAGCTAAATTTTATGTTTGTGTACCAACACTGACTTTGCTAGCTAGTACAGCTACAAAGAAACCTAGTGTAAGGCTTCTCTGACCCTTGGTTGGTGAGGGGGGAGGGGTGTCGGTGGGAAGTTGTTTTATCCTTAGCCTAACCTTGTTAATTAATCTTGGCTACTCTTAGTCAGTTGGTGTTGAAAGTTGATTACCAATGACACTGAGTGGTTGATTTGTTCCACATTATTAAGCCAAATAAATTACCAAAAAGGGAGGTCATGGGGGAGCACCTGAATACTACACGAGTCATGATATTTACTATTGCTGTATAATCCCTTAGGAAAAGACTAGAAAGACTTGTAGTAGGCCTTGGTGTAAGTGGACACTAACTATGTATAGAAGGGGACAACCCATGGACCACAAATATTAAGGGCCTACATACTAGCTCTCCATCCTCCTTGAGATACCATGTTATGAATCAAAAGTGTTGATGAGATTAGTTTTTAGGGTTGGAAGAATCAAAACGTAATGTAGTTTAATACATAAGATGAAAATGTTCTAAGTTCCTATGAGGGTTGTTAATGGAAAAGCTAGGGACCTCATTTGTGGTTAATTAGATATTAGACAAGAATTAATAAAGCTATTTTAGTTTTAGGTTGTTTTATGCTATTATGCCTTATTTCATTTTAGTGTGTTTCTTGGTTTATCCCACATTTATAAAGTGTATTGACTTAGCTAGCTTGTAACCTTTATAAAAAAAGATTTCACTTTCTCATTAACTAATGTAATCTTGATTTTCTGTGTTCCTTATCATGATGATATCAAAACTCAGAGATTTCAAAGTCGTAAGTCTCTAGCCTTTGAAAGATAAGGTTTTCACTCGTGCAACTTTTACAATTCAGGTCCCATGGAGTTTGTGTGCGTGTGAAGCCCTAAGGACTATCGCCAGTAGAGCTAAATCAAGGGTTCACAATCCTTTCACATCAAAGAGCCAAAAGGGTTTTGGATCTTTCAAGATTGGGATTGAATTAATTTTTGGTTTTTAAAGCCAAGTTTGGAAAAAAATTGGTTATAAAGGTAGGTTACAAAAGATTAAAAAGAATCATAAGACCCATTGTACCAATGTATGGATGCCCTACAGTTACCAAACCAATTTTCAGCCTCACATGAGATTATATGGCGCTAAAAATTAAGTTGTGCAAGTTGTTATGGAATTGTCTGCAACTAAAATTCAATGGCATATAAATTGTGCGACAACCAATTAGAGTCAATAGCATGAAATTGGACTCTATGAGTATATATTGAGCTTTAAGGATGGTGTTTGGTGCAGAGAGCCAATTTTTTTTTTAAATGAAGTCGCCATTAGTTGTCAAATAAAAAATTGATTATATGAATGCAGTTTGGAACTATATTACCATCTTTTGGTGAAATTTCTTTAATTATACGGAAGTAGATTGGATTTTTTCTTACTTATATTGATGGCTAGATTTGTATATTTGGAAGCACTGATTGTTGGTGTGATGATTTCCAGAGGACCCAAGGGTAAATTGACAATTTTTGAGTGTTTCATCATTGTTTGTGGGTAGATTGATAAGAAATCTGTACATTTTTCAATGAGAAATATCTTTATATTCCGTATGAGGAATACACATGTTTCATCCTTGTTACACACCAGAATGGGTCACCCAATAGGAGAAAATATTTCTCTTGCATTTGACAGCTAGCTTGTCGGCTAGACAACCGACAACCCCTACCGGCCACCATTAGTTGATGATATGCCATGTGCGTTCGCCAATTGCATCAACCATGTGCTTCTCACTCATCCAACATTAGCACTTGGATGATGGTGGGCTGCCATTCAAAAGTTACTTTGATCATTTTGCAATCAGGTGCTTATACTTGTTTATTTTTTGGCATTTAGTATGGATTATGGGGTGATCTAGAAGATTGATAGACTTCGATTGTATTGTTTTTCTCTCACCTTAGAAGAGGGTTAATATTTTACCCTAGGTTAGTGGGACCTCCTTTAAGGCCTTTTGTGTTATAGGAGGGACACTACTTGGGAAGCCATGATTGAGATAGCCTGTTCCATCTTCCTTATAACATACATAGCACCTTCCAACCTACATTACAAGTCCCATGTCTCACCTCCATTCTTTGAGTAAAACACGTCATTAGTTCTTAGGGATTAGGCACTCATATGTTCACATACCTTAACTAGGGCACAAATTTTTTTCCCTGGGAGGTTGATGTAGCTAAAAGAAAAGAAAAAGCATATCGTGGCAAAAAAAAAAAAAATGCAAAATATGGCCAAGACATAAAGATTAGCATGTGGGAAAAATCATAGCTTGAGCTCTACCTCACACATATGGGCATCACTCATTTCTCGAGCACATGATGCTCCATTACATCAAAAAGGAACTCTTGCATGTCCCAACCTCGATTAGCAATAAACTCTCATTTTAAAGGGGTAATAAAATTGCTACATCACACAAAGCAAGCTCTAACCCTTGAGCTATAAGCAGTAATACAAGGAATAATCAAGAAGTAAAAGATGCAAAAGAGGGGTGGAAAACCCAAGTTGGTAACTCATGCATCCAAGAATTCTCTGTCGCATTTGTACACTCATGATGTGGACACCCCCATTAGCTGGTCCCTTTGACCATGACACCTGGCTGTGAAGTCTTTTTCTCATCACTAACACATTATTATTCACTAATGCCTATCAATTGAAGGGTGGACTAGAGAATTATTTCTTCCCCTTAGGGGTTGGAAGCACCTAATAGGGTTGAAATTTAACCACCCTTACCAAGGGATAAAACACCATTGCGAGATCATGCTCTTGATTTTGGAAAGGGATCCTTATTTGAAGTATTAAATTGCCCTTAACATTCAAGTTTGGTTCACTTAGATGCATTATTGATCTTGGTCCCTAATGATTGGTTACTTTCAATAGAATCCATATTGTTCTTGTTAGGTAGTCCAACAACCCAACGTTTGGGTGTTGAAGAATGTAACTAGTGTCGATTTTCATAATTGTACTTGTCAAATTTTTTTTAATTATTAAAAAAATGACTTATTAAAGCATGGTTTCATGCTTGGGTCAATGTTTTTTAGGTCAAAGCCTCCATTGAAGGCTTCTAGGTTTTGGCTTGAGTCATTAGTCATTGTCATTTCTATTAGACCCTTGGGATTTTGTATCATGTAAAAATAACAATTTTTGAGTCAAAAAGGTTATTTGTCACCTCCACACCAAGTCGACCTCATCTCCATGAATTCGACCTACATTACGGCAATTCGACCCAGCAAAAAGGGTATATATAGAGAGGAAGTTCAACCTATTTGGAGCACTCATTCAAAAATTTTGATCTTTAAGGAAGAGAAGCAAGAAAGAGAGTGAAGAAGTTGGAGAATGACGAAAGAAGGTGGGAAGACCTAATTCGAGTTTTTGGGCTATCTATTTCTCAAACATGCGAAGTTTTTAAGCAATTGCTGGGGCCGAAATTCTAAGTCTACTATAGGTTCGAAATTTTGTAGCTAGGGTCAAAACATTTGTTGCTAGGGGCCGAAATTTTGGATTGAAGTTGCTACTGGGAAGCTGTCACTTGGCGACTTTGACAGAGATAATCTATTGGAAGGAAGGGCTGACTTGGTGGTTGGAGGAGGTATTTTTCTAGGTCTAATGTGTCTTAGATTGTCTCATCTTGACTTGAATCTACTAGTGGGCGAGTTGGATTGGGTTTTCCCAAGTGCCTACATGTTGTGCCTCTTGTTTTTGTGGTCTTCATATGCATATAATTTGGTAATTACTTGGTGAAAGATAAACTAATAAAGAAGTAAAAGAAGTCAAAATAATTCACAAGTAATTATCAAGACAAAGGAATCAAACCCTATTTCCTATAAGCATTGATTTCTCAACACGGTATCAGAGCTAATGTGGAAGAAGGTTGAAAATCACTTTGTTGGCAATCAATTTGAAGAAGGAAAAAGCAGTATTGGAATAAAAGGTTACTCCCTCTATGGAGGGTTATTTGAAGATGGGTCTCAATATCATGAAAGTTGCAGGAAGTTGGATTGGAAGGGTCTTCTACAATCTATCTAGGAGAGTCAAGAGTGAAGGATTCTTGCCTGCACTTACAGGGACTCTTGATGATGACAATGCATGGATCATTGATAGTGGAGCCTCAAGACATATGAAAATATAAAGTGGAAAACTTCATACTTTATCAAGGGAACCATCATCACATGGAGTGGAGCTAGGAGACAACAACAATTATGCAGTCAAGGGCCTTGGATCTACATCATTGAAGCTAGAAAGTGGAGCAAAGCTACATCTCAACAACATACTCTATGTCCCAAGTTTGAAAAAGAATTTACTTTCCATTTTTGTTTAGAAAATAATGGAGATAGGGTTGCTTTTGTTGATGGTAAAGTTTTGGTTTGGGGAAAGGATTCATGAATTGAAAGGGAAAAGGTTATTGGAGTTTGTGAAGAAAGGCTATATAGATTTATAACACCATCTCTTCAAGCCCTAGTTCACATGGAGATCAACCCTATCGAACTTTGGCATAGAAGATATGGGCATATTCATTACAAGATAATACCCTCTTTTAGTCAAATGGTAAAGGGCATCCCCAACATCAAGGAAGATCATGAAGGAATATGGAAGGGATATGCTTTGGGAAAGAATACCAGGAAACCTTTTACAAGTAGTGATACAAGGTCTAAAGAGATAGTAAACCTCATTCATTCCGATGTGTGTTGGCTAATGTCTAATAAATATCTTGGAGGCCATATTTACTATGTAACCTTCATTGATGATCACTCTAGAAATACATGGTTCTATCTTCTCAAGACAAAAGATGAAGTATTTGAAAAGTTCAAAGAATTTAGGTCCGATGTTGAGACTTTAACCGAAAGAAAGATAAAGACTTTGAGATATGACAATGGAGGGGAATACACTTCAAAAGAACTGATTGCATATTGTAAAGAAGTAGGTATTAAGACGGAGTTCATTATTCCCTACAACCTCGAACATAATGGAGTTGCAAAAAGGAAAAATAGGACCATTGAAGAATGCATAAGGACTATGATATTTGATTAAGATCTACCAAAATTTCTATGGGGAGAGAAACCATGACAACTGTATATATACAAAATAGAAGTCCTCATAGAATCCTTAACAACATGACATTGAAAGAAGCATTCACAGGGAAGAAGCCATGCATAGATCGTCTTCGAATCTTTGGGTGTCCCGCATACATCCATGTTCCAAAAGACAAGCGAAAGAAGTTATTCTACAAGTATAAAAGGGATCTTCGTTGGCTAAAGTATTTCACCAAAGGCTTATAGAATCTACATCAAGGAAGGAAGACATATTGAAGTTAGCGAGGATGTTATATTTGATGAAAACCATGCCTACAAAAGATCCAAAGATATACCAATTGAATGCGATGAGGAAGATATACCGTTATTTGAGGAAGAAGAGCATCATGACAAGACAACTACAAACCAAGAAGAAGAAGAAGAAGGACCAAGTGAGTCTATTCAACCTATAATAATTCTCAAAACGAAGAAGAGGCCAAATTGGTTGAAAACTGCACTTGAAGATGTCGAAGGACATGGAGTAACTAAAGGATCTTTTAGAGAAAGCAAAAGGCCAAAGAGATATTCACGATATGAAACATACATGACAAAATTAATAGAAATAGAACCAACTACCTTTGAAGAAGCTACTCATAAAGAAGAATGGATGAAGGTGATGCAAGAATAATATCAATCCGTTATGAAGAATGGGGTTTGGGAAATTGTTCCTAGACCAAATGACAAATCGATTGTCACCTCCAAATGGATTTACAAAATAAAACTTGTCGTTGATGGAAGCATAGATAAATAAAAGCTAGATTCGTTGCAAGAGGTTTCTCACAAAAGGAAGGAATAGACTATGAAGAAACCTTTGCTCCTACTGCCAGGTATACCACAATAAGATCTTTGGTTTCACTAGCTACTACTATGGGATGGAATATCCATCAAATGGATGTCAAAACATTTCTAAATGGAACCGTTGATTAAGAAGTATACATTGAACAACTAGAAGGATTTGAAATAAATAGAAGGGGTACACATGTTTGTAGACTCAAGAAAGCTCTATATGGCTTGAAGCAAGCTCCTAGGGTTTGATATGCAAGAATGGATCCATATCTCTTAAGGATTGGATTCATCAAAAGTTTTGTTGATGCAAAACTCTACATCAGATAGTGAAGAATGAACCTGTCATTATACTACTATATGTGGATGTTGTGTTTATTATAGGTGTGAAGCGCAAAATTCTAGAATGTAAGAAAATGATGGCAACAAAATTTGAAATGAAAGATTTGGGACTCATGCATTATTACTTGGGCTTGGAAGTTTGGAAGATACCCAGTGAGAGATATATTGGTAAAGGGAAATACATAATCAAGATGTTACAAAAGTCAGGGACGATGGATTCCAAACCTATGACCACTCTAATGATTACAAATCTCAAGAAGTTGAGAAGCTCCGACTCTAGTCTCGTAAATCCTACTAGCTATCGTAAGTTGGTGGGTTCTCTAATGTACTTGGTAAATACAAGACCTGATATATGTTTTGCTGTAAATGATCTTAGTCAATTTCAGTTGGATCCTCGTCATGACCATTAGATAGCAGCCAAACATATCTTGAGATGCCTAAGTACATCATTGCGTAAAGTATGATCGGAAGGAAGTCATGTTAACAAGTTTTATTGATTTTGATTGGGGTGGCAATGAGATTGATGGAAGGCGCACTATTGGTGGATGTTTTAGTTTGGGATCTGTAATTATTTCATGGATGAGTAGAAAACAATATCCTATTGCATTAAGTAGTGCCGAAGCGGAATATGTTGCTCCATGTGAAGTAGGAAAATAAGTTTATTTAAGAAAACTATTGTTATATTTGTTTGGAAAACCTTGGATCCTACGATAATAAATTGTGATAACCAAATCAGCATCAAGATGTCTGAAGACCCCATATTTCATGCAAGGATAAATCATATCAAAAACAAGTACGACTACATTAAGAGTTTGGTAAAAGATGGGGTTGTGAAGCTACAATATATTCCGAGTCAAACCGACAAATGAACAGGTAGCTGATGTCTCGATGAAATCTCTTCCGAATAAGTAGTTTAAATATTTTAAAAGCATGCTTGGATTGGTTGCTGTTACAAATTTAGTTGATAGGGAGATATGAAGTATCTTATGGCAAGAAGGGAGGACATTTGGCCGTCCTATGTGTTGAAGAATGTAACTAATGTCGACCTTCATAATTGTACTGTCAAAATAAATTTTATTATTAAAGAAAATGACTTATTAAAGCATGTGTTTCATGCTTAGGTCAATGTTTTCTAGGTCAAAGCCTCCATTAAAGGCTTCTAGGTTTTGTATTGAGTCATTGTCATTTTTATTAGACCCTTCTTGGCTTTTGTATCATGTAAAAAGAATTATTTTTGAGTCAAAAAGGTTATTTGTCACCTCCACACGAAGTCGGGCCTCTCCCAATGAAGTCGGCCTACATTAGGGTAATTCGACCCAATAGAAAGGCTATATATAGAGAGGGAGTTCAACCAATTTGGAGCACTCACTCAAAAAGTTTGATCTTCAAGGAAGAGAAGTAGAAAAGAGAGAAAAGTAGATGGAGAAGCACGAAAGAATCTGGGAAGACCTAATTCGAGTTTTTTGGCTATCTATCTCTCACATGTGCAAAGTTTCTGGGCAATTGTTGGGGCAAAAATTTTGCGTCCACTGTTGGTCCGAAATTCTATAGTTGGGGGTCGGAAATCTGTTGTTGGGGGGGCAAAATTTTAGATTGGAGCTACTACTCGGAAGCTGTCACTTGGAGACTTTGACAAGGATAATCTATTGGAAGGAAGGGCTGACTTAGTGGTGGAAGAAGGTTGAATAACACTTTGTTGGCAATCATTTGAAGGGAAAATAAGTCTTGGAAGAAAAGGTTACTCCCTCTATGGAAAGTTATTTGAATATGGGTTCAATATCATGAATGCTGCAGGAAGATGGATTGGAAGGATCATCTACAATCTATCTAGGAGAGTCAAGAGTGAATGATTCTTGGCTGCACTTATAAGTACTCTTGATGATGACAATGCATGGATCATTAATAGTGGAGCCTCAAGACATATGACAGGAGAAAGTGGACAACTTCATACTCTATCAAGGGAACCATCATCACATGGAGTGGAGCTAGGAGACAACAACAATTATGTAGTCAAGGGCCTTGGATCTACATCATTGAAGTTGGAAAGTGGAGCAAAGCTACATCTCAACAACATACTCTATGTCCCAAGTTTGAAAAAGAATTTAATTTCCATTTGTTGTTTAAAATATAATGGAGACAGGGTTGATTTTGTAGATGGTAAAGTTTTGGTTTGGGGAAATGATTCAAGTATTGAAAGGGGAAAGGTTATTGGAGTTTGTGAAGGAAGGCTATATAAATTTATAACACCAACTCCTCAAGCCCTAGTTCACATGGAGATCAACCCTATCGAACTTTGGAGTAGAAGCTATGGGCATATTCATTACAAGATAATACCCTCTTGTAGTCAAATGGTAAAGGGCATCCCAACATAAAGGGAGATCATGAAGGAATATGCAAGGGATGTGCTTTGCGAAAGAATACTAGGAAACCTTTTACAAGTAGTGATACAAGGTCTAAAGAGATACTAGACCTCATTCATTCAAATGTGTGTCAGACAATGTCTAATAAATATCTTGGGCGTGATATTTACAATGTAACCTTCTTTGATGATCATTCTAGAAAGACATGGCTCTATCTTCTCAAGACAAAAGGCGAAGTATGTGAAAAGTTCAATGAATTTAGATCCAAAGTTGAGACTTTAATTGAAAGAAAGATAAAGACTTTTAGATCTGACAATGGAAGGGAGTACACTTAAAAAGGAATGATTGCATATTGTAAAGAATCATGTCTTAAGAGGGAGCTCATTATTCCCTACGACCTCGAGTAGAATGGAGTTGGAGAAAGGAAGATTAGAACCATTGAAGAATGCATAAGTGTTGGAAAATGTAACTAGGTTCGGTCTTCATTTAATGTATTTGAGTAATCTTGTAATGTACTTGTCAAAACAATAAAGAAAAAATTATTATTATTATTATTATTATTGTGACTTATTAAAACATGGGTTTCATGCTTGGGTCACCTTGTTTTAGGTCAAAGTCCCCATTGACGATTTCTAGGATTTATTCTGAGTCAATAGAGTCATTATACTTTTAAAGAGACCCTTCTTGGGCTTTTGAATTATGTAAAAAGGTTAAGTGTTGAGTCAAATATAATTAATGTATCCTCCAAAACCAAGTCGACCTAGAAGAGATCAAGTCAGCCTAGAAGAGATCAAGTCGGCCTAAGGACCTGTTCACGGTGTTGGACCCGCCAACATGTCTGGGGATCTCCCAAGTAAGAAGTCCCAACTAGACCTCAGACCATTTGGTGTAGGAGTCGTAGCAATGGGTCGTACGATATTGCCTTGATTGTGCTTGCACGTAGAGGTAAGTAATATATCCTTGTTGGTAGCAAGGGTGTGACATGCACAACAAGCCAAGGAAGGTGCATGAAGGGTTCTAACACACGGAAAGGGGAATGAGTGCATCCCTTAGAAACCTATGGAAACACGCAGCTTGAAAGGGAACACACGAGCAAATATACTTCACAAGCTGGAAGGCAGAGAAACCAACGATCCAAAGTGATGGTTAAACCAACATCACATCTCATTAAGATTCATACATACATATATAGAAAGAGTCCATACATACATGTGGAAGAAAACAACTGCATAAATAATTAGAGTAACCAAGACAGTTGAAATACGATAACAACATATGCATGAAATGTGCTGGCTATGTTATATTAAGAGTGAAAGATCCAATCATACAATACAACCATGACCAACCACTAGTTCTGAGAGCAAAACGTTACAGTCACTGCTGCTTGCTCCTTCAAAGAGATGTACTAGCTCTGCACTGTGGAGAAGCCATGGTGTGTTACAATACACTCCAACATTTCTCTAAGATACACCTATAGGAAGCTTGGCTCCCCAAAAGCCTGCACAATGAGTTATGAGGTTCTATAAATAGCAAAGGGTGGGGTGACCCTTGACATTCCCCTTTGTGACTCTTCACCTACCCTCATGACTCTTCAACTACTACATGATTGTTACATTTGACTATCGACACTTGGTCTTCAACTTTTACAACATGTTACATTAAATCTACACATGTACCCATGTGAGACAAAATAGGCTGAGTAAGCCATGCAAGACATCGCTAAGACTCGGACAGTTGTGGGAAGACCAACTCTTCGACATCCTCACGATGATTGACTGTGGCCACTGATGCCAGGTTTGGTAGTCCGTGATGGTGTCCGTGTACTCTATGGTGACATCCTTCTGGAAGCGAATTCTTGCCTCGTTTACATCTGGGTACATTGATTTGGCTCCTCTGTCCAAATCGTATGGTAATATGTGCATCATAGTCTTGAGTGCAACCAGACCAACAACATACTAATGCATAGTGTCTGCGCTGATCTCCAAGTCTCTGCTGGTGGTTACGCACATCAACTCATCGAAGTACATGTCCAGATCTAGTTAGATTTGGTTCTTTGTCTTCACCTCAGTGAGTGTGCAAATGGATGGGATCACATGTGTGAACATAATGACATCCATGCTCTTGAATATACATGCATGTGATCGACAACACTACTCACTGTGTCTGCTTTGTGCTAGCTGCTGGGATGGGTATATAACCTGTATGGGCACAGTTTCATCAATTTGTGCATGTTGCACCTCCTGTGGTACTTGTTCCTGCTGCGCTTCCTTCTCTCCTCTGCGCAACTTTTGTTCTTCCCTAAGTTGCCACATTCATCTCCTGCAACTCCTATATTTCCTCCATCCTTTGTTTCTCTCTTTGCCTCTTCAAGAATCATATAGAACCAAAGGTGCATATGCATATTGAATCTTGATTTCTTTCAGGTCAATATGAAAACGATCATAGTTTCTCATTAATACAAAGTTGTTTAAAGGTTACGATAAGTTCAATACAAATTAAAAAACATCCATAAATATAATAGATGAAAATAAATAGACAACAATTTTGAAAAATTTGGTAAAATGTTTAACTCCAATACCACAGATAGAGACACTACTGCCATCAATCATCCATAGCCTCGACAAGGTTACCTTTTAACCCAGATGCACTCGTATCCCATCCATTAGAAATAGATTCAGAGCTAATACCATTTAGACATTACATATTGTCTTTTCATTTATTTATTAACTGAAAGCCATTGGATTGGCTTAGTAACCAGATATTGACAGTCCCATTCACAAGACCTAACGGGAGTGAACAAGCCAGATCATGATGAGACCTCTTGTATTATAGCCATACGGCTAGAAGCCATTACCCTGACTTGGTGACCAGAAGTGGTAATGCACTTCTGTTAGGACCGATGACCATGGTAGGTTGGCTCACGATGAGACCTCCTATCTTCCAATTAATAACTTATAATTTTGAATCACACTCTGAAAAAGAATTACTAAGTACTTAATGGATGGGAAGGCAAATCCGCTCCTTAAGAGATGTTGAAATTTGATGACTAAAAAGTTTCCTGCAATCCCAACCCAGTTTTAATTTCACTTTATCAATCCCATTCAGTTAAATTCCCTTTCCCATAAACATACATTCAACATATAGAATTCTGGAAATGAAATTTTCAGATTAAAACACATGGGACTGTCAACACATGCTAAAAATAAATATGGACATAAACAGACTAGCAACACACATAAAAATACACAGTTTTTTGGTCAACTTAGACCCAGGAAAAACCCCTTCAATATTCTTCGGGGAAAACCTATTAGAGATCTCTTCAAATTTATTTATCTTTCAAGTTTAGGAAAAATATATTTGCAGACAAAGCAAAACAACAAAATACAACTTATCTCTTCAGCCTAAAACTCCTTGAAAACTGTGCCCACTTTGCCTCGATTTCCATGCCTACTTGAAGTTGAAAATATGTACTGTATGGATTCCGTAGTGATTGTACAGATTTCTGTACCACTGTACAGACTGCACGGATTTTTCAATTTTTTTTTTTCAAAAAATTCTCTCGAATGGCGTGAAACTCACACCATTAAATGTTGTTCGTACCATACCTTCTGTTGTCTTCTACGCCTTGATTTCCATGCCCAGCTTTGCCCAAAAATCACTCCTTCAGCGTGCTGCAACAAATTTCTCCTTCAAAACTTTTCTTTAGCTCTTAGCCTCCTTTCTCCAATTTTCTCATGAAGAATGAATACAATCCCTCTTTTATTTTCCCCCTTTTGTTTTCCTAAATTACTTTTGGCCAACCCTAAGATCTAATGGCTCAGATTTAGTTAGATCAAGGGATGAGAATAAATGTGCATTTAATTCTCACTTTCTATTTTTTAACTTACCCATTAAATAAAGTACCCACATTGTACTTTATGTCTAAATTCACTTTTCACTTTATAATTTAACATTGACTTTACCACTTATAAAGTCACTTTCACTTTATAAAGTCACACTTAGGAAAAGAATTATTTTGGACACTTTTCCCTAGGTAGAGACTAACCCATGGGAAACCACTTGTCCAAGGTACATTAAAAATCAACACTCCCTCTTACCGAGGAAAGTGTTTCTCACCACTCCCATCTTGTCCGTAAAATGGAAATTCTTGCCTCTTGGCAAGGACTTCGTGAGAACATCGTCCACCTGCTCATCTGTCGATATATACTCTATCTTCACTGCCCCCTTTTGAACATGGTCCCTAATGAAATGATATTTGATGTCAATGTGTTTTGACCTGTCATGAAACATTGGATTCTTCATGAGTTTAATGCAATTTTGATTATCACAGTGAATAACCGTTGTTCTCAACTCCTGATCAAATAGGCCATACAACAACTTGTGAAGCCAAATGGCCTCACAACTAGCCTAGATAGCAACCATATACTCAACCTTAGAAGAGCTCAAAGAAACTGAATTTTTCTTGTGACTGAACCATGACACAACTGCCGAACCCAATCTGAAGCAACACTTTGAAGTGCTTTTCTTGTCAGAAGCACACCCTGCCCAATATGAATCTGTGTAACTTGCCAATCTCACTCCATCTTCATGCCTATATTCCAGACCATAATAAATAGTCCCCTACACATAACGAAGAATGTGCTTTGCATCTACCCAGTGCACCCTCCTGGGCTCAACCATAAACTGGCCAAGTGTGTTCACTACAAAGCATATATCTGGCCTAGTGTTGACTAGATACATCAAGGAGCCAGTAAGCTTCCTATACAATGTGGGATCCACCAAACTAGAATTTCAAGCATGAAGCTTCTTCTAGTTGGTGATCATAGGTGTAGACATGGGTCTACAATATGCCATGTGAAATCTGCTCAACAAATCCACAACATACTGCCCTTGCCCCAGAAATATATGCCCCTCCTCCTGCCACACATCAAGCCCAAAAAAGTAATGCATCAACCCAATGTCCTTCATCTCGAACTCCATAGAAATATCCTCCTTGCAACCAATAATCAGTCTCTCTACCCTAGTAATGAACAAATCATCAACATATAGCACAAGAATGAGCTGATCATCCCCTACAACAATGTAGTATAGGTTTGAATCTGCATCACTCTTTGTGAAACCCATTTGCTGCAAGTAAGTACAAAATCCTCGAATACCAAGCTCTTAGAGCTTGCTTAAGTATGTAGAATGCTTGCCTCAACTGACATACATGGGTCTCCCGCCAAAGTACCTCAAAGCCCTATGGCTGCTCAATATACACCTCCTCTTCTACAACTCCATTCAGAAATGTGCCCTTCACATCCATCTGATGGATCTGCAAACCCATTTCTGTAGTAGTAGAAATAAGGGACCAGATAGAAGTGTACCAAGCTATGGGAGCGAAGGTCTCATCATAGTCAACTCCCTCTATCTGTGAGAACCCTCTAGCCACAAACCTCGCCTTGAACATCTCAATGTTTCCATCCGCAACATGCTTGATCTTGTAGAGCCACTTGGAAGTCACAACTTACTTGCCCTCAGGCCTAGGAACCAGTTCCCAGACATTGTTCTTAATGATAGAGGCATACTCCTCCACCATAGCCTCTCTCCATACCTCCTGGCTGACAGTCTCCTCATAGCTAGTAGGCTTAGAGTTAACAATGCTGGTAGCCTTGGCTACATAACTGCAAAACCGCTTAGGTGGCACAATCTCCCTGTTCACGCTCTTCGGAGGACCAACGGACTCCACTTCCTTAAAGGTGTCTTGAAGCCACTTGGGCCTTCTCTTCCCTGAAGAAGACTCCCCATAGGGAACCTCATCCTCTGCCTCCTAGTTTGGTGAACCTGAGGGTCTGCGAAATGACCCTGGTGTGCCTATACCAGCACTTGTCCTCGAAGAACCTGTATCGGCACCTGTGCCTGTGTCAGTTGAAATGCCATGTGAACTCTCTATCAGTGGACTCCCTAAATAAGTGCTCAGTGAGCTTGCCACTGGTGCCCCAGATGTCAAAGACACTGAAGTACCTCTTGTACCAGTCGATCCAGAACCGTGAGGTCTTTCTCCGTGTACTTGACCTCCCTATTGAGGAGAATTCTGTGACTGTCTCTCATCATACTCCCATGATCTCTAATAGGCACTCTCCTCCCCGAACTTCACATCACTCCTAATCACCACTCTCCTTTTAGAAGGAATGAAGATCAGACAGGCCTTCGAAGTCTAGCTGTAACCCATAAAGATACCCTTCTCTGCCATGGGTTCCAACTTCGTACTTTTCTCCTTGGGGATATAAGAATATGTGAGACATCCAAAGATACGAAGTTGTCCCACATGAGGCTTCTCTCCAGTGAAATCCTCCTCCGGAGTCATATTCCCCAATACTCTGTGAAGAATCCTATTCTAAAGATAAACAATAGTATTGCAGGCCTCAACCCACAAAAACGAAGGCAACCCCTGATGATGAATCATTGCTCTAGCAGCCCCAACAATAGCTCTGTTCTTCCTTTCAGACACCCCATTTTGCTAGGGGTTGTAAGGAACCATGAAATCTCTCCTAATGACTTCCTGTGCACAGAAGTCAGAAAACCCACCGTCAGTGTACTCACCATCATTGTCTAACCTCAAGACTCGAATCTTCCTACCTGTCCACTTTTCCACAAGAGCTTTGAACTCTTTAAAGAAATTGAAGACCTCACACTTGGTCTTCAGGAAATATATCCAAGTCCTCCTAGAGTAGTCATCAATGAATATAACATAATACTCATAACCACCCAAAGACACATGATACATACGACCAATAACATCCGTATGAATCAAGTCTAGTATACCTGTAGATATGCTGTCACTACTGGGAATGGTAACTTGGTGTACTTTCCCAAAGCACACCCTCTACAGAGCTCATAATGCTTGACACTGAAATCAAAAACTCTAGTAGTGATCTCCCTTAGTACTCTCAAAGCTCCATGATGCATATGCGCCATCCTCTGGTGCCATAACCTGCACAAGTCTCTACTACTCGTGGTACTAGTGTGAGTGCTACCAGATGTGCTACTCACCAATGCTCCTTCCGACTGAAAACTGAACCTGTATAGTTTCCCAGAGCATACTCCAATCACTTTGGCCAAAGTGATGGAAGCTCCCCTGGGATGCATCAATACCTGCCCTCCTGAGAAAGTGACGTCAAAACCCTTCTCCTCGATAGAAGACACTGAAATCAAGTTCTTCTTCATCCAAGGAACATACAAAACATCCATAACCTTAAAAGGAGGAAAATAATCACTCTCAAAGGTCACAGTCCCCACACCAACAACTCTCACAATACAATCATCTCCTAGTACAATCTCAATATCAAGTGCCCTCTCTACAAGCTCTGAAAAGAACTCCCGTGCACTTGTCATATGGTGGGAAGCCCCGCTATCTATGTACCACACATCGGATGATGTACTCCTACTAGATGTAGAAGTAATAGATTAAAAGTCCTTGTCAAACTGTGAAGAAAACTGCTCCACCTCTGCTGAAGCTGCAGTACCGTTCTCCCCCTTGTTCTTCCTCTCAGGACACGTAGCAACATAACGTCCCATCTTCTAACATGCCCAACATTTGACTTTGTACATATCCGTATCTTTCTTCTTCTTCTCCTTTCCCACAACCCCATCTGATGAGGCCCCTTTCTTGGCCTTCCCTCTATTCTTCCCCCCGACTATCAAGGCTACTTCCTCCTCATGTGCTATCTTCACCCCACCACTACCAGTCTTCCATATCTCATGCTACACACAATCATCCTAGAATCTGTCCCAATTGGGAATATTCTCCCTAGAGGAAACAACATCTCCAAAGACCTCCCAAGACTTAGGAAGTCTTGTTACATCTATCTTGACTAACTTTGTGGGTGCAATTGCTTTACTAATATCAGTCAAATCATCACTCACATGTTTGACCCTGCCAAGATAATGAACTACACTTTCAGCCTTTGTCATCCTGATGTTATTTAATTGTTCTTTGAGTACCATCTTCCTGATCTCATTGGTACTCTGATAAAGAGTGGTTAGAGTTGTCCACATTTGATAAGCATATGTGTTTCCTCTCACCTGAGGAACCACATGATCCTTCAGACTGTCCATCAAAATCCTTTTTTCCTTTGCATTATTTTTTGTGAATTCAACAAGTTCATCTGCAGCAGTAGGAGGTACAACTAGTTGCCGCACTATGTCCCAAACTACTGCCTCCTCAAACACTGTTTGAATTTTGTCCTTCCAAACGACACAGTTGGATATCCCATCCAGTCTGTCCTCTATCCTTTAGCACATGGCCATGACCGCCGTCCAAAATTTACAAAACTAACAAAATGGAGAAATGAACTTTTCAGCACACCTTGCTGTCCCACAAGTTCAGTCTGTGTGAAATTTCACTTTGCTTTCCCAAAATATCAGTGTGTTGTCTAAAAATTCAGTTTGTTGTCTAAACCACTGTTTCCTATCCCAAACTACTGTCTGCTGTTCAAACTACAATTTTCAGCCTGTAGCTCCGATACTGTGTTTAAATTTGATGACTAAAAAGTTTCCTGCAATCCCAACCCGATTTTAATTTCACCTTATCACTTCCATTCAGTTAAATTCCTTTTCCCATAAACATACATTCAACATATAGAATTCTGGAAATGAAATTTTCAGATTAAAACACATGGGACTATCAACACATGATGAAAATAAATTTAGACATAAACATACCAGCAACACACTTAAAAATACACACATATTTTTGGTTAAATTAGACCCAGGGAAAACCCCTTCAATCTTCTCCAGGGAAAACCTGTTAGAGAGCTCTTCAAATTTATTTATCGTTCAAGTTCAGGAAAAATACATTTGTAGAAAAAACAAAACAACAAAATACAACTGATCTCTTCAGCCCAAAACTCCTTGAAAATCATGCCCACTTTGCCTCGATTCCATGCCCACTTGAAGCTGATTATATGTATTGTACGGATACAAATTGTACTTTACGGATTCCGTACAGACTGTACGGATTTCCATACCGCTGTATGAACTGTACGCATTTTTTTTCTTCAAAAACTTCTCTCGAATAACGTTCAACTCAGAACATTAAATGATTTTCATACTGTTAGGGTCCTATAATTTATAGGAGCTCAAGATAATTGAGTCTTATATCTCAGGAATCCTATTTTGTAAATACTTCTCAACTTGCCAATGATTTCCAAATAAAAGAAAAATAGAATAAAAATGAAAAGAGGGTATAAATAAGAAAAATAAAGATAAAAACAAAAATATTGAAAAGGAAGAAAGATTGAACCCCACCAAAGGAAAGAAAATAAAAAAGAATAATACTGAAAGTGTTGCAAGTCTAAATGCCACTACTCATACTTAGTTTTGCTTCATTGCTGTAAAATAAAGTTGTGTGCAACTTATTCAAAATACCACAATCACCAGATGTAGTTTAATCATTATTAAACTCCTTTAAATTTCTATAAATTAGATAGAGAATAAAGGTTTATCCAAAAATTTAATCTCGATAAATCATTAGTTAGGTAGAAAATGACATTGACTCAACTGTTTAATCTGGGTCAATAGGAGAAATAAGGGATAGGTTAGATAGTTTTTCATTCTGCATAAAAGAAAATAAAAATGGGTTTTCTAGTGTAAGTGCACCCTAGAGACGAGGATTGTGAAAGGGGGAACTAGGCGATTGGGAGAGAATGGCACAGACACAAGTCCAACCCCAAAACCCTGGTGTTTCACAGCAGCAGCTGGTTGATGGGAATGGCAGCAACAATCTGCCCAATCCATTCGTAACGGCGTCTCTGTATGTGGGCGATCTGAAGCCCAGTGTTACGGACGGCCAGATTCATGAGCTATTCCAGCAGATTGGTCCCGTTCTCACTGTTGGCATCTGCAGAGATGTAAGCACCAGGAGTTCTCTTGGATACGCTTACGTCAATTACGGCAATAAAGAAAATGGAGTTATTGTGAGGCGGTCGAAGAAAACCCCAAAGAACAAAGCGTTTTTGGTCTGCGGCTACAGCGAGAACCCTCCGAAAGCAGAGGTGAATCCGGACGCTTACCCTTCCAGCGGGGGTGCCGTCAGGGCAGCCGATGCGCAGAGGGTTTGGAGATGCCGTTTCGTGTCTGTCATTTTCCAGAAACAGCAGGGTATGATAGCGCATGTAGGGGCTATAATTCACGCCGATCGTCCGCCTCTGCAACCACCTGTACAAATGAGCCCAGATCTGATCGATCCCCCTGTTTGCCATGATCTGACAAGTATGGGTTACACCCAGAAGACGATGATTGTCGACAACCCTAGGCTCGGCACAAGCGGTTTGAACGACCATTCGTCAGGCCGCCACCAGGACATTGTTGACATCGAGAACAAACCTGGCGGGGGAGCGGTCTTCAGTAAAAATGGAGCCCTCAGGATGGAAAAACGCAGATTTTGTTTAAGGTATGAAGGAAAAACCCATTTCATAGAATATCAGAATGCTGTTC
This sequence comes from Pinus tabuliformis, assembly GCA_031772625.1. Classification (NCBI taxonomy): domain Eukaryota; kingdom Viridiplantae; phylum Streptophyta; class Pinopsida; order Pinales; family Pinaceae; genus Pinus; species Pinus tabuliformis. The sequence continues at coordinate 560,295,935 of CM062817.1, forward strand.
TGTTTATTTATGGTGCAGATCTGATTACCTACATACCATGGGGCTCTGACTGGGAGCCACTGCCAGGGGACCTGTATAAACCAGATCTGGAAACCCCATGGGATGGACAAAATAAAAATAACAGGGGAGCGAGTTTTTCTTTTCAGAAAACATCCAAATTACCGAAGCTCAGCCACAAAGAGGCCGAAACATTCTGCCAGGGTAAAGATTGGATCCAAATCTTCATCAAACAAACAGGGGGCAGCCACCGTTGCATGCGACTTAGCAAGAGTTTAAACATACAAGAGCTAAAAAACAAAATACAAAACCAATTTGGAATACCCACAAGACACCAGAACCTGATATGTGCAGGTCGTAGCTTACAGGACCATCTTACTCTACAGGAATATGGGATCTGTCAGGATACAACCATATATCTTAACCTAAGACTGCGTGGAGGTTGCAACGGATCTGGCTCAAAGACTCCAGGCTCCTTTCGTGATGCAGTAAAGGGGAAAGAAAAAATGCAGGACAAACCAAAGTTACCACCAGAGCAACCTGGGCCACATATAGTAGAACAAAAACTGGAATATTCAATGCTCAAAGTTACTATACCAGAGGTAACTGCACTACACTCTGACTTCTCTAAACATGCTGTTATATGTAGATTTAATGGTTTCTGGCCAAAATCTGATGCTTTACATCAATGGATATATTCCCGCTGGACACCAGAATGTAATATATACCTATGTTCAAAAGGTTTTTTCATTGTAAACTTCCACACAGAGGAAGAAAGGGATAGTATCATCAATGAGGGGCCTTGGTTTTGGGGTAATGCAGGTCTCTTTGTTACCCCTTGGTTTGCCGAATTCGACCCAAACACTATGAAAATCTCAACAACGCCTGTTTGGGTGAGGCTTCACAACCTCCCATTACATCTCTGGCATCCCACAGTATTATATGCCATTGGGAATTCCTTGGGGAAATTCCTAAAAGTTGATGAAGACAGATATAGCAGAGGGATTTTCACATTTGCCAGAATTTGCGTTGAAGTGGACTTGAGTCAGGGGCTGCCTGATCAAATTTCATTAAACTATAACAACACTGAGTGGATACAACCCCTAGACTATGAAAACACAGCATTCAGATGCCGCAGCTGCCGGCAAACAGGACACCTTCAAAATTCTTGCCCACTGGCCAGAAAGAATACAAAAGGAAACAAGAAACAGCAAAAAAAGCCAAATGGGTGGCAGAATACAGAACCGCTGGAAGAAGAGGACATTCAGCCAGAGCATAAAGTGAATCAAGAGGAACCTGATATAAATATGGAACAGAATGGCACACATGAAGAAAAAGCACCAGACCCACAAATGGAGGACCATGTTCGGCAGCAGGAAATGCCACAGCCGGAAGTTAGTGGCAACAAAAGAACCCATGGATCAGAAGGATCAGAATCCGACAAAGAACCTCCAGTGAACACGCAGGAATACTCACAGGCCATCATTGTTCCCCCTTCCGACTCTCAGGGTTGGCGTAGGGTGGAGAAGAAGAAGGGCAGAAAAGTATAGGCTTGATGTAATTGTAAACATTTTTTTATATATTTTTATTAGTGTACTTGTCCTATTCATGGACAGCTATCTGCATATGCTCTAAGCATCTACAAAATGTAATTTATTTCAATATGAATATAAATTACGACTTTTTCTACGGGAAAAAAAAAGTGCACCCTAGAGACAAAAAAAAATGCTAGTCTAGCTAAGGGTAGGTAGATAAGGGGATTTGGAAAATATTTGTATATACAAATTTTATTCTAAGTTTGAGGATATCATGAAAGGTCAAGATATGCATGATGGGATAAAGTATTTCGAAATGTTTCATTTTTCATCCCTTATCCTAAGTTCAAGGTAGAAAAATGCGTGCTGGGATAAAAGTGTTTTATAAATTACATTTTTTCCTTATCCTAAGTTCGAAAAGAAATAACAAAGCGCAAGTGGAAAAATTTTGTTTGTCGTTTATGATTAAAGGTCAGCGGCTTTGAGCACCTTGGGATCTGATCCCTTTCTTCATCCACAGACCTCATCCTTTCCTCCCCCCCTTTGCATTCTGCCTTTGCCGTCTGGGGGGGGTTCCGGAAGGTGGTTTCTCCCGCTGGGCCCTACCCCTTACGTGCCGTGATGTGGTGATTTTGCACCCCTCAACCAATACCACTCACTGCCCACCACCCCCTTCGGAAACCGCCTATCCCTTATCCGTTCCTGCCGTGCCCCACCACTTTTCTTCCACCGTTCATCGCCCGTCACATGGCATTACCATTGGGCCAATTGAATGCGTTCCTGGCCAAATACCCGTTTGTCATTTATTTCGTTTTTCTTCGGTAATCGTTCAATAATGGTCCCACTTCATTTCCAACAAGACTTTGTCGCAGTGTTTAAAAATCCCTCTGAGCCTCTCATTCTCCCCCTTTTTCACTCCTAATTGTTTCTAATGTTCACAATTTCCAACAATGACCTCCATCAGAACATTCCTGTGACCAGACTGTAATAGAAACTGAACTTCTTCCATTTTCACCTGACAGTTTGTTATTTTGCTGACCTCGGTAAGCCTCCTCTACAAATTCATCTAATTCATAGATTATTTACAGTCATGCCTCCTAAGATTAAAATCCAGGATAAGAACATTAACCCTTTAATTCCCCCTTCCATAGATTTGGATCATATGCCATTAGCGGATATAGATTACAGAATCAATGACACTTAGTGTGACTATGATTTTCTAGAACTATATTGCTGGCTAGAGGATAAGCAGAAAGACAAGACATATGAGATTGGGCTCTGGGAGTCTAACCTCCCCCATTATATTTTCCCCTTGACATTCCACGCCCCATAATTTACCAGAAGATGCCAAGCTTGTTATGTCCCTACCCAAAGAGCCATAATTTCCCCTACAGGTGACATTCGTTTCACCATTATAGCCAAGTCCATTGACCAAATGATGTTGGCCGCCACTGTGGAAAATGCTACCCCTTTCTCCCTAGAAGTCCTCACCCAGCTTTATTAGAAGCTAGACTTTGCCACCAGAGCCAGAATTTTCGAGATTTTCTTGCCAGAGAATGCCCAATTTCCCAAGAAGAATCCTCCATATCCTTCTTCCATTTTCCCTGATCAGGACAAACAGATTATTTCCATCATTTCTTACATTTTAGGCTATCATTTTGATTAGTGGGTAGATGAACCCATATTAGGATTCCTCTCCACATTTTCCACAGACAGCAAGCCCTCTATGATTTTCAATTTTAGTCAATTCTTGGCTGACAATATTCATGAGCAATTTATTAAATTTCCTACAGAGAAGGTGTTCAATTACACCTCTGTTTTGATTTACATGTTCATCTATTATCAAGCAGAAAAGTTTAGTTTTGCATTGCAGAAGTTGGATGATGCAGGGAACCAGCAACCAGTGATCTTTTGGACCTCATTGGTCATGAAAGAACAACATGAATTCACATACAAGCAATTCATTGAATAATTTGTTCATCCAGCCATGAACATTCTCAATAGTGCAGTACAACCCAGAATTAGTGAGGAAATCAAGATAATTCTGCATCTCTCAGACCAAGCAAAGACTGGTGATTGGTATCTATATCAAAACTACACAGAGATTAGAGTCTATGGATGTGAACTAGCCCCCTATAAACTCCCAAAGTACCTCCCAATGAGGATCTTTGCTTTGGAGTATATCAGGAAGATGTTGAACTCAGATGACATCCACTTTGTAGTGGCCAAGAAGAAGGCACAATTCAGAATAAAAACACAGGTGGGCCCATTTGTGTGCAACACAAGGACAGCAGGTGAGGAGGTAGATAAAATACTGAAGGAGATGAAGTTCAGCTTGAGCTTCACATGGTCTTATGACCCCTGTGGCATCATCTCAAAGCTTAGAGTGGAAAACAAGAACACTCCTTACATTCACACTTCAAGGCCAGACATAGAGCAGTATGCCAATCAGTTGGAGTGGGCAGAAAATACCTTGCAAGAAGCTAAAGAACAACTTGTTTCTACTTCTAGTTTGCAGACCCCTATTCCTCAAGAAAAATCAAGCAAAAGGCAGAGGGAATAAGGATCATCATCTACTACTGGAAGTGAAGCCAGAGAATTCAGAATCAGTTATAGAAAGAGACCCAAGGTAACTCATAGACCAGAAGTAGAGAAAGAAACTGAAGAGCAGGCATCCTATCATCATCACAGATTCACCACCTGCAACCACCAAGTTCACTACATCTCCTTCTGAACCTTCATCTTCACAAGGTCATAAGGAGACTGAGTTGGAATCACAAACTATCCAAACAGATAAAGAAAAGACAATTTTTGACAGGTACAGGGAGATAAAGCTCAGGAATGAAATTCTAAAAAACAACACTTATAACCAATTCTGGAAGCAGACTTCCATCTCACAAAGTAGATTGTTGTCAGTATTTGATATAGAGCATGGTAAAATGTAGATGGCCTTTCTTGAGGCCTAGATTCCACAGCCCAAATCAATAGCAGACTACAAGAGCACCACCTTTGAATTCAACACAAAGGACATACATCCCATTGATCAAATGGAGATGCACAAGAAAACTGGTGAGATGATATCCTCCACTTTGACTAACACTGCCATGTACTTATCCAAATTGCAGGTTTCTTTTGCAAATGTACAATCACAGTTAAAGATGGAGAAAGTCTCCTCCTTAACCAAAGATAATAGGATCAAGTCTTTGGAAGACTTGCTGATCAAGATAGGGTATGGCCCTAAATATGTTAATGCTGTTGAGGAGGTTATTAGAAAGAAGAACTTGGGCATTGCAACATTGAGGAAACAACTCAAAATGCCAGCCACAGAAGATCCAATGACCAAGGACATTGAGAGGGTGAAGCACAAAAAGAAGATATGATGAAGTTGATCATAAGCTAAAATATACAGATTAGGCAGATGGAGGCAGAGTTGGAGAAGCTGATAAAGGAGAAGGAAGATAGTCTGAAGATGGACATTGTCCCCTTGGATTTTGTACCTCTTTCTCAACTGCCATCAATAGGAGAAACCACTGCATCTACTTCTTCAACTTAGACTCCCAGTGTTGAATAGGTTACATAGACACTTCAAGGCGCTAATCGCGCATGGAAAACTGCCTCGGAATTTGAATCCGGGCCTCCTAAGCACGATTTTCGCCTTTCGCCTCAAAATTGATGATGACGTCAGCAGGTGGGACCATGGTACGGCGGATGATGTGGCAGGGTGACGTCAGCATGTACGGTCAATGACGTGGCAAGGGTGAATCGACAGAGGGTCGACGTGTGCAGATGACGTGGTGAAGGTGACTTGGTAGACACGTGGAACCGGACAGGCGACCTGGGGCGCGCATATAGAAGGCGGAAAGTAGTTTCATCGGACCGCTTTCTGTACGGGGTCGATATCCGTCAGAGCCCCTCTGATGCAATAAGAAGTGGACAAGTGTCTTTGGGTACGGCGGAAAAACCGCCTCGCTATCGGAAACTAACGACCGAGCAGTGGGGCGCCTCCGAAATCACCGAGAGCCATCGGATGGGGAGGGCCCGATCCGACGGTGGATGGAGCGCGGAGTTGGCGGGAGCATAATGGACGGGCGCTCGAATATGCAAATCTTTATACGGCGTGGCAGGGGGGGTTTAGAACTTAGGAAATGTGGGTTATGGGGTTGTTTAACGAGCGGGGTTAATGTTTTATGCACACAACTTTAGGTTAAGGGCGGAAAAGAGGGTTTTTCAGGGCTAGGGTTAGGAAAAAGGTTGTTAGCATGACCAGGTGTCACACTAACTCCTGTTAGGATGCGGACGGGTTCATGATAGTCCCAGGTGGACTATTATGTCCTAGAACTGATAAATACATAGCTATAGTGCTAGAGGGTGGGGTATGTATATAGGGGAGTTATTTAATATAGATTGAGTAGGGGAGGGGGAAATAGATAGGGGGCTATATAATATAGTCAGGAGTTAATATGGAGATGATGAGAAAGTGCTAAGGTAAGGAACCTTAGGCCATTATGGGGGAATAGGACTTTGTAATAGAAGAATGGAAATCCTTGAGTAAAGCAGATCTTCACCAAGGCCAATGATGTGGGAAATGATGACTAAGAGGCATCAAGCAGATATTGACCTCTTTGGGAAGAGTAGTGAGTGATTTGGGGAAAAAATGAACAGGGGAGTTAGTTATGTCCAGCTTGACTTCCTCCAGATGAAAACTGCATCATGGCTGTGATCTGAAAAGATATAACACTTAGAAACACAAAATTGATCATGAATCATCATTCTGCAACCTCAAAAACTACCTACCCAGCCTACCATCCTGACATTTTTTCTTCTCTTTGGTTTGGGTGCACTTAGACTTGCAGACCCAGCTTTACAAATTTTTCTTTTTTCTGTTATCCTATCTAAGTCTACACTTATTTCTGCCAAGGGCCCAGATTAAGCAGTTGGGCTCCTTTGATTCTCTACCTATCTACAAATCTGCCAAGATTAAACTGTTTGGATAGATATCATTCTCTATATTCTAAAATAGGAAATTGAAACCTAGGGAGACCAAGTTTAAGCTATTTGGCCCTCCCTTTTATAGGACAAAAATGGTTGAGTCATCAAAATTGGAATTCAGCAGTGGCATTTGGATTGGCACACTTTCACAGTATCTTCTTTAACCTCTTTTTTGGAAATATGGAACAGTGAAGCATGCAAAGTATGACATATTTGGCATGTAAAGATGTCAATCATGAAAAATGAACACCTGTCGCAATAGGAGGCTAACAGTGGCTCCACTTGGGGATGGCTTTTCCTTGTGAAAAGACAAGAACAACAGGTCAGAATGTCTTGATCTTCTATGGTTGCTGCAGATTGAAGGAACTTCTTTATGATGGCTGTTAGATAATTAAAACTCTGTAATATAAACAACCTCCTCCTCAACTGAAATATTGTGAAATGCATAGCACTTCCTGCTTTCTTCTGCGTGCTTTCTATTATGTAGAATGTTGCTTGAGCATTGCCTTTGAAACATTTTCAAAACATGGATCAAAACTGATATGTTTGCTTTACTTTGCTTTGACCAGGGTGCTGATATGTACTGAAATACTGGTCTGTTTTGCTACCTTTGACTGAAGATTACCAACAACTTACCTTTACCACGCGTTGCTGTGATGTGACTGTGCCATTTTTGCTATTTTGTTGAGGTTAGTGCAGAGACAGAGCTTTTGAACTGGAGCACTTGTATTGGCTGTGTCTTCTCAAAATTCATTGCTGCTCCCTTGACAATAGGTTTGCTATATAAAAAAAATGAAAACAAAGTGCTGATATATACAAATATCGCCGTACAAAAGACATATATAAAGCTGCACTGTGTCCCTTAAAAGGGATCATGGTAATGTTTCAGCATACGACCATTGACAGGGCCTTCTTCAATAGAACAATCCCCTATAGATTTGAGAAAATAAGTGTTATTTCCCTGAACAGCAGAAATAACAAATGGTCCCTTCCATAAAAAATCAAACTTGGCTTGTTTCCCCTTGTCTTCTCTTCGTGAGTCCCACCTTAGAACTTTGTCACCAATATAGAAATCCTCAGCCTTAACTCTCTTGTCAAACATCTTTTGAGCTTTTCTTGCAGAATTTGAGCTCTGTCATAAACTTGTTCTCTGGTTTGCTGGAGATAAATGGTCTGATTAATCCTTCTTTGAATGTCATTTGGTTCAGCCTAAATTTCCTGTAACAGTCTGATAGTAGAAATGCCTAGGGATGATGGGAATCTGGCCTCCATGCCATACACTAGCTCATAAGGGCTCATTCCAATGGATCTCTTGCTTGAAAGTATGTCTGCCCATAGGGAATTTACCAGCTTTTTGTGCCAGTTCTTCTTGTTCTCTTCCAACACTTTCTTTATGATGTTGATGAGGCTCTTGTTGGATGATTTGACCAAGCCATTGCCTTGAGGGTAATAGGCTGTAGAGTGGCCCAAGGTAATATGAAATTTGTGGCAAAAACTAACCATCTTTTTGGATTTAAAGGCAGCAGCGTTGTCAGTGATGATTTTCTCAGGGCAGCCAAATCTAGAAAGGATATTGCACTCAAGGAATTGGATAATGACGGTGTCATTGGCTTGCCTGCAGGGAATGGCTTCGACCCACTTAGTGAAATAGTTGGTTGCTGTCAGGATCCATTTGTGCTGGCCTGAGGAAGAGGGATGGATTTCTCCAATGAAGTCAAGACCCCATTGTTGAAAAGGCTTCTCGGTAGAGATGGGTTTCAGGGGCAAAGGTAACAGCTTTCTCTTGCCCTCAAAGACTTGGAATTTGTGGCATGACATGGTAAACTTCTTTACATCTGCAAAAAGAGAGGGCCAATAAAAACCAGCCCTTAAAATTTTATCCGCAGTGGAATTCCAATATAGATTTCCTCCACAGTCACCTGCATGGAATTCTTTCATGACATTGTTAGTTTCGCTCATGGTTAAACAGTTAAGCAATATACCTTCATGATTTCTCCAAAATAATGCACCATCTATGACACAAAACTTTAAAGCTTTCATTTTCAAAAATCTTTTCTTGGTTCTGGACAATCCTGGGGGAGCAAACAGGTTTAACAGTACAAAACATATATCAGCATACCAGGGAGATTGCAAAAGGGTCTCACTGATCTGTGGAGTCGCCAGCTCCTGTTCATTGTCCAGTTGGTTAATGTCTAAGGCTTGAAAGTTTGTTTCGGACATCAGTTTGGCTAAACCTTGTCCCTTTATCAGCTTGGTTGGTTTTATTTCTATGTCATATTCAAGGATGTTTGCTATCCACTTGCCTCTTTTGCCTTCTAATCCCTCTTGGGTCAATATGTCTTTTATAGCAGCGTGTGGGACATAGGCAATCACATGGGAATATACAATGTACACTATGAAATCCTTGATGGCCTTAACAAGTGCATAGGCCTGCTTTTCCATGATTGGGTACTTCAAAGGGGCATCTCTTAAGGCTCGGCTAAAAAATGCAATTGGCTTTTCAGCTCCCTGTTCATCCTTTTGCAAAAGGACAACAACTATAGTATGATCAGATGCAAAAGAAAAAATGATAAAATCTTTGTCAAATTGTGGGCTGGTGAGGACAGGGGTTTGTGTTAGGGCGGATTTGATACTCTCAAATGTCTGTTTGGTTTCAAGAGACCATTTTACCTTGGCATCCTTTTTTAACATATTTCTTAACAGTCGTATCAGTTCAGCTAGATTTGGAATAAATCTTCTTAGGAAGCTGATTTTCCCAAGGAATGCTTGTAGCTCTTTTATGTTTCTTGGATATGGGATTTGGAGGATGGCTTGGATTCTTTCAGGATCAATTCTAATCCCATCTTTTGATATGATGTGATCGAGTAATTTGCCTTCTTCAAGGCCTAATAGAGACTTCTTGGGATTCAAGGAAATGCCATATTTCCTGCATGTGATGAATATTTGCCTAAGATGCTTGAGGTGCTCTTTATCAGATTTGGAAAACGGGGTTAGGTCATGAAGATAGACAACTAGGAAGTCATGTATTTCTTTGGTGAAAGCAATATCCATTGCTCTTTGAAAGGTTGCACCAGCGTTTTTAAGTCCGAATGGCATCTTAACATACTTAAATGTTCCCTAGGGTGTGGTAAAGGCTGTCTTGTCTTGGTCATCCAGGTGAACAAGTATTTGATTGGAACTTGAAAAGCCATCTAAAAAAGAGATTCTAGACGACCCCACTACTCTTTGTAAGATGTGGTCCATTTTGGGCAAAGGATAGTGGTCTTTTAGGGAGACTTGGTTTAAATTTCTTAGATCTACACAGAGTCTAATCTCACCTGTCTTTTTCCTTGTAGGAACTAGGTTGGATACCCATTCAGAAAATCTGATGGGTGCTATTATGCTTGCTTCAAACATCCTCTTTACTTCCTTCTCAATCATGGGAAGAAGCATAGGGTTAATTCTCCTAAGTTTCTGTTTGAAAGGTTTCTGGTTTGGTTTTAAGGGAATTGTGTGTTGGATCACCGAGGTGTCATAGGATTTCAAATCCTCATAACTCCAAGCAAATACATCTTGTAATTCTTTGAACAAATCAACATACTTGGGCTTTTGATCAGGTGGTAAATTTTTGGACAATTTGATCATCTTGGGATTCTCTGCTGTCCCAATGTTGTGTTCTTCTATAGCAGTGTTCAATGGTTGCAATTTTGGCTTTCTGGGAACATCATTGGCATCAAACATGTCTTCTAATGGGGTTAGGCCAGCAGGCAGAAAATTATCCTTCAGGTCAATGATTTCTGCCTCTGTTTTGGCAATTTCCTCCAAATGTATTTGTTTCAGCTGTTCTATGTTTGTTTTGTCAAAAATAGTGGGGTTTAGGATTTGTTTGGTTGTTGTAGTTGTTACAACCTGCTGGTTTTCATTTGTTTGCTGTTGGACATCGTTCATGGCATTCATGTCAATGTTGATATTAGAGAACTCATGCTCAAGGGTGAGGAAATTGTTGATCTGAGCATCATTTTCAAACACTTGCCAATCTTTCACGTTGTTTGGGACAGTGGGCCTATGTTTTATTTCGGCTGTGAAGTGATGGTTTGGGTCAAAAGGAAGCTTGCATGTACTACAAAGGTGGCTAGGTTGTGTGCATGAATGTTATGCTCTCTTGAAATTTTGGCCAGTTTGAATTCAGTAAATGCATTGAGTATATTAGTGGCAGCAGTCCTATAGGCCCTCATTCTATTGTCATTGGTTACAAAGTTACCTTTCATCTGCTGTATGACTAGGTCAGAATCTCCTAAAATAGACACCTTTGCAGCTCCTAGAGCTTTGAGCAGTTTAAGGCCTAACAGCAGAGCCTCATACTCTGCCATGTTGTTGGTGCATTTGAAATTCAGTCTGTAGGCATGGCCTTCCGCATGGTTGTCATGTGTATTGTGAATCCAAACACCTGCCCCTGCTCCCAACTTGTTGACAGAACCATCAAACTCTAAATACCATGTGATTTCTTGCTTGTGGTTTGTGCCAAGAGTTTCAGCTATGTTAGGATTGGGCAGAGTTGAAATTTCTGTTTGGGGAGTTTCCTCTATCATGCTGGTTGCATTAATTGTTGTGACAGTCTCATGGGTATATGCAATCGATTCTTCATTGATTTGTGCTCATTGTTCTAGAGCCAACAGCTCATCATCAGTTAGAGAATTTGTATTATCATTAAACAAAATAAATGAATCCATATCAGAATGGATTGAGTAAATGGGAAAATTTTCAGGCTTACTCTCACTACTCACCACATATTTCATGAGGGTTTCTCTGTACAGTCTCTTTGGTTGCCCAAAGACCGAAATAGTAGCATAGGAGAGGTCTAGTTGAAGGGATCCTTGGAGCTTTGCTCCCCATGATCTTGATAGGAGCATACCATATTTTGGTGGGATGTCAGCCACTACTACGTCCATGAGGATGGTCTTATTGGGATATTGGACTAAGGAGACACACAAGTCTTTGATGAGGCCTAAACACTTGACTTGACTTGAGTCAAATGAGTACAAATCTTTGTAGGGTCTTGTAATATCAAGGTTCAGCTTTTCCATAACTTCTTTGGGCATCAGATTGTGTGATGCTCCTGAGTCAAACATAGCGTTGTGCAGAACTTTGTCATGTATATGCAAACTGACATAAAAGGGTGGAATAGGTCCATATGTTGATTTTCCATTAACATCTGGGCCAAACAACAGTTCAGGGGTATCATCCAGGACATTCACATCGTCCTTATTCTCTGGGATTTGAAGTGATCTTTGAATTTGTTGCCTATATACATCATGTTTGGCAAGTTCTGAGAGGGGGATGGATATCTTCAACTTGGCTATTTCTGCCTCTAAATTAAATGGCTTTTCCAATGGAGTCTTGGTATTGATGCTGGTAGTTTTTTCTGTTTCATTTGCATTATCAGCGTTTTGCTCCTTTTTATCAGTGCTATGGGAATTAATTACTGGCAGTTTTTCAACTTCAGGAAGGCCTTTTGGAGCGTTGTTCGAGTTTTGCTCAGAGGAAGAAAGTGGCAAAAGCTGATCTACAGAAGGCTGCATTTCTGTAATGTCTTCTACAGTTACTTGATGTGGATTTGGAACAGTTGTATCAGTTGGTTCTGTTATGACAACCTTGCTCTTAATCTTGTTGGGCTGTTTGCCATCCTTTATTTTGTTAGGTTCAGAAATGTCAATGGTTCTAGTTCTCAGCTTGTATTGTTTGTGTACTTCGTACACAGCAGTATCATATCCTTGTTTAAAATCAAAAGACTCGCCAGACTTAGTCTGAAATTGGCTAAAGTTATATTCATCTTGGTCTTCTTGGCTCAGAAAAGTCTGATGCTCACCCTTTAGATCCATCAGATTCATATGATTGTCTTCTGTTTGTTCATTGGATGTAGATCCTTCAACATAATTATCTTGAAAAGGGGGTCTTATGTCATGGTTTGGGCTTGACCTACCAACATTTGTGTTCTGCGTTTTCCTAAAATTTGGGTTCCTTATGGTATTGGACTGTTGCCCTTCCCATGATGATCTTCTCTCAACATTTTCTACTCTTTCTCCCAGCATTTGTACGCCACTGATAATTGCATCAAGCTTGTGATCAAAGGCTGAGGGTTCTTCCTTAAAGGTGGTTCTTCTTTCCATTTTGTCTTTGTTTCTTTTGGCAATTAGATTGGCCTCTACGCTGACAACAACATTTTGCATGTCTGCAAGGGTCTGGGGAGCTCTTTCTTTTAACTGGTATGCCATATCTGGATCCAATCCATCAGGAAATTTATACAAGGCAAGGTCAGGTGGGGGTCTTAAGTTCTGTGGTATTGCATTATAGACATTATTGAACCTTGCACAGTACTCCAAGACAGTCTCCTGAGGACCTCTTTTAATTGTATCATATTCAGCTAGTATGTGCAAGGGGTCTTTCTTTTTCTCCCATCTGTTGGTAAAGGATTGGTAAAGCTCATCTGGAGTAGTTATGGAATTTGCAGCAAGTGATCTAAACCAAGTTCTTACGTCACCGGTTAAACTTTGAACAAAAATTCTCATTCTCACGCTATCATCATCTATCTCGTAGTTTTCAAAATAGTCTTGCATCTTTTTGGTATGCTGAAGGGCTGTGAAAGGACCAGTGCTGTCAAAATAGGTAATTTTAGATTGGTACTCCTACGGTAAAGCCCCGGGATTAGCAGGCAATTGTAGGGGTGCATATCTATTAGCCATATTGGCAGGGATAAGTGGGACGAAGGGGATAACAGGGATAACAGGGATAATAGGAGTGACTGAAGTAACTGGAACAACAATTGTAGTTTTTGTAGTATGTGCAGTGAATGGAGGTGTGGATGGAGTACTTTGAGATGTGGATGACAAATAAGGGGAAGTAGGGGTTGAACGAAATAAAATTTTAACAGGGGTTGGAACACAACTCGGAGGAGCTGCTTCAGGACTCAAATCAGCAAAATCTTGTCTTTGCTCTTGCTTCCTGAGGATCTTTGGGATTAGATTTGGATTTTCAAAAACAGCTGGAGGGTCTGGATCTGGATTTGACCTTGTGTATCGTGGATTCTTTTTGGGAGCCAGCTTCCGAACTATTTTGGTATTTTTTCTGGGAATGTTTCTTTAGGATTAGCAAGGAACTGATCAAATTTTGAAACAGCTATGTATAGCTTAAAACTAGCATGAAGATTGACTGAAGTAGCTTTTATTTACTTCTGTCAATGCAAAGCAGAGACATTTCAAAGGCTTTTTGGCTGACCTTCAGGCTTCATCTGTAGTTTAAAGGGATATACAACAATTAGAAAATTGAATTGCTCAATGGATTTTTCCAACCTTCTTCGTGAAATTAACTGAGGATTTCCCCAGTGGAGTCGCCATTATGTTAGTGAAGATGATGTGGAGTCGCCAGATGGATGATTCAACTTTGGAGTGTCTGATCTCTGTCCATCATCACAGATCAGAACTAAACTTTTGTTTTAGTGTTTCTGGAAGAAAAGATGACCTTCTCCAGAGACTAAAAAGGAAATTTTTGATCTGGTTCTTCCCCAGTGAAGCTTTCCAACTTGATTTATGAAATTATCTGAGGATGTTCCCCAGTGGAGTCGCCATTATGTTATCACTCAGGTTGTCCCCCAGGTCGGAGTAAAGGGATACGGCCGAGGTAACCACAAACCAACTTTGGACTGTAGGTTCTAGCCCACTTGCAGTCAGAGAGGGCTCTCTCTTTATGATTTTAGCTTTGTTGATGATGATTCTAGGCTAGCTATCGAGTTCAGGGATTTTTTGTTTGTGTTTTGTATGTGTTTTGGTGGGAAAATTGATGTTTTCAAGTAAAGAGGCAAGTGTGGTGTGAAATTTTCAAACCATTGGGCATGGAGTCAAGGATGTAAGATTGCTGGTGCGTTTTCTTGGTCACAAGAGGAATCAGGAGCAAGGTAGCTTCACATGGAACAATTTTACAAATTTAAAGGATGGAAAGAATGCTAAGGAAGGAGAGGCAATTAAGAATCTCTCAGTCAGCTTAACAGAGGAAAGTGGATGAACTTTATCTAAGGGTAGTAAATAATCCTTAGATAACTGTCAAACACATGTGAATAAGAGTAAATATGAGCCACAAGGAATTCATATTCATGTCTAGTTCATTTCAGATGACAAACATAAAGAAATAGCAGAAACTGAGCCTAGAGTGCAGTTAAACAAGTTCTAAGCTAATCTTTCTTTTTGCTATTTGGATGGTGAAAAATGAAAACAGAGGTAAGAAGCACTTATTGATTCATGCTGTAGCACAAGAATTCCATCATTCAGTCTCTAGAGACTAGTGAAACAGATCAGGTAGTCATTCCTCCAATCTCTTCATCAATCTTTGATTAAAGAAACGTATCAGACATACAGTGCGAGTCTCTAATGAAAAGTTATCAATCAACCAACCCTTGAAACAATACAGTGGGTGGTATATATAAGTAAGATTCTCCAAAATTGTTTATTATAGCTATGACCTAAGCAGGTCTCAAAGTAAATGATTACTCTAACCTAAACTTATAAATGCAAAAAATATCTATGAGCTACACTAAGGGTAGCCGTATTGGAACTGAATCAATGCGTTGTCCTCGATGGCTTGGTGCAGTGCTTCTGTAATAACTGAGCATGGACTTCTGCTCCATTGTAGTTCGGTGGCTTTAAGTGCCTTAACTGTGATTTGAGAGCTGGGATGGGCTTACACCTCCTGACTTGACTCTGCTGGAGGCCAATTAATGCTGACCTGCCTTGGGAACTGTAGATTTCTATTAAAAAATTAACTGATACTCTTTGCGGCTTCATCTCTCCTCTGATACTCTTTGACAAATGAATTGGGCTGGTTTCTCTCTCACTGCGGGTCAAATCAAAACTTAATGGCCGCTGTTCGACCCTCTGCTTTTCTTATAATTGTCTTTTGTTCATCTCTGCATGCCTCGCGAAGAAAAATAGGTCATTCGGTGCCTTTTGGGCTTGCTGGGGGCTGCGCAATGAGGGATTTTCCATTTCGGCCCTTTTCCCGTAGCCATGCGCGATTAGCGCTAGGCACTAATCGCGCATGAAAAAATGCCTCGGAATTTGAATCCTTGCCTCCTAAGCACGATTTTCGCCTTTCACCTCAAAATTGATGATGACGTCAGCAGGTGGGACCATGGTACGACGGATGACGTGGCAGGGTGTCAGCAGGGTGATGTCAGCATGTACGGTCGATGACGTGGCAAGGGTGACTCGGCAGAGGGCCGACGTGTGCAGATGACGTGGTGAAGGTGACTTGGCAGACACGTGGAACCGGACAGGCGACCTGGGGCACGCATAAAGAAGGTGGAAAGCGGTTTCATCGGGCCGCTTTCTGTACGGGGGCGGTATCCGTCAGAGCCCCTCTGATGCAATAGGAAGTGGACAAGTGTCTTTGGGTACGACGGAAAAACCGCCTCGCTATCGGAAACTAACGACCGAGCAGCGGGGTGCCTTCGAAATCACCGAGAGCTGTCGGATGGGGAGGGCCCAATCCGATGGTGGACGGAGCGCGCAGTTGGCGGGTGTTAACGGGAAAAGTGTCTATTTAGAACAAACCTATCCCACTAAGGTGTGACAGTACCTTAGAAACAAACAAGGGAAACTACTTTCGTATTCTTCTTTATGAACTATAAATGAAGAGGAATAGGATGAACCAACCTGTGTCTTGCGCTAGTCTTTTGATCCAATCTCTCTCCTCTTTGACAGCTTCCAGCTACCTGCTCCCTTACTTGCCCAACTTCACCAAGTTCCTGTAAGATCACAGAAGAAGAAAACTACACAAAGACATGGATTTATATTCATAAATAGCTTAGGATCAGATTTAAGCTAAACATACAAATGTAACAAAAATCAATGATACACAAGCATGTAGGAGAAACTCAAATAGTTTTATTGATATAACAAGAAGGTCCAGGAGGAGTTACAACCGATGATTCCTGATCCAGCATCAACCTCCCAGCATAGAAGTCCCCTCTTCACCTCTAACAAAGCATAAATCACCCAATACTCTGATATCTATCGCAAAACCAACAGCAATTCTCTGCAATGTACAAAATTCCAGCCTCCTGGATCTCTGGGATGAGGGATCCATATATAGATGTATGCAAAGAGGATGAGTCAGCTCATGAATTGATTAGTGGCTTCTCTCTGTCAGTTCTTGCTTCCACTTGGAGACTGAGAGCCTCTTACTCATCACTGGTCGAATTCAGTGAGGCAAGTGTCATTGGAGAAAATTCTGGAAGCTTCCATTGTCTCTCCACCTCGTGGAATGACTCTGCCACTTGTCATTTCCCGCTCAACGCACCCTGGTAGTGCATTTAGGTGTGTTGCAACGCACCTAGCTAGTGTATTTGGGTGCTTTGCAACGCAGCTAGCTAGTGGAGCAGCTGAAATGATCCTGATTTGACTAGTTCTGAGCAGTTTCTGGTGGAGAACTTCTGGGAGAAGCTGTAATTTGTTGACCTTGTTCCTTTAGGAGTAATAACAACACTTTTAAGGACTTAGGAGCCCTTGGTTTATGGACATTTCATGCTCAGAGCTGTAAGGCACAAAAATGTCTATAACAGTTGCCCCCTAAAGTATGAGGCCGTTTATCGGGTGAAATGCTTTATTAGGAGGATCCGAAGTTCTTTCAATGCTGGGAGGAGACCTGTAATAAGATACAATACAATACATTATCTTCATACTATTTTCATGATCTAGCTGAGGCGGGCATTCCCATGCTCAGCTTTATAAATTCATTTTCATGTACATAGGACAGACAATCGTCTGATGGTAGACTGATGATTCTGATAGAGTCGTCATCCTTTTGGTAGGATGATTATCTGTGCTGCAATGCTGTACATTTCCATGTCTTTATTTTCCTGAATATATATCGCAGCCCGGATGGATGACACTAGATCCGGGGTCTTCAATCTTGTCTGATCTTCACTCGAAGTACAAGTCGATCCATGTGAGAAATGTTTTGAAGTCGAATATGGAAAGACATCGCTTGATTACCAGTCAATTATGTAAACTGTTAACAAGCGCGAAAGGAATCACCAATAATGATGATGACCCTCAAGGTACTGCAGTACAATTCACGTGGTGTGAATAAAAGACTTGGCATCGAACACCACGCAAAATCTTTCGGTCGAAGGTCATTGATGTATACCTGTCGCCGGAAGTGAGAAACTTGCCATTGAGGCATGCAAGCTTCAAAGTACTGAAGGGGGTGTTCCTAGATCAACTTCTTGGATAATGAGCTGGTGTCGACAAGAAGCGATCCGTCAAAGGAGGGCCTTAATGAATCCCACATCAATGACACGGAACGAAGCAAATGATTTTGATGGAGGTGAAAACAATCTGATGATATATGGTTCAGGGTGGCGGTCATGAAGGAATGAAGTATAATGTATGGTAGTGGATGGGACACGGGTGACTTCTCTGGATGACTTCTCTTGAACATGTCGGTGACACTTATGTGATGGATTGGTAGCATTTACCCCAAATGTGGATGGTATGGCATGACCATGGTGATGTGACCGGTGAATGAAACAACCCAACCCGACTTAGGCACGGAGTGGAAGTGTCATGTTCAAGAGCGACTTGCTACCAACAAAGTTTCTTTGAGTTTTCTTCCCAATTTTTCCCCAGTCATTGCTGACCTGTACCTCTTTATTTTTGTCAAGCTTGAGGAGGATAACATATGCTTGTTCTATAATTTTCCCTTCGGGCAAACCCATCGCTATGTTTTAACGAGCCTAGCGATAGTGAAGCTCGTTCTCGTCTAAAGACAAGTTTGTCGCTATTAATCTTTTTAACGAGTTTAACGACAAAGATAACTCGATCCTTTTCATTTTTAGAGAGTCTGAAAAGGTACGTAAAGGTAACTCCAACATTCCTTTTTCGTCATCTAATCCCTTAAGTCCGAAAAAGTATAAAACAATACAGAAGGGATGAATTTTCGATAGTTTTAACAAGCCGAACAAAACAAGCGCTCGATCTTTTTGTGCAATAATCCCTCAGGTCCAAAAAGATTAAAATCTAGAGGAGGGATAGCGCTTCCGGTCGCTTTAACGAGATGGAAGGCCAAAACTCGGCAATCTTTTCATATTTTACGAGTCAGTTGAAAAGAGCTTAAAGAAGACTCGTCTTTTGAGGAACGAGTGATAAAATGGGTAGCAGCTGATTCCAAGTAAGGGTTGGAATTTTCCAATCACGACAGTGTCACAAGGATGGCTAGTGGAATCACTCTTCGCAGCTGTTCCTCAAAATGGGTAAACAATCAAATGGAGGTGAATGATTGGCCAATGGAAAAGTGGAGGTGACGGTGCAAACATGACCAAGGCTTTAATGGCTGAAATGCTTCATTCACGGTGGTTATTTACCGGGGAATAGTTCATTTTTTAACGAGCTTAAACGCGGGTGGAAACATTTTCTCATGTCTTATGTTTATTTTTTAACGAGCTTGAACTATGCGCTAAAACTGCTCGATTAATCCAGTCATATGATAAGAATGTCTCATATAAAATTGGCAATTTTTAGAGTTTTGCCCCACATCCTTTCTTTATGCAAGTTAGGTGACGACTAATCCTACGATTTTAAAGGGTTAGAGGTCCTAAAAATTTAAAAAATAAATAGCCGCCCCTCGCTTGCACTCCAAAAGGTTTGCATGCCCCCAGGTATAAAATATGGTTTCAAGGTTACCCCTCAATTTGCAGACAAAACATTTGTTCTATCGGGAAAGGCCTACCTCTTACAGGTTACCCAAAGATTGTTCTATTCGCGGTGCAAACAAAACACTTCTTCGGCAGTGTCTACCGAGATAAACAAAGGTGAGTGACTCCGTCTGTCAACTCACATAACTTTGACAAGAGAATCTTATTCTAGAATAACCCCTCTTCCACCGACGGATGGGGTACAAACTAGTCATATTCTCCCGCGGAAACCTACCCTATACCCGAAGTTTTCCTGCCGAAGCAGACCAGGACGCATGCCCCCTGGGTTTCAGTCATATCCCTCCGAATTACTCGCGCTCATCGGGAGGACGGACTGGGGATTGAGACATTTCTTGCGTGAAGAGACCATTTAGGGATGGTATATGACTATTTGCTATGCGTGATCTGGGAAATGAAAGCTGGTCCACGAGCTTGACCACTCTTCCTTCGTGCGGAAAACACATTACTCTAAAGAGTGAGGAGACGATGGCTCCCATGCAATAAATATAGTCTCATCCAAGGAGTAGGTTATAATCCAAGGGTCCTTGAACAACCATTACGTTCATTTGAACTGTCTTCCTTCTCAATGTTATGGGCACATTGGGAAGGATCCCTAAAGGTCGACTGGTTCCTTTATCAAAGCCTGTCAGATTTCTCATCTCAGGCAAAAGCGATGGCGAACCAAGCGCTTTCCAAGCAGTAGAGGAAAGGATACTCACAGAAGCCCCCTCATCTATGATGGTACCAGCCATGACCATTCTATATATTTGAACGATAATTCAGAATGGTATGCTTGTTGGTAAACGGGGTCTGCCTAGTTGATTCCAATCGAAGGAGACAACTAGGTTGCTTGGAGGTGGGACCGAGTAGACGGCCGGGTATGGCTCTGACGAACTTCCCTCCTGCGGTAAGGGAATGGGTAGATTGCCCCCATGTTCGTCGGAGTCCGTGTTGATGAAGAGAATTTGGACGGTGTCATCCTTGTTCTCTTCAGTGACTGTATCATCCGAAGATAGAACCTCTGAAGGCAAGACCGGGTCAACTGCCGCCTCGACCCTTTGACTTTCGTCTGGTATGGATTCAGATGGTTTATCTTCGACGATAGGCACTTCAGCCGACCACTTGAGCGGGCCAGCTGGATTCTCAACTAGCGACGGACTTGGCAAGAGTTTTTTATATCCAGGAGGAAGTCGTAACGGTGAAACCGGACGATCATCCAAAACTCTTTTCGCTTCGTCTAAGAAGGGACAACGGTGGACGGCATGATTGCCTTCGCACATTTTAAAGGGAAATCTAGCTTTCCCTTTTTGTCCTGGGGCTTCACTTTCGCTAGTTGACGGTGTGCTTTAAACATGATCATCAGAGGTTGATGACAGCGGATTGTGCAAACGAGGAGACCAGTCCCTTAGTATCCGAGGGATGCAAGGACAATCTCTGTGAAAGTGGTCTCCTTTGCAAATGACACATGGCGATTTAGGCATGGTCGGTGCAGTGTGTGGATTTTCGTTAGACGACACTCGTTTTCCCCCATTCGCCTTTAGCTCCTTCTTCTTCTTCTCTTTCTTCTTCTTCTCCTTCTTCTCCTTAGGAACTTGACTTTTGGCTTTGCCAGCCCCATCAAGTGAAGAGGAAGGAGGAGAGGAAGAATTAGAGGAAGTAGAAGGTTGGTGGGCAACTCTGGACTCGTCTAATTGCTGATTCGATTGTTCAGGAATAGTGGTGTTCTGAACGACATTGGTTGAGAAGAGCCATACTGGCAAGCCAATTGTCAGTCCTGGAAGCGACAATGTGGCCATATGGGGTGCACCAACATCTCTCCAAGAGGAGAAGGGACTAGGATTTCCACCAAGGGGAATTCCTTGGTTGGTAGACTCCACTTTCTCAACCTAAGATCAACGTAGGAAAAGGGTATGAATATTCCGTTTAAAATAAATTTTTAGACGCTTTGACACAACTTGTTTTTTCAATTTTAAAGAGTCGAGAAAAAACAAAAGATGACTCTAGTCTCCTTCGATTTTTAATGAGCCTGAAGTGACAAGTGCTCAGATGGACCTTTTCCGTTAAGGAGTCTGAAAAGTAACGAAAGGGACTGCTCTGGAGATCTAGGTAGAGGGAGTACCAAACCAATCGCAAAACTGCAAAATACTTTTTACGGTACGGCAGTCAATCTTCCCAAATGCTGTGTTCGGTGCATTGCGATCAGTAGGGCGGCCACACGACTTCCTATGGATAAAAGGTTTTAAGCCTATAGGGGTCTCCCAATATATACTCGACGGTACGTGGGAGCACAAGTCCGTACTGGCACTTATCGTCTCAAAGTGGAGGAATCACCCAACCATCAGTGAGGACAACAGTTACCAGGCTTTACGACGCCGGAATACGTCTCTAGCCTAGACCTCTAAATGTTGTGCGTTAAGTTCCAAAGCGTTGTTAGATTCATTCAATTTATTTTAAGTTGATCTTTCTTAGAAGTTTGCCTTTTTGGGTTCACCACGAGATGTAGACGTAATTCCTAAAATGCAATCTAAAGATGATAAACAAGCTTTTATCTCTTTTCAGCAATGAAAATCCTAGCTACAAGGGAAAAGAAAGACACAATCTTTTCGCAAAGAGCAAAGAGCACACTGTAAATGCACTTTTCCTAAATCAAGCCAAACAGACTGTCAATATGCAAATGCACATGCATGTGTTTTGTTTTTCACTTTCTTAATATTGATGCCTAAAAAGAAAGTTGTTGTACAAATCTGAATTCGCTTTCAAGTGAAAAACACAAACAAGCTTCTTTTCGAAATCAAAAGGTAGAGATGATTACGACACTTTATGATTTTGAAATAAACACTCGTTTCGACACTAGAAAGTGACAAATTCAAACCAAAGGCAAAAGTAAAAGCATAATCGACTGTCAACAGCAAATAAACTTTCTCCTATGATCAAAATCGACACTTGCGACAGATCTAAATCAAAGGACGACAGTATGACTATTCTACTTTTCAATGGAAAACTGTAAATGATGTAACAAACACACAAAGAACATCTACAGTCTTTTTGTACAAAGGAGGCGGAATTAAGGCAAAGAAAAGGGGTTTTTAAACAGACACACACTGATCACAGGCTGCAAAAATCAGAGACAAAACTGAAAAAATGAAGCAAAGAACCTCAGCTGCACAGGGCTAGGCTGATCAGCGCACCTGTTACACAAAGAAACTGGATTGCAGCGCAGGTAGCCCTCTCGGGAACTGCGTTGAAATGCAGAATCTCTTCACAGAGCCTGCGCTGGGGCAGAAACGAGAATTCTATCCGGGTTCTGGGTCACGGTTTGTAGTTTAATCTATGGTTTTTGGCCGAGTAAAAGCAATCAGTAATGCACAATCAGAGGGTAGATTTAAAAGAGGTCTAAGAGCTATCACAAAGGGCAATCAGATCATTTGTGAATCAACTGTTCAAATCATAAACAGATCCAGTGAATGGATTGAAGTAGCAGATGTCTACTTTGCATTTTTTAATGGCAAACGCAGTTCGATTGCTACTTCTATGTTTATGAAACAAACAACAAGAGAAACACAAACAAACTAACTAGACACGTTCCCCAGCGGAGTCGCCATTTTGTTAACGGGAAAAGTGTCTATTCAGAACGACCCTATCCCACTAAGGTGTGACAGTACCTTAGAAACAAACAAGGGAAACTACTTTCGTATTCTTCTTTATGAACTATAAACGAAGAGGAATAGGATGAACCAACCTGTGTCTTGCGCTAGTCTTTTGATCCAATCTCTCTCCTCTTTGACAGCTTCCAGCTACCTGCTCCCTTACTTGCCTAGCTTCACCAAGTTCCTGTAAGATCACAGAAGAAGAAAACTACACAAAGACATGGATTTATATTCATAAATAGCTTAGGATCAGATTTAAGCTAAACATACAAATGTAACAAACATCAATGATACACAAGCATGTAGGAGAAACTCAAATAGTTTTATTGATATAACAAGAAGGTCCAGGAGGAGTTACAATCGATGATTCCTGATCCAGCATCAACCTCCCAGCATAGAAGTCCCTCTTCACCTCTAACAAAGCATAAATCACCCAATACTCTGATATCTATCTCAAAACCAACAACAATTCTCTGCAATGTACAAAATTCCAGCCTCCTGGATCTCTGGGATGAGGGATCCATATATAGATGTATGCAAAGAGGATGAGTCAGCTCATGAATTGATTAGTGGCTTCTCTCTGTCAGTTCTTGCTTCCACTTGGAGACTGAGAGCCTCTTACTCATCACTGGTCGAATTCAGTGAGGCAAGTGTCATTGGAGAAGATTCTGGAAGCTTCCATTGTCTCTCCACCTCGTGGAATGACTCTGCCACTTGTCATTTCCCGCTCAACGCACCCTGGTAGTGCATTTAGGTGCGTTGCAACGCACCTAGCTAGTGTATTTGGGTGCTTTGCAACGCAGCTAGCTAGTGGAGCAGCTGAAATGATCCTGATTTGACTAGTTCTGAGCAGTTTCTGGTGGAGAACTTCTGGGAGAAGCTGTAATTTGTTGACCTTGTTCCTTTAGGAGTAATAACAACACTTTTAAGGACTTAGGAGCCCTTGGTTTATGGACATTTCATGCTCAGAGCTGTAAGGCACAAAAATGTCTATAACAGCGGGAGCATAATGGACGGGCGCTCGAATATGCGAATCTTTATACGGCGCGATGGAGGGGGTTTAGAACTTAGGAAATGTGGGTTATGGGGTTGTTTAACAAGCGGGGTTAATGTTTTATGCACACAACTTTAGGTTAAGGGCAGAAAAGAGGGTTTTTTAGGGCTAGGGTTAGGAAAAAGGTTGTTAGCATGACCAGGTGTCACACTAACTCCTGTTAGGACGCGGACGGGTTCATGATAGTCCCAGGTGGACTATTATGTCCCAGAACTGATAAATACATAGCTATAGTGCTAGAGGGCGGGGTATGTATATAGGGGAGTTATTTAATATAGATTTAGTAGGGGAGGGGGAAATAGATAGGGGGCTATATAATATAGTCAGGAGTTAATATGGAGATGATGAGAAAGCGCTAAGGTAAGGAACCTTAGGCCATTATGGGGGAATAGGACTTTGTAATAGAAGAATGGAAATCCTTGAGTAAAGCAGATCTTCACCAAGGCCAATGATGTGGGAAATGATGACTAAGAGGCATCAAGCAAATCTTGACCTCTTTGGGAAGAGTAGTGAGTGATTTGGGGAAAAAATGAACAGGGGAGTTAGTTATGTCCAGCTTGACTTCCTCCAGATGAAAACTACATCATGGCTGTGATCTGAAAAGATATAACACTTAGAAACACAAAATTGATCATGAATCATCATTCTGCAACCTCAAAAACTACCTACCCAGCCTACCATCCTGACATTTTTTCTTCTCTTTGGTTTGGGTGCACTTAGACTTGCTGACCCAGCTTTACAAATTTTTCTTTTTTCTGCTATCCTATCTAAGTCTACACTTATTTCTGCCAAGGGCCCAGATTAAGCAGTTGGGCTCCTTTGATTCTCTACCTATCTACAAATCTTCCAAGATTAAACTGTTTGGACAGATATCATTCTCTATATTCTAAAACAGGAAATTGAAACCTAGGGAGACCAATTTTAAGCTGTTTGGCCCTCCCTTTTATAGGACAAAAATGGTTGAGTCATCAAAATTGGAATTCAGCAGTGGCATTTGGATTGGCACACTTTCACAGTATCTTCTTTAACCTCTTTTTTGGAAATATGGAACACTGCAGCATGCAAAGTATGACATATTTGGCATGTAAAGATGTCAATCATGAAAAATGAACACCTGTCGCAACAGGAGGCTAACAAATCACATATTGAACAAGTTCCCCTCATGAATGCAACCTCATGATTCTATCACTATTGATTATTATACAGCTTCCTTGCACACAATGTAGATTTTTACTTGTAGATTCAACAACTTATGTGATATGCTAAAACACAAGACAAGAATCTACTCTACTCTTCAGCGAAAACCAAAATTGATCGATGAAAAAAATAAGCAGAAAAGGAAGAATTTCAATCACACATAACACAATTTATTTATGGGGAAAGCAATTGGTCAAAACCCTGACTATCTATATTGCATTAACCAGAAGATCTAAGAATAAAATACAATGCTTGTTCAACCCGAACAATTCCTGCATAAGTACAATTTATTTTATGCCTGACAAGCCAGCTCAAGCCAACACTTAGCTAATTCTGCTACCTTCCAAGCCCCTAATTCCTTACGAAATTCTTGAGAGAATTAGCCCGTATTTATTTGGGAAATTAACCACTCATGACTGTGCAATCCATCCATAGGCCCTCAAATGATTCCATGCACAATCTGTACAACTCGGAAAATTATACAACTGATAGTACACTGTACCTGAACTCTAATCTCAACTAGGTCTTCCTCTGAACTGGCTTTATGAGTGAATCTTCAGTTCACTGGTGTGGAAGTGAAGATGCACTGGTGCCCGTCCCCACTACTAGATCTCCTACTAGTTACTCCAATAGTTAGAACTAGTTTAACTGACTATAGGTCAGTTGGACTGAGTTAAGAAATTACAACTCAAAATAACTCAACCTGGGCCCCTAAAATTTAGGGATCACTCTACATGACTATAGATAGACTTCCAACTCGAATTTCCTAAGCCAACTAAGTCAATTTAA
Organism: Pinus tabuliformis; assembly: GCA_031772625.1. Lineage (NCBI taxonomy): Eukaryota > Viridiplantae > Streptophyta > Pinopsida > Pinales > Pinaceae > Pinus > Pinus tabuliformis. The sequence goes on from CM062817.1 coordinate 560,321,864, forward strand.
CTTAGTTAACTATTACAAGTTGCTATGAGAATAAAATTTCCATTTAATGCCTAATTTAATTCAAGGACAAATTAAATTAGAATTTCTAGATGTTATTTTTAACATTTCTTGTTACTATTTTCAATACACAAACATTTCATCTTTTGTAAAATGAGATGGAAAGGAGACATTGGTTGTAAAATTTGCAAAAGCAATTGTTGTGGAGAAAGACTTGCATGCTATTGGAGTTATTACTAATTATGGTGAATCTAAAGACTCTAAGGATACTGGTAGGAAGTCTCAACCTTCTTCAAGTAAGGAAAAAGAAAAAAATTCGTCAGATATTGAAAGCTTGACCAGAACATTAAAAGTTCTCACCAATAAAGTTTCAAAATTAAAGAGAAGGTCAAACGAGACTTATACCAGTAGCAAGCCACCAAAGTATTTTCCTTTTTGAAGGAATAATAAAAACAACAATAATCAACCAACTAAATCTTTCCAGAGTTTGAATGTTGTGTTGAATATTGGAAGTATGGGCATGGATAACTATTGCTCTTTCCACTATGAATATCATTTAGAGAAAAAATGCCCACATTGGAACCACAACATGATTGCTCTTGTTGCACACATTGTTGATACGTTACTAGCTGATGAGCAATCTGAGCAAATAAAAGAAACAAAATAACTTACAGTGGAAGAAGAAATCATGGGTATTGGGCATGCAATGAATTCTTTCGATTGTGTCCTCACTGCTAGAAAGAAGAGTGCTAAAACACCACCTCAAAGTGAGCGCCCCCCCAACACCACCACCACCCCCCCCCCCCCCCTTCATCAACAAAATGGTCAATATAACTTGAGGATCGAGGGGCCCATTTCTGAATAGGAGGTGACACAAAAAAATTTGAAGGAACAACTATTAAGAAGAATCTCACATTTGTCCAATCCTGCTCATGATACAAAAAGTAAGTATGGGAATGCTAGTACTCCTAAGAACACTTCCACCAACAACAAAAACAATTCTATCACTCCAAAAGTTAAAAAAAAATCTACTCCTCCAGACACTTTAACACTGCCTGCTAAAAATGAAACAATTGATTATAACATAATTGAATATTTAAAGAGAGCTCACACCAATATTTCCATCTTCGAGCTCGTGAAGATAACATGCCAACATGAACTGCTCGTCCAAGCTTTTCACAAATTTCGCTAGGTGACAAAGCTTCTTCGTCTTAAAAGGTATTTTTTAAGACTTCTAGTTCCCTTGAATATGTGGTTATTTGTGTCACGTTAGATGCTAACACTCTCTACCCTCCATTTTTGTTAAATTTTGAAATTAACAATGTCTATAATTGTTTATTCAATTTTGGTGTGCATGTGAATGTAATGCCCTTATTTGTTGCTAAGAAAATAAAAGCTAAATGGGACAAAATCGATGCATAAATAATTCAGCTATACATATCTCTTGTCCAAGCTATTGGTGAATTGAAGAATGTTCTTATTTGATTATCAATTGTTCACCGAGTTCACCAATATATAAATATTGTAATTGTGGACATCCCTGAAGCCTACGACGTACTCCTGAGTAGAGATTGGTCTAGTAAATTATAAGGGTATTTTTCTACATATTGGTCACATTTATGGATTCCATACAAGGGCAGAAACAACCATATTTGAGTGGAAAGTGAGTCATACATGAAATATATTGTGACACCACTTGAGGGCAATAATGAGCCTATTACCTTTGCTGATTTAATATCTGGAAATTGTTTCTTGGAAACAGATCATAGGTGTTATCAAGCATAATCATCACCTTTCCCACTAGATACACAGTTGGAGCTCCTTCCTTGTTCTCCAACTGGTGCAAATGAATCCTATAATATGGATTTACATATTAATAGTAATGATAATAAATGAAGCAGTTTAGTATCTAATGATATCTGGAATATATACTTTGATGGTTCAAAGATGCAGGATGGATTTGGATCTAGTTGCATACTTATAGACCCATGCAATAATAATTATATCCTTTCATGTTGTTTGGAGTTTGAGGGTACAAATAATATTGCCAAATATGAAGCACTTGTACTTGGAATAAAGAAAGCCATCGATATGAAGGTAGAGTTTCTCAAGGTAATTGGTGACTCAGAAGTGGTCACTCGTTAGGTATGGGATACTATCCACTGTGTTTCACCGAATATCAAACACTACCAACAGGAGGTATGGTGATTAATTAATTATTTTAAAGCTTTTAATATTATTTCTATTCCTATGTTTAGAAATGTCGCAATAGATGCATTAGCAAATGCAACCACTAGAATGTTGCCATTGAGAAATGGTTTTTATGTTGAAATTATATATAAACCAACTATATCTGATAACGTCACTAATTTTGTGTTTTCAATTACAAACAAAAAGTACTACATTTTATGGCTAATTCTAGATGCTTCCATAGAAGAGGATGAGCATGGCAAGGCTTTGAAGGAGGCATCTAATGCGATGAAAGGTAACACTATGCCTAAAGGTGTGGTGTCCCTGGAAAAATTATATGACCTACAAAACCGGTTCAGAGGACCAACCAATACCAAGACTCAAAGCTCAAAGTTATCATCTGAACAAGTCAATCTAGGAACTCAAGAAGATCCAAAGTATGTAAACCTCGGTACATGTTGTTCTCCACAAGAATGACAAGCATTCATATTCTTATTCAAACAGTACCGTGATATGTTTGCATGGACATATGATGACTTAAAGACATATGATACTCGTATTATCCAACATGTCATTCCCATCAAAGAAGGGGTAAAACCTTTCTAGCAGAAACTAAGGAAATTTCATCCAACGCTGGAGCCCCTCATTCAAAAGGAACTAAGAAAGTTGTTGGATGCTCAGATCATTTTCAAAGTTAGACATTCCACTTGGGTTTCGAATTTGGTCCTAGTTAAAAAGAAGTCTGGTGAGATAAGGTTCTGTGTATAATTCCACAATATCAACCAAGAATTTGATAAATATAACTACTCAATGCCATACATGGAATAGATCCTCCAAACCATATCTAGGTCTGAAATGTTCTCACTACTAGATGGTTCTTCTGGTTACAATCAAGTGCTAAGAACCTGATAATTTGAAAACCATCTTCAGGACCAAATGGGGGACATTCGTTCTTAAAAGAATTCCATTCGGGCTTATTAATGTTTGTGATACCTTTCAAAGAGTGATGGACATCACTTTTCATGGCCTGATTGGTAAACGTGTAGTTGTTTATTTGGATGATGTCATCTAAAATAGATATTTGAGTGGTGTCATAAATATGGGCTTTCTCTCAATCCCAAGAAAAGTATCTTTGGTGTGTTAGAAGGGACTCTCTTAAGACACATCATTACAAATATTGGAATTAAAGTTGGTCCTGAGAGGGTCAAAGCTATTACTTAGATCATGTTCTTCATAAATAAGAAGGCTATGCAATATTTCTTAGGGAAAATTAATTTCCGATGAAAGTTCATCTCTGATTATTCTTAGATAAGTAAGCTTTTAGAGGAGATGATTAAGAAATATGCAACTTACAAATGGGATAAGCGGGAAAATGATTCTTTTGCTCAAATTAAATAGGCTATAGATAATGCACCTGTGCTATTTAGTCCTGATTATGGCAAAGATTTCCTGCTTTATACCTTTTCTTCATAATCTATTATGGCTGTATTGACTCAAAATCATGCTGAAGGAAACGAATGAACTATCTCTTTCATGAGTGTTGGCTGACATGGTTCATAATTAAATTATCCTTCCATTTATAAACAAACATACGTTGTATATAAGGCAGTAAAATACTTCAAGCCCTATCTTATTAAAGCTCACACAATCATTTTTGTGCCTCATTAGACGGTAATAACACTCTTTGTGCAGTAGGAGCTGGGTGAGAAGAAGGCAAATTGTAGGACCTTCTTACAAGAATATAATATGGAATTTAAACCAGTTCATACCATTAAGGGTCATGGCCTCTATCAGCCATGATTAGGAGCAGTAAATAGAGATGTACAATGTTCTACATGCTCCCCATACCACATCTACATTGCCATGGTATTCCAATATATGGAAAATTCTAAAACATGACACCTTGCCTATACATTTATCGAACAGACAAAAGATGACAATTCTCCTAAAATCTCTATCCTACCAACTTGTTCATGGAGTTATTTTTAGAAAGCACCACAATGGTGTCTTGCTAAGATGCCTTGCGCCATAGGATACAAAGAAGGTACTTAAATACTTACACAATGGACCAACAGGTGGTCACTATGTGGGTGACACAACTACACATAAAATGATGAGGGATGGTTATTATTATCCCACTTTATTCAAATATTCTCACGCTTATGTTCGCAAGTGCCCAACTTGTCAGAGATGCACTAGTCGAGATCAAAGCTCAATCACCCCACTATTACCAATAGTAGTTGAGTAACCATTCCAATAGTGAGGCTTGGACATTATTGAAGAAATATTTCCACACTCATCAAAGAAACACTGATATATTTTGATGACATGTTATTTTACTTGGAGGTCAAAAGCAGTTCCCTTAAGGCAAGTAAATGACCAAGAATCATTCACTTATTGTAGCAGAATATTATAACAAGGTTTGGTATTTTGACATCTCTTGTCTTTGATAATGCAACTTGTTTTTCGTTATTAAAACTTTATGAATTCGCATTAGAAAATTGGATTTTATTGAAGGATGCATTTAATTAATACCTATAGGGAAATGGTTTATCTGAATCGTAAAACAAAAATATTATCTACATCATCAAGAAAACCATTTTCTCTGAGAAAAGGAACTAGCGCAATAACTTGACAAATACATTATGGGCTGTCCATGTAACTCCTAAGCCTTCTCTTAAGACCTCTCCATACACTTTTTTTTATGGTAAAGAAGCTATCTTACCCCCAAACCTGTATCTCCCAGGATATTACAACTCTCCCAAGAGTCCCAAGGTAGACGTTGCCTTCTGGTTCAGAGAAGGATAGATACTTTACTAAAACTTGAGGAAGAAAGGCTCAAATACAAAGAGAGGTTTGTTGCTCATTAAAACCATGGTAAGCATTGGTTTGAGAAGAAATCTGCAGAGGTTAAGAGTTTTGATGTTGGTGACCTAGTACTGAAGTCGAATAAAGCACAGAAAGAGAAAATAAAACACATGAAGTTCCAATCTTTGTGGATTGGTCCATTTACCATCAAAGAGAAGCTTAGTCATGATACCTTCAAGCTGAAATCCTTAGACGGGAGGATTAACCCCCTTCTTGTAAATGGCCAAGATTTAAAGCATTATTTCCAATAACATCTACAAGTTGTGCTTCTGATATAATTTTTCCTTTTCTTCTTTTGTTTTTCGTCAATGTCGGTCATATGTGTGTCATGTTAGTCATGTCCTATCTTGTTTTTTGTTTGGATCATTGTGCATGAATAAGACCTTGTGTGAAAAGTGCATGGCTCAAAAGGATTTTGTGGTGGAATAAAAGATAAACTGTGACAACCACAACGCTTGGCTTTCTACTTGTTCTTCTTCTTTGTTTGGGAAGATGCCATAGGTTGAGCTAAGTCGAGATGGAAAATACGATACATCCAAAAGAGAAACCTTGAAGGAACCTATTAGTTCCACACCTATGCTAGTGTCAAAACTACTCAACTTGGTATGAATCTACTTGTGGGTTAATGCTTGTCCAATATAGTAGAGAAAGGATAAGGGGACAATCTAAAGCGAGCAAACAAATATTAGATGTTATAAAATACTTCTCTAAAGAGGAAACATCCTGTGCTCTCAATAAGTCAGGATCCCTCCTCCTCCTGTTGAAAATAATAAGTGTCAAAGCATAGTCCTATTAAATAAATAAATAAAGTGTGAAAGAAGAGAAAGGCTTTGTGCTCAAGGTGGTGAGGCAAGCGACTTTATTTGGGTATTGTCCAAGCCTGCTAGCAGCGAAGCAACGTTTGTGCTCCTGAAGTGACTTCATCAGGATGTTTTCTAGGCCTGTTGGTAGCGAAGAAACACTATATATGAAAAATTATACCTTGAATATCATAAAATTATTGCACATATTACCCATTCCCAGATTGAAACAATTGTGATATGGCATACCTTTTGTGTGTTGAACCAAGTGAAAGAAAGTGAGGTACTATGTATATAATCAGGCTGAAATGTGAAAATCAAGGTAATCTAATTGATGAATAAATACTTCCTGAAGTAGACAGAGAAGCTGAAGCTCGCCTAATGTGTCGCCAAGTGTTGTCACTGCTACAACACCCTCCAAAAATTTCACTACATTCAAATTTTGGAGCCTGCTTCATCGTTGTATCTGGTATCACCTTGGTCTTCAAGTGTCGTTTCAGGTCATTCTATATGTTTCAAGTGTTTTTATCATTCCTATGTGTTGTCACATTGATTAGAACATATTTAGTGCACATCATGGTCATAACGCCTTTATGGTTGAAAAACGACACTTTTGGTCGCATTCACACATACTTTGTATATCATATTTGGGGAATGTATGTAAAATGGCATTTTGATGTCTATTTATCGTTGTTAAATCTTTTCTAAGTTTTCTTGATGATTTGGTATGTGTCGCACATGATTCTATGTCTAAACTCATTTTGTTCGCCCCTCGTTCTATTCTCCACAATTAGACAAATTTTGGTTGCAAAGTGAACCCATCAAGGCTAGGAGTGAAAAATCTCACTCTCAAGCATCGAGAAAGAATCCTTCGTTGTTCAAAAGTTCACCTTGTGGCCCCCAAGAGCACATAACACACTCCTTAAGCATCTTTCCCCTTCCTAGTTTTGAACTGTGCCCTTGAGAAACCGAGTCTTCCTTTGAGCACACTCTTTCGACTCGAAGAAGTGCGCCCTACTTAAGCACATTAACACACCCTAAATTCTCAAAGATCAACTTCTTCAGCCTTCAGTAATGCACTCTGTGCCCTACTTGACCTTTAAGCGCATGAACATACTCTCAATCCCTGAAGCTATTGAAGAATGTAACTAGTGTTGGTCTTCATAATTATATTTGAGTCATGATGTATTATGTTTATCAAAAGAAAGAAAAATAATTTTTATTATTAAATAAATTGACTTATTAAAGCATGCGTTTCATGCTTTGGTCAATTTTTTTTAGGTCATAGCCTCCATTGCAAGCTTCTAGGGTTTATGTCAAGTATCCTTGTCCATGCCATATTGTAAAGAACCCTTATTGGTATTTATTTGATAAAGAAGAAATTTATTCTATTATATTTTAGGTATTCTAAGCCTCCTCCACCAAGTCGGCCTCAAGGAAGGACAACTCGACCTCTAAAATGTAATTCAAACTCACAAGAACCCTATATATTGGAGGAACTCGACCTCATTTGTCACTAATCCCACACAAGTTAAAATTTAAATAAATGGGAGTAGAAAAAGTGCAAATTTCAAGAAGGAAGTTGGAATCAAATTTTTTTGGGTCTCTCTCTCTTTCTTAGGGCAACGAAATTCTGAAGCTGAATCGAAGTTGGGAAACTACATCGAAGCTGTGAAGGTGCCTCAAATATGAGAAACTACATTGAAGCTGTGAAGGTGCATCAAAGATGAGAAACTACATCGAAGTTGTGAAGTTGCATCAAGGTTGAAGCTGCAAATCTACATCAAAGGTACGAAGCCACATCAAAGTTGAAGTTGTGAAGCTACTAGGTTGGAGCTACTGAAGTTACTAGATCGAAACTGTAATCCTAGAACTAGGTTGAAGTTCTGAAGACAGGGGTCGAAATTTTAGGTTGAAGCTGCATTTGAGAAGCTGACACTTGGTAACTTTTGAAGAGATAATTTATCAAAAGGAAGAGATGACTTTGTGGAGGAGGAAGGTCTTTTGGTCTAGGGTCTTGGTTTATCTCATTTGAAATTATTGAAGGAAGAGTTCTTGACTGGCTTTTACCCTATATAGGGGTTTTCACCTGGCTATGCATCTACATCTGGCATATTTGATCTTCGTGTTTTGGTTTTGGTAATTTCTTAATGAACTAAGATAAAATAACAACATAAGAAAGATTATAATAATAATCACAAGTAATTATCAAGAAGAGAAAACATTTTTGCCTTTCTAATTTTCTAACATGGTATTAGAGTGAAGGTGAAGAAGAAGGAAAAACGCAGGTCGAAGATCTATTAAGGAAAAGAATATCAAATAAAGGCCATTAAGGAAAAGGATCATATAAAGAGACACCAGAAAATCATACACTTGTTTGCACAATCCAGAAGACACTAAAAGGTGTCCAGCAGAATGCACAAGTGAATATTTTCTAGCTGAATACATCATGACATTTAAAAAATTAAATTTATCCTAAGGTCCAAAGTTTATAAAGGTAAAAAAATTTGGTGTCGTGCAACTATTTCTTCGATAGCCACACACGCACAGAATATCCTTCAAAAGCTGTGCGGTTGTAGAAATGGATGACTCAACGATTCATGACCACTCCACACACTTTGGGCCAATTCTCTGACACAAGTTCAGTCCAGTGTAGCCGAATTCAATTTTCCCTGAAGATATGAAACCCTCAATGGAATCATCTTGTCCTACTCATGTGGCATTATCATGCATGAACTAAGAGGGGGGGAAGATGGACTCAAAAATTCTATATAAACAGGCCATGGGAGAGCCAAAATATGAGACATTGTCATGCTAGCTAAATTTCTATTAGGGAAAACCACCATTCCATTGTTGAAGCCAAAGAAGGGAAGAGCACTAGCATGTTGACCATATTGCTTCTAAGCAATCCATCATCCTAGTGAGAAAAGAGGAATCCACCATTGGAGAGTCTTCATACTTCTTTGAGAGAGAGGAGAAACTTGCAAAGAGATTGAGGAAAATAAGGTCCCCTGCTGAGGATTTTTGAGCACCATAGCTGAAAGAATTTTGTTCAAGTGTCTAAGATTGATCTATTGTATTCAACCTCACTACAGTCAATCAATAAAAGGAGTTTTTTCCATTATTTTGTTGACTTGTTTTCTCCATTGAGCATTGTTTGTGTATTCACCTCTTTGTTTAGTTTATGTTTATGTATGCATTGTTTCCACTAATTACAATGTTATGTTTATCTATGCCTGTCCACTAACAACACCAAATTATGATTGTGATCCTTTGCAGGGAACAATCAACCACTAAGGAGGTGTCTTTTGGTACACCATTTCCACAAAAACACTACCACGGGAATTACGACCATATAATTGTCTTTTCTTTAATCTAAATATTGTTTTTGTAGGACCTTCACTCTGCACAACCATCCTACAAGGCACCCAACACTTCTCTGGAATTTTTACAGACCTTAGGGACTTGTTCTGAGCCCATAGAAATTAAATTTTCTTTTTCTTTTGTTTCCCACGTGAATTTTTATCTGACAGATGCGCGAGCATGTCTGTGTGCAGCCAAACTCACGCAGTCACCAGAAAGTAAAAAGGAGCCTTGTATTGTCTATTTTCTTAGGGGATTGGCAACCTTTAGTGAATTTCCTTCACCTCTGCATTCTGTATTTTGTTTTTAGTATCCCTGGTTTCTTTACTAACCTCAATTGGTAGAGAAATTTAGTATTTGCAATACACACATAGCTTAATTAGGGAGAGAAGTACGTGGCCAAATTCCACATATGTTTTAGAAACTATTTTGCTAAAATTTTCTGCAAATCACATAGCTTAATTAGTAAATAAGTAAGTGGCCCATCATCCACAAATATTACTACTAACCAAAGCATTTATTTCTTTATTTTTTGGGACTAGGAGAAAATGTTATTAGAGAAAGTAAGTAATCTCTGCTTCCCTTGCATCTCTTAGACGAACCTGGGCTTGCATATGAAAACTTTCTTAAAAGCATTTGAATTTCCATCTCCCTTGTTAAAATCCACATAGTTTAATAGGAAAAGAGTAAGTGGCCCATAATCCACAACATATTTATTTTTAAATGCAAGGAATAATCAAAACTTAGTGTAATTAGAAGGATATTGTAAAGGATCACCGAATATCCACATCTTACCACACTTTGTATGCTCACTTGCATCACACACTAAGCTTCCATACACTTTGTATTCAAGGGCATCTAGTTTCCGGAGCTTTGGGTACTTAGTTTATTTTGGCTTACAAAATCACTCCATAAGTGAATTAAGACTCCTTAAAAACAACCATAACTTGAACCAACTAAGTTTCCCCATAGGGGCCACCAAAAAAATTATAGTTCAAGTTAGGACCATTGGGGGTAGGCATCCCATAAGCTGTCATGGTCATGTTACACCTTTGAAACATAGTTGTTGACTTTCTAGGGAGCTTAAAATCCTTCAATCATCCCACAAAAAAGAATACCCAAGCATGGAAGAGACTTGATTTAGAGGGGGTTTAGCTTAGGTCCAGTGCGTGCGGTACTCTTTGGGGCTACCTGACCCATCTAGTGCTTGGTATTGGTAATTGAATACCAAGAAGCTAAAGACTCAAATGCTCACGTGGGACAAATGTACTTTAGTGGCCAAAATATAAGACATCCTTTACCTATATTTGACGGTCAAGGCATCACTTGAGCCTCATTTCCATTACCTTGGTTGATTCTTTGACTGCTAGAAGGCGTCGCCAGTTCTTTCGGGACGTTTCCCCAGGACCCATTAGAAGATATCTTCACAAGGCCTAGTTACTTTGAGAGTGGTAAGGATGATTAGGTCTACATAGGATTTTTTATCATATGCAACAAACAAAAAACCTTTTTCTTGTTTGCTTGATCACATAGCTTAATTGTAAAAGGAAAGTAACCATTTATATTTTCTCTTTGTTTTATGTATGTGATCTTATTGCATTGATAATTATCTCCTTCCCTCACCATAAAAAAATTAGCACACACTCTAATTGACACCATAGGGTACCCCACGATTCCTCGTTGATCTAAATGTTTTTTAAACCTCCCCCCATTACCAAGAGGTGTTGCAGGGCTCCCGCCATTTAGGTGTAGAGGATGTCATGCAACCGCCATTATTGAATATTCCTTTATTGGTGTAAATTTTCTTAGGATCCCTCCCTGTCAAAGTACACCCTTCATCGCCCTAGAAGGGTCCCCACGTGCTACCCTTTTGGGGAGGCACCACACCACTCCTCTGGACAGTCTGCAAGACACCCATCGAGGTAGTTCTCCTGAAACTTCCCCACAGAGGACCCCTTTGCATATAGCTATCCAAAATCGTTTCATGATGGCAGGTAACTCGCAGATCCCATTTTTAGCTTCTTTAAAATTATTAGATTTAAGAAAGCTGACCAATGACCCGATCACCCATGGCCAGAATTGGCCAACCATTCCCACTAAGATCCCTTCAGATATTCCAATGTTCGAAGGAAAACAGGGTGAAGACCTAAGAAATTGTGTCATGAATTTTCACCTATGGTGTTTTCCTAATAGTATCATCGATGATACCATTAGATTATGACTATTTCAACACACCCTGACTGGGCCTACAACGAAATGGTATGCTGACCAACCTTCTCCGTCACGCGGAAACTTGAGCTCACTAGCTACAACTTTCCTCACCTTCTTCTAGCTTCCCAGTCTGCCATGATTTGGGTCTGGAACTCCTGACCCACTTCAAAAAAACACCTTCTACCCACATCTCAGATCATACACATGAATGGCGAAAACACTGTAGCCAGTGCAAAAATCAGTTTGAAGATAAAGTCCTCTTGGACTTGTTCTTGATATCCCTCACATTAGAAATCTCCAAAGACGTGGAAAATTCATCCCTGCAGATTGAGGAAGAAGCCATTAGTAAATCTCAACAGTTGGAGCTTATCTACACCCAGTCTGGGTACATCTATCATGTGCTTCCAAACACCCCATGTCTGCAAACTTATAAAGAGATCCTAGACACATCCAATGCTGCTGATGGATTGATTGGGTCCATAACCTGAAATCAACTCAACAATAGCTATCAGTACCCTGGATATTCGTTCAATGGCCAAGCATTTGATGCTATGCAAAACAAACCACCATTGCAACATACATGATACTACCCTGGTCAACCCACACTTATCGAAAATATGATCAAAAAGTTTAACCAATATCAACCCCCTTAGGGAGGCTCATATCCTCCCCCATAGGGAAACAATACTGCTATAGGAATACAGACTAATGTTCTCTTCCCAAAATACATACATTAATCAGGGACAAGGGAACCTGTTATGCAACCAACTCACAAATAGATAGATCAAAGACCTAAAAATTATCCTCTTCGTGGGGGAAACCTCCTTTACATTACATAAATGAAAAATTCTTTGATGATTCAAATGAAAAAACATCCTTTCTATATATAAGAGTCTAAGGGGTCACAATATAATAAGAGCCGAATGTAAGGGCACAACAATAACAATAGTGGGATTCTATGGGGCACAATAATAACAATATTGGGACTACATGGGCACAACAATAACAATAAGGGGGCTACACTGAAAATAACAATGAGGGAATACAATGGTATTATAGGGACCTAACATGACCCTCTCCTTCAAAAAGGTGTTGTCCTTAATGCTTGACTAGTTCCGGATGCTTCTATATAAAATTCTCATCCTCCCATGTGGAATCTTCAGCGAATAAGTCCTTCCACTTGATGAGATATTCTGAAATTGATTGATTTCGTAGTTGTGAAGTTATTTTTTCCATGACTGCTTCAGTTTCCAATATGACATTTCCTTTTTCATCAAGTCCTAGCAATATTGTTTCAGCTGGGAGCTTGTCACCTATAACCTTATTTAAGCATAAAACATGGAAAATTGGTGCACTCAGGAAGATGCAGGAAGGTCCAAATTGTATGCCATAGTACCAATATTTTGCAACACCTTATAAGGACCATAATACTTTGGTGATAATTTATTATCCTTATTAGCTTGGTCGAGGGACATTTGTTTGTATGGTTGTAGCCATAAAAATACCCATTCACCTACATCAAAACTTCTTTCATTGCGATGTTGATCTGCTTGTTGTGTCATTCTATTCTGAGCCAAAGTGAGGTTATCCTTTAAGAGTTGGAGAACTTGTTGTTGATGCTTGATGTGATCTTACACTGCTTGAACCTTAGAATGATTGTCTAATACTTTTTGGAGATCTGGAGAAACAAATGATTTTGATGTTTGAACATCTAGTGAACATAATTGTGCAATTACGCCCCATTTTTCTTTCTTTAGAAGATTTGTCATGCAATTAGAGCTGGTTATCTTTCCTAGTTTCCCTGCGATACCCCTTAATTCAACTTCCTTTCCTTCCAAAAAAATTTCAAGAAAAGTTATTGAAAATTAAAAGCTATCATACCCAAAGATTGTAATCATTGGAGTCTTAGTACAACATCGTCAACACCCATTGGAATGGAAAGCATTGGACTATTCAATACATATTGTCTCATGGATAGCTTGATATTATGGCACTTTCCAGAGAAATTTATAAATACTCCATTTGAAACCATCACTTGACACTCTGGTGCTGGATATAGGAAGAAATTCATTTCCTTTGCTATCTTACAATGAATAAAATTATGGGTACTACCCGAATCAATCAACACTATTACCTTTTTCTTATTTATATGTCCTTCTATCTTGAGAGTTTGAGGAGTGGTAATTCGTATCAATGCATTACAAGATATAGTCAGATTCATTTCTTCTTTCTCTGGGGTTGGTTCCTAATGTCTATCCTCTTCTTTTTATGTTTCTTGTTCCTTTTCTTCCTCGTCTTCCCAATCTATGTAAATTAATTTCTTCTCATCACACATATGCCGTTTAGTGTATTTTCTATCACAACTGTAACAAAGCACTTTTTCTCCTTTTTCTTCCAATTTGTGTGGTGTTAATCTTGTAGGTTGTGGAAGTATAGGAGCAATATCACTTCCATATTTATAGTTATGAGTGGTAGGCTTCCTTGTTGCCATAATTTTTCTTTCAATTTTTCTTGCCAACCTGACTACCTTCTCCAGTGAATCAGGTTCCCAAAGGAAAACCTCATGTTGGATGTTATCCTTTAAAGTCCCTATGAAGACATCAATACTATGACTCTTTCGAATATTATTTATGCTTATATTAAATTTTTGGAAGTCCTCAATGTGCTTTTCCATTGAACCCTTTTGTTTGAGATTTATGAATTGGCTAAAGAAGATGTTGCTCTTTGTATCCTCAAAATGTCTTATCATTTCCTCTGTAAAAATTGACCAAGTGACAATTTATTTACGAGAGCAAAGCCATCAATACCATACAAACTAATTGTATTCTAAATATAAAGTTGTAATACCTACCTTTTGTGTGTTTTGCACATTATGGAGATCAAAATATTGCTCCATCTATAGTATCCATGTTACCGGATCATTGCCATCAAACTTCCTCATATAGATATTTGGAATATGGTGGGTATTCAATCTAATGTTAGAGTCTCTGAAGTCATGATTAACATTTCTTTTGTTTTCATCATGAGTTTCATCTAATACCTTTTTGCCATTAGGAAGCATTTCTTGTAGCAACTTTGTTAAACCTTCCTTCAACCCTTCCATGTCTGCTTTTAAACCATTCTTCAAATATTCCATGTTGCCTTTCATTTTTGCTTCTATACCATCCATATTAGCTTCCAAACCTTCCATGTCTGATTTTAAACCATTCTTCAAACGATCAATTTTAGTTCCATTTTATTTTTAGTTACTCTTTACGAGAGAAAAATTTGTTGCACTTGGACTTGTAATTTTGATATATCATGTTGCATTTCTTCCTCTTCTTCATGCACCATAGTAGAGGTTTCAGGTTTCTTACTAGGTGTTTCCCTTTTCTTTCTTCGTGGAATCAATTAATGATATTTATGCTTCACTATGCCCTTTGAATCATTTCCAATTAATTTTTTGAACAAAATTTATGCAAATTTAAAAAAACACACACCATTTTCTTTCTTTGTAGGAGCTCAATATTGAATCTGTTGTATCTCTGTAATTTTGGATCTCCAAGTTTTGAATTTTCTTCCTGTGGTATCCCTCTAATTCTTCTTTCCAACCCCACAAGTCTAATCAAGATTGAATTATTTAAGAAAGAGTTATGCCAAATCTCCCACGATGGCCTAATTATGGACTAGTTGAGTAAAGAGAAGTTGTACAGGATGCCACATTTCACTGTTTCAAACTTCGGCCTTTAAATTGCTACAAAAAAAACTAAAGTTCGTGCAATTTCGGCCGATTTTTACAAAGTTCAAATCTGATTCCTGAAACGAAAGTTATGATGATTTTCCATAGGCCACCTGTTTGAGACAAAATTCATGAGCCCGCAATAACCCTAAGTTCCTCAAAGCATATCTCCAAAAATATGGTGAACTAAGATCTGAAATTTTTACACCAAGGTCTCTGTGATTTCAGATCCATGTGGTAATAATTTCAGCTTCTGAAGCTTCGTATAAAAAATGTTATGACGATTTTTCTCAGGTCACCTATTTGAGACAAAATTCTGGAGCTTGCAAAAACCTAACTTTCTCAGAGAATATCTTAGAAAATATAGCGAACCAAGATCTAAAATTGTTACACAAAGTTCTCTGAGATTTCAGTTCCATTTGGTAAAAATTTCAGCTTCTGAAGCCTTGTAAAAAAAAGTTACAGTGAAAATGCTAAGATGACCTGTTTGAAGAAGCAAAACCCTAGAATCTAAAGTTCTGATACCAAATATTATGCAACCAACTCACAAATAGATAGATCAACGTCTTAAAAATTATCCTCTTCAAGAGGGAAACCTATTTTACATTACATAAATGAACAATTATTCAATGATTCAAATGGAAAAACCTCCTTTCTATATATAGGAGTTTAAGGGGTCACAATATAATCAAAGCTAACATAACAATACTAATTTAAGGGCATAAAAATAACAATAGTGGGCTTCTATGGGGCACAATAATAACAATATGGGGAATACATGGGCACGAAAATAATAATAGGGGTGCTACACTGACAATAACAATGAGATAATACACTAGTATTATAAGGACCTAACAAAACTAGTATTCTCCTTTTCCTGTACAACAACAGAATAACCTACCAATGCAAAATAATGCAAGGGTGAATCTAGTGCAACCTTCTCTCGCTTCACAGTAACAATCGGAGGAGAAGCTAAATCTAGATAACCCCTCGAATGTTGCTAAGAAAAAACCTAAAAATAATCCAAAGGGAGAACCCAAACAAGGGGGAAAACAACCAACAACAACCCCACATGCACCAGGAAGGGGAAACCCTAATCGGAATCAAAACCAAGGATCGACCAACAAGAACCCACATAAACAAAGAAAGAACACAAGTCTACGGAGTAATCATTCATGTGATATTTGTGGGGAATACAGTTATTATACGCACCATTTTCCTCAACTTCTTGACTTAAAAAGAATATAGGATAGTATGGGGCAAGGAGGTCAAGAAACTACAATAATGAAAAACCCTTCCCCCATCAGGGAGTGGTTAACACTCAACAAAAATCACCCCACTCTCATCCATCTAGAGGGAACCCCCATAACAATTCTAATCATGACATTTTCATGACAGGAGAATATATCCTCCTGCAAACACGAAATAGAAGTTATGATTATCCCTGAGAGCCCAATCTGTCCACCTCGACCACTGAAATAACTATTGGGTCATTGAACATTCCTCAAAATTCTATAGAATCTATGTCTAAAATGGTCAGAGGACCTTTACAGTGCACAAGACATAACTCAAAATTTGCACATAACTATAGCATAGTCGACGACGACTTAGCACAATCACCATCAACTATGTCAACATTAGAGGTCTTACAAACATGCCCAACCCAATGGAAATCCTTACTTTCCACTCTAGGCACAATCGACCCATCTGATTCTTGCCTAATGGTATTCGACTTGGATAAAGATACTCCACAGATACCATCAACTGTTGCTTTCCAAATTCCAGTCTCAGTCCAAAACATTAACATTCATCATTGCATTTTTGACGAAGGGGCCTCCACATGTATCATGTCCAAATCTATTTGGCAGAAACTGGGATCCCCAAACTCAAGCCTTCTGAAATCACACTTAGAGCGTATGACAAGTGCCCTTCTACTCCTATTGGCCTATAACCTAGCGTGCCTGTTTAGTTGGCTAAAAAAGCTGTGTTAATAGACATCGAAGTACTAGACGCCCAATTGGATTACAAAATCATACTAGGCTGAATCTACATGTATGAGATGTTAATAGTCACCTCATAATTGTTTAGGATAATAATGTTCCCTCATGATGAAAAAATCATTACTATTGATCAACTCACATACTATGAGAAGGCAATCCTACCCACACCTGACGATTTGTTACCCTTAGTCTCGTCTTCTCATGAGTTGATCACTACTTACACTAAGCTCAAACCTAGCCAGTTTAAGCCATCAACACTCCTAGGGACATTCCCAGGAGACCCTCCAGTGATACAAGAAATTCCCCAAGCACTGGAGCACTGGTGTGCATGATGATCTCATCAAACACTCCCCAAAATCAAGAACCAATTTTAGACACTAACAACAATGTTATTAACGATCTTACTTTCTTACCAAATTCCATCACTCATACACCCTTCTTATACCCCCCACCCATTTTTGTCTTACACCAAGTCATCACAATGCTCTCATTGCCCCATATTTGGCTCCTCAGGCCACGTCAGCAAGTACAAAAATTACTGCCATCGATGTCAGTCCTATTTCTGGTCAGGATAACATGACACCACAAACAAGGCCTACTCAAGTAGCACCTATACCGCAAGCAGTGCCTGCAATGACACCAGTCGGTGCAAGAATAAGAGGTAAGAAAAAAGGTAAAAAGGTTGAAGCTTCAAAAACTCCCTCCTCTAGGGTTTCCCAACCCTGCGCATTATGTGAATAATTTGGGCAACCTACTCACATATGCTCCAATTTAAATGAGTTAAAAAACGTTTTGCATGCTTCCAAAACATCAGTAGCCTCCACTCCACCAAAAGAAGCACAGACTACGCCATTATGTAATGAAGAATTGCACATCAATCATGCATGCACTATATGCGGAAAAAATGGACACTACACTCATCACTGCCTTGAGATCCCTCGATACTGAGAGACATTAAGCACACTTGTTCAAGCCAGTATTAATGAACTAATTGCACCAGCCAAACCTAAAGTTGACAATGGATGCAAAAACATACTCTACATTCGAGAGGAACCAACTTCATGTTATGACCTCTCTCAAACACCTTCCCATAAGACATGAAGGAAACTTGAACAACCAACCCCCTCCCTTGCATTGCCATGTGCTCTATGCGATGACCCAAATCATCAGGTTAACCTATGCCCCACATTATAGACATTTAACCAAAACTACCTAATCACCCAGGTTGCTCAGAGAAGCAGACCTAGGCACTGACACCACACATGCACTATCTATGCAGGAAACCATCATAGGTGAAGGTGCCCCCACCTTCCTAGGTTCCATAAATCGTTGAGTTTTGTACGTCGATTCATGACCAAAAACTCTTATTTACTAGACTCTAACATTGAGTCCGTAGAACCCATCCCCCCACTAGGGGAAGATGGACCCCTGGACATCTTATGTGTGTTTGAGAGAGAAACGACAACCAACAACAAAGCGAGGCCACCATAATTTCATCTCCCTTCAATACCATGAATCTAGATCATGCAGAAAACAATCTAAACCACCTGGAAAATAAGATCCCCCGTCACATGCACCCTATGTGATAAAACCAACCATTTGGTGAATGAATATCGTGAAATGGGTAAGTTTAATGACATATTTTGCTTAGTGGTCCAAATTCTACACAAGCATCTCTCCAACCAAGAGAAAATCACATGCTCTTATTGCCGCATTTGCTCTCAATTCCACCATACAAGGAATTGTCAGTACCTTCCATGTTTTCACGCAACAAGAGCAATACTAAGGCAAACCCACATCAGGAAGTCACGTCATCCTAATACCATGACCCAAAGATGGATACCACCACAGGATATTTCATCTCATGATGTCAACGAGGCATCAACATCCCATACTATGAGCAATATGGCTTCCCATACTATCTACTCAGTTTACCAAAAAGACAAAGATTAGGGTACAAGCCCTTACCTAGCTCTCCTCGCGTGCATCCTTGGTGCTCTGGCTGACTGCAATGGAAAGAAACGCTCTAAAACTTCGCTCCGACATCTACAACTCAACAGTGGAAATGAAGTGATATTTGGCCCCCTCAGCCCTATCTATTGCCCTTTTCTCCATTTTTTTGGAGTCCATTGCAGAATCTTGGGGCATTCATGAACAAAATTGGAAGAGCCACAAGGATCAATACCACACCATCTTCATCATGGAATTCTCCATTCCAGTAAATGCCAAAAGTCATTTTTTGGGCTCGTCGTACACTCAGAAATTCATGTCAGGTACTCCTCTAGTTATTTAACTCATAACATTCAATCAATTACAGATTATATGTATTTTTTAGACAAATTCTTTCTCTTGGGGTGTTGCTCGTGTATATTGCTGGTACATCACACATGATCCGCTTCGACCAACACCCCGATAGGAAAATAATAGAGCAGATAACATTCTCCACTTAGCATGATAGGCTTCCTCCTAAGCTTTGCATATCCTGCCATCATTTCTCCAAAATGCACCATAGGGTCCCTCATCTTGACCATGTTTATCACCATCTCACCTTGGCATATGATAAACATCTGTGCTAGTCAATAGAGCCCTCCCACTCATGGCTCACTTCATGTTTGTAGATCCCTCTTCACTATCAGGAGCCATGACCACTTACTCTGCCTCGGGAACCACTCCACTTGCATGCCTTGAAGTTCAACCTCATTTTGCTACACTCATCGCAATTGTTCCCCATTTCCGGGTCATCCTTGGTACTTTATGACAAATCAAGACAGATGCACCTACGCGTCCTATAATTGGCCTATCATTTACCCATATTGCATAGCCCATATGTGTCACTTCATCTGCCTCAACAAACCAACATGGAGACTGACCAATGGGGCCCCTTGATCCAGGTGGATGCTGGTGGCCACCCGATTATCCCACTTGGACCCCCACAATTGTCTCTTTCAATTTCCTCAATTGTAGCACAATTTACTATTTTTAGCAGTTTTTCAGGTCCTTAAATTCCAGAGCCGTTTTGAGGCCCTAAACGATGTTTATTGGGAAAACTGGGAGCAACATGGGACCATGGTCCAATGATTTTCATCCCAAAGTTGTAGTCCTCATATAGATCTTTCTAATGAGGTATTGTGTGCGTCAAACGAGGATCGTGTACCAAAGTTACGAGCCAGGAAGTTGATGTACCAATTTACCCAAAATGGGGCCCATAGTTTGGCGCTTCATCTCATAGGGTTAGGTTTTTGGATGTTTAGGGTTTTCCATTGTTTCTCAACAATAAATAGGGCTTAAAGCCTCATTGTAGGACAATTCAGAGGCATGTAGCCACACATCTCTCCTCAGAGATAAGCCACCATTGCTTGAGCTAGTTTATTTCCATTTCTGTTTGTAAGCATATTTCAGTATTTTACATTAATGAAATGAAGTATTATTTATGTTGCATCTTTGTATTTATGGTTATCTCTGTAATTTGTTGCATTCCTATTTAAATTCGGATCAGTGGTATCAGAGTGGTCTACTCTTTCTATGTTTCTTTGCATGTCCCTAATGAAGTCGGGATATAAGG